>OZ018390.1:29117413-29717413 GCA_963969525.1 Ontholestes murinus
ATCGTTAAAAATATCCATAGTGTACTGAACCTCATGATAAGCCTTGATTAACTTAATCAATGGTGAATTCCCATGGTGGTTTAGTCGCGGAGTGTTATATTGAAATGTCAAAGCATTTCTTGTGGCGCAATAAGGAACGTGAATATTAATAAGGCTTAAAATATAACTACAATCACATTTATTGTTTAAGATATTATGCAAAGTTTTTACAAATATTCTTTTATGCCTGTCCGAAATTGTTTCTAAACCAAACATTCCTAGCAATTCAAAATAGGTAACATTTACATCAGGATAGAAACCACGAGCGAGAAAGTGTAAATATTTCAAAAATCGCTTCTGGATTCGTTCAAGTTTTTTTACGTGTACTAAGTAGTTAGGTGACCATATGGGTGCGCAATAATCCAATTTCGACAGAACCAATGAACGAAATAGCGATATCAATGATGAGGGATTTTTAAAATCTTTTGTTGATCTAATAATAAAGCCCAGTGCTTTATACGAATTCGAAACTAGTTGATCTATGTGACCAACAAAATTCAAATTATGATCGAAATATATTCCCAGATCTTTGACAGAATTCGTTCGCGTCACATTTCTATCATTAATTTTGTAAGTGTACGCAATATTATTAGTTCTTTTCTTCGAATACGAAACGGAGTAGCACTTATCTGAGTTTAATAAGAGGTCATTATGTTTACACCAATTCTCTAATTGTGTAATATTATGTTGTAAATGATTGCAATCATTAATATTACTAACTATTTTATAGAGCTTAATGTCATCCGCATAAATAAGATAATCACATGTGATCACATCTGTTACATCATTTATAAAAATGGTAAATAACAGTGGTCCTAAGTTAGATCCCTGTGGAACCCCGCTATTAGGAGTGAACACATCTGACATACATCCCTTGTACTCCACAAACTGTTCTCTATCGCTTAAGAAATTTTTTATTGCTACAATTATATTCGAGCTTATATTGAATTTATGTAATTTTTCAAGGAGTAGAGAGTGAGAAACTTTGTCAAATGCCTTTGACAGGTCTGCGTATATGACGTCAGTTTGTAAGTTTTTATCTATGGAGTTTGCCACCGTTTCTGTAATACACAATAAGTTGGTTAAAGTAGAACGATTCTTCATGAAACCATGCTGATTTATACTTATTTGTGATTTTATATTTGAGTATAAATAATCAGATACTAGACTTTCGAATACTTTAGAGAAGTTGCAGATAATAGCAATAGGACGGTAGTTTAAGATATCGGATTTATTGCCGGATTTAAAAACAGGGCAGATTCGAACACGCTTCCATAACTTGGGATAGATACCAGTTTTCAATATTCTATTAAAAATAAATGTTAGTGGCTTGTATATAATAACTGCTATATCTTTTACAAAAAATTCGGGTAATTGATCAACTCCAGCGGTGATTTTTGATCCCAGGGTTTTTAATTTGTTAAGAACGTCATTCTCACAGAATGTCACATTTCCCATTATATCAAGTGATATATGCGAATCATTTGAGTCGTTATTAGAGGTGTATACTGAGCTAAAACTATGAGCAAAACTATTTACTATTTTCTTGGGATCAGTGAGAGTTTCATTGTTATACTGCATGGTACCTGGTATACGGGTGGACTTTCTTTTGTTATTTATAAAATTCCAAAAATTCTTAGGATTGTATTTTATGGAAGATTCAGTGTGATTTATAAAATCCCTATACGCACTATCTATTTTTCTCTTGAGATCCTTGCGACATTTGTCAAATTCATTTCTATTTATTACAGAATTGTCTCTTTTCATTTTCTCACGTTTTTTATGTTTAGTTTTTATTAATCTTATAATGTCACCATCAAACCAAACTGGATAAGACCTTTTACATTCCTTACGAGATTTTCGCTTGGGCACATACTTATCACAAGCCGAATATAACAGCGAGTAAAATTTCTTACATATTGAATCTGTATTTCCAGTAGATGTTTCAATTCCGGCCCAGTCAATATTACACAACTCATCATAGAGCAATGAAAAATTAGCTTTCCGAAAATTATAAGCGACTTTATCTATACATGAGGTGTTAAAACTACGGCTTGGGCCCTCCCAAGATAACATAATATCCAGTGGGGGATGGTGGGAATCGATAGGTACTAAAGGATCGTCACACTTATTTATATTGCAAGTTAAATGTTCAGTTAAAAATACGAGATCTAGTAAACGATCCATTCCATTTAAAATAGAGTTGAATTGACGTAATCCGCAGAGTTGAGTAATATTATTTAAAATTTCCAATTTTTGTGTGTTAGCATGGGGATTAATAAATTCGGGAATATTAAAATCACCACAAACAATAGCTATTTGATCCGAAATCAATGTATCTAAGTATTCTATACACGTGACAAACTCGTTTAACGGGGTTTGGGGTGCTATATATAAACATATTAATAATAGACGCTTATCTTTAAACAGAACTTTGACAATTGCAATATCAATATTAGGAGATTTGATTGGATTTGGTACTAGTTGTGTCCTTAAACTGCTATTCACCGCTATTAAAGTGCCGCCTCCCCTGCGCAACTCCCTATCGTCTCGAAAAATGACATAATTATTAGAAAACAGTTCATTATTATTGACATTCTCTTTGAGCCATGTTTCAGTTAAAAATATAACATCAAAATTGTTACACTCTACGTTATTGTAAAAAGAAGCTGTTTTTGTATTAAGGCCACGTACGTTTTGATAGTAGCAGCTAAGTGATATCTGTTGAGAAGTGTCTAGTTTTCCGAATTATGCTTTCTATTTCCAGGTCTGTTTAGAGTGCTTATAGTTGGTATATCATTAATGAACTTAATTCTTAAATTAGTTTCCCCTTTCGAACTTCTTTCTTTTAACTCAGCGTGTAACAATTTCAATTCATTTCTCTGCATTAACGTTAAATCTCGTTTGAATTTAAAGGTATTAGTACTTTGATTAGAGAAATCAAGTTTTAATATTTCATCAACTGTTTGAATATTTGTATACATTATTTTAATTGGACGGTGATTTTGGCTGTTTTTCTTTCCAAGACGAATCACATTTTTTGGTTGAGGAAATGGTCCGCGATTGTGCAGAATTTTGTTGATTTCTTGAAGATCGTGCTGTTTTCTGTCATCTAAACATTTTTTGTTCAATACGTCCCTCACAGAAAGATCTTTTGGGTGCAATATGTTATGGTAGCAGATCATCCTTAGTCTTCATTGACGGCAACCTAAACGCAGCTGATTACACTACATCTTCAGGGTATGAAATTTCCAATTTCTCAACAGGATAATACGCTCTCTCATATGGCATGGGCAACAAGACGTTATTTTGTAAGAAGCTAACATTTCCGTCTCCCATGGCCTACTCGGCCACCTGATTTGTCGTCCATTGTATATGTGTGGGATGCTCTAGGAGTTCCTGCACCTTGTGATGTTGGTGTTTCTTGAAGTGCTTCGCAGTTTCTATTCTCTGTCTCGCAGAGTTTCCCTCGTTTGGTGCGGCCTGAATTCGCTCAACAGGTGATGGATGTAAATGGACAGCAAGCTGAAGTTTTCGACACTTTCAGCCCTTCTGGGCCAATCTGTAAAGTGGACTAGTAAATCCAAAAGAGGTCTAAGAAATTTGCCAACAGGGATAGATTTAATATTTTTAATTCTCTCCTTCTGCCGAAATTCTGTAGATATAATCTCTTGATTCCCTGATATTCCAGACAACTTTAGGTAAAACAACGATTCCTCTAGTATAAACAAAAACCAGATAACTCGTAAATATAAATTATTTGACCATAATCTAACATAAAGGAGTAAAATCTAGAATATTGTCGAATTATTTAAATATGCTATAGGAAGATTAGAAAGTAACATAACAATAAGGATATCTCATTGTACATAAAGAACCACAGTGTCATAGTAGTCATCAGTCATCAGTAGTGTTATACTAAATTAATGTTATCTAGAAAATTAGATTAGATATTAGAAACTAGAATTCATTAAGAATCCTACAAATCGGTTAATTAAAACTTTCGTTGTGCGTTTTTTTTTTAATGAAGGAATCATAATGTACAACGATTAATATCCCGAAACTAAAAAAGACAAAAATAATCAATATTTAAATGAATTCTATATTAATTAAAAATAAACTATGAGGAAACTCGGAACAAAGCACATAATAATCATAATAATAATTTTCTTTATTGTTCAAATTTATTAACCCAATTAAATGTAATGTAATGTTTCGTTGATGAAACAATTGTTTTTTTTTGACTTGTCTAATGTCTGTTGATTTTTATGGATTAATAAATTTATTATTATTCATTAATTCAATACTAATAGAACAAATGATAGATCAATTAATTATTTATAAATAGGGAGTAAAAAAGAAACAATACATTAACAAAAATTACCTTCAAACTATCTTCCAACAACACTGTGACCAAAAAACATTGTAAACTTTTCATATATGCAGTCGCGATCCAGAATATTTAAGCAAGTTTTGTGCACATTAAATCGTATCCTACCGAATATCAGTCAAAATCCATTAAGGATTTTCTAATGGAATGTAACCCAAAAACCATATCTTCTGATATTTAAAAAGGTATTGTTATATATTTCAAGAATATTCGTGGATATAAATCATCCTAGTTGAATGATACAAACTTCAAAAATCTCAGATAATGACGATCCATTAAAGTTATGCAATTTACATAGTTTGTGAAGAAATTAATGTACAGTATTCTACCAATGCATCAATTTTATGGTAATCACGACTCATTCTGAATAAACATCTAACGAGGAGCCACAATATTTAATTTTTTTGTCAAAAATGATTTCAAGATTTTTAATACTGTCAGCATAAGATAATTAATAGTCATAAACGTTCGATTATGTTATTTTTTATAGGTGCCATTATAGAAAATATTGGATTGTGTTAAATTTACAGTCAGTCTGTAATAATATTTAGATTTTATTGGAGACAATCAATATTATTGTGTGATTAAATTTTGGTATATATTTTAGGATCATCAGCAAATGCCGTCACTGATCATTAATAAAAATATATATTAGCATGGGTTCTAAATAGGAGCTTTGGGGAATACCAAATTGATATGTTACACAACATACACGATTACTTATGTATGATTTTAAAAGTGTTTTGAGTGCTGGTGCAGCTCCTAAGAAATTACGCTTATTAATTGAGTCAAACACTTGCGTGAAGTAGTTGTAAATAACGTCAAGTTGGTTATGACTGTAGTGTAGTCGCAAGTTTGATCATTGTTAAACGATCAGACTAAAAATTATGCTGATAATAATAATAATAATAATAGTACTGTTAAAAATAGAGCAATAGAGCACAATTTCAAAGATCTTTTCAAAGTTTGATATTTGTAATATGTAATGCTATGCATCAACTTTCTTAAAATTTAGGCAAAGAATGAAAAAGGAGACACGATTACTTTGTTTTCCCATTTTTTTTTTACAGTAATCGTGTCTCCTTCTTCTTTATATTCAAGATGTTCCACAAAATAAATGCCACCATAATTAAACATTTAGCTAAAGGAGTCTAGAAACTGATATTTAGCAATTGAGCAACTTAAAATTGTACATAAAAGCATACCACGGGTAAGATATACTTGAGATGTTATCTTCACCTGCTGTGAAGTTATTTTAAAGTCGAGCCATTATGGATGAAAGTTGCAATTCTTCAACTTTTACAATTGAGAATGGAGGATAAACAGAAGAATCAGCATGGTGCAATTAAAATTATTCATAAAACATTAGCAGTCATTTTTTATATCACTGGGGGGAGCAAATTATCTTTACTTATTGTGTAGTGTGCCAGGTATTCTAATTTCATCACGTTCAATATCAAGTAAATTTCCATAAATGAGAACGCCTTATAATATAATATAATCGGAATACGAAACAGAAATTTTAAGATCAATCAAAATTTATTTTAAATTTTTAGAAAAATGTAGGATTATGTATTTTAGCCACTTTATGTCTACGCTTTAAGTAAATGACGGCAGAAATTGTGATTTAGGTGAGGAACATATTTTAGAATTTAGCAACCTTACCATTAATATCATTATTTAACACAAGGACACACTAAACAGTATTTAAACGTTCACGATCTAAGGAAATAAAATAAGCTCTACCTCATAATTATTGTTTTTATTTAAAGGAAACAAAGCGGGCGTACGTCTAAGATCACAAATGTAAGAGGTTTCTAGGACACAGTGAAAGTTATGTTTTTGTACAAGTGGAAATGTAGCCATTCTAACGTTATAGTTATAAAGAATCAAATCTAGAATACTATAATATTTATTAAGAATATTAGTTTTCTGTTGAATATTTTAGAAAAAAGTAAGATTTTGTTAGTAGTGAACTAGAATTATTTCTATGAAACCAATACTGCAGAAGTGGAAATAGATTACCACTTTTTTGTTTCTTCTTTCTTTATCTGCTTTATATCACAGAATTTCATCGTTTCAAAAGAGATAGTTTAAAGATTTTTTAATTTTAAGTATTGTTGTCAATTGTCAATCTAACATATATATAACACGTACAAAAATCATCCTCATCTTTAAGTAATTTATAGAGAAAGCTATTTGAATTTAAAAACCAATTATTTATCACACCATTTAACAAACTATTGAATCAATATAGTATTAAACCCATGTCGATAATCATCAATACATTTATCTTTTTCCAAATACCAAAAAAAATTCGATTGAATCTTTAATTCGTCCTAGCCTACCATGAACTTCAATGTTCCCAACTGAAATCTAAACGGCAATCGGCCTTAGTTACGACCGTTAATTAATGTTAATATGATATAAAAAATGCATCCCGTAATACTTGAAACTAAAATCCACCCGGCAGCTCACGTAACGCCTTATCTACCGTCACCGCTCATATGAGGAATGCATTTTTTGTAAACCTGTTGGCTACTACCCACATACGTGTGAAAACCCTTTTATCTATTATCTTCCACACGGAAAATAATAAAAAGAGTCGAGTGTCCGTAAGCTAGTTTCGGGTTCTGGAAGTGTCCACCGGCATCAGATATGATCAACGGCACGGCAAGACCGACACCGTGTTGTATTAAATATAAGAATTATTGCCGCCACTGTCGCTTGATTTACATATAAGGTGCATTATTTTTATGCCTTTTAAAATTCCTGAATGCATCAAATTTTATGTGGCTACTGGTTATGACCATGGGTACCAACACGCCCGTCACCAAAATAACGACCTTATTGATACGAGATACGCATCAGAGTAGCAACATTTATTTCTGCAAAGTTTATTTATAGCTGATTAATATAATTTAAAATTTTAAAAATTCTATAATTATGTATAAACGAACAAAACAAACTTTTAAAAAAGAAGAAGAAAGTACCTTGCATACAGTTCTTAACAATCACGGAATTGTATTTCTTCAAAAATTTTCTAATTTGACCGGATTTATTTGCGCTTGCGATTAATTCTTATTTGCAACCCTTTAAAGCTATTTATAGAAATATCATAAAAAGAAAATTTAAATTATTCAAATTGGAAGATTTTGCGGCTCTATTGCTCTACATGGTAAAGTTTAGTCTAAATGTTTTCTAATGCGTATAGAATAATAAGCAGGAATATTATCTTGCCTGAATCACAACTGTTCGTTTGGTTTAGAGGAACATTATCCAAAATTTAGTACATTGTGTTAATGGTTCTTTTTTTTAAATAACAGAACTTATAAACATATAATACAATTTAGAATGCATAAAGCATTAAACTTTTCATCGGTACAAAATTGCATCCCATTAAAATGACCAAGACTTCAACTCTATTAAGAATAATATGCGGCTGTTGAGCTTTTCGATAAAGCAACGATCTTAGGTGTTTTGATTTCAACTAGAATGATGAGAAAAGATCCAAATTAATATCGGGTAAATGGAGTTCTCTAAACTTAAAAGGCTCAAGGTTGCCGATACAGAACCATACTTGTGGTGCTAATAAATTTCCCAAGCTTCAATTTACTGCTAGAAGTAAGCAAAAAAAAGAGTATACCTCGGGGAAAACCCTTCACCTCATCATCAAATTAGATGTTGATCTAAATACAGATGTTGTCAATCTAAGACACCTAGCTGATTATGACAGCAGGCTTTATGTTCCCTCTGGTGAAAATCGAAAATCAAAAGTTATTTTATTGGTGAGCTAAGCACTTGGTTTCTCTTTTAGGAGGAGGGTAAGTGCTCTTCCCAGAATGTAGAAGACCATCAAAAAATGTCTTGCATGCGAGGAGGGTGGAGCTTAAGAAAAAAGAGCTATTTTTGTTGATCGTCATATTTACCATAAGTTATACGTCGATCAACAAAAATAGATATTTCCCTTTAAAATCCTCCCTCTTCATCCGCAAGACATTTTTTGGTTTTATGTTTTTATATAACTATCATGCTCGCATCAACAACTAAAAACATCCTTTCTCAAAGGTGAACAAAAGAACTGACAAAAGAAAATTTTAAGGTTGAGATGCACAAAACCTATAAAACTAAAGACTAAAGGCTGCAAGTGAAAGGGCAGGTTGTCGTGGTTCAGACCAGTATTCGATATTTAAGGGTAATAATTGAGATCACATATTTAGTATCAAGGGCCCAGCTTAGGCAAAAATGAGAGCCCAGTAGCGGTTTTGAGCTGACGTGGGCTGCATTGCTTGAAAAACGGTTAGCACCTATGAGGTGACTACATGGCGCTGAAAGCAAGAACGAATAATTATTGGATGAAATACTAGACCAGGTATAAAGAGTTGAATGGTTAATCCTGGATTAGAGATGACGAGTGAATTGAAATTAAAAAAAATCAAATATTATACGGCGCAAATATCTTGTAATAGCATGTGGAAGTCTAGCAAGAAACGTGAGAAAACCCCAAAATATTAAGAAATAAACAATAAATATATATTTATTGTTTATTTCTACTTATATAAGTAGACTCCAAAATTAAATGCTCTTAAGGCCCAAAGTCGTAACAAATCAAGCGCTGAAGGTAATTTCTAAAGATAATCGTCAAAAGCTAAACGATATTTTTAAATACTCGAGTAAGTAAATGTTTCCATGAGTGTACAGGATAAAGGTAGCATAAGTGATGACGTATGTCACATCATTCGGTAAAATGATTAAGAACATCTAGGAGGTTGACTGAAAGTATGAAAGGATAATTGACAGAAAATACGGAAAGCCGAGATTAAAATACTGACTAGGTATAGTGTAGTCGGTGCAGGACTAGCGACCTTTCCCGCAGGGGTGGCTGACGTGCATAGCCATTTGGGAGTAGCAACCCCACGTACCCGAGCTGTACACTGCACAGGCACGCACATTTGTGCAAATACTCATGCACACAAACACACTCACACACACACACACACACACACAGGGTGAGAAGGACGCTGACTGACAGCCTACCCCCCGTGAAGTAATGCCTGACGGCGGTTCCGCGGGGTAGTAGGGCGACATGGGTAGGTGGTTTTTAGTGGGTATTCCTGTTTTATAAAAAATGTCCCTCTTTCCGGCTGCAAAAAAAGGACTAACGACCTTGCCTACAAACCAACTGAAAAATCACCTAAAATGATGTTCTATGCTCCTCAAGGAGCAACAGGTCTAATGATAATAATAATAGTATAGTACAATTTAAAAAAAAGAACCATTATTGGCATAATAACTTTAATCCACAAAACCAACCTTCTATATACAGACTTCATCATAAAATCATTCTATTATATTTTCCTCTTTATTTCCCTCTCTCATCCCAGTCTGGCCAAAATCTTTGTGGAGAGAGTGTTGGAAGAAAAGGGCAGTATGTACGCTGTTTTTCAGGATTTGAAAGCAGCGCAGGATACTGTGAGTGTTTGAGAAGAAGAGGAGTGAATGCAGAATTAGTGGAATTATGTAGAAGGGTGTATGAGGAAACGTGGGTGAGTTCGAAAGTGGGAGTGAATGTGTCTGAAAGGTTTATAATTTGGACGGGAGTGCAATAGGGCTGTCTGTTGAGCCCTTTACTGTTAAACATATGTACTAGTGAATTGAAAGAGGTTTTGAGAAAAGGGCAAGCGGGCGGAGTAGTGATTGGAAAAAGAAGGTATGGATGCTGGCGTATCCGGATGATGTGGTGCTTTTGGCGAGAAACTGAAGAGAGATAAAAGATTTGATGTAAAGAGTAAAGAGGTATATGGGCAAAAGAGGAATGCGAGTGAATGCAAGGAAAACAAAGTGGATGCGATTTAGGAAGCGTGTAAGGGAGGGAACAGTGGGTAAATTGAAATTGGTGGGGGAGGTTATGAAAGCTTGTGAGGGAGTGAGGAAAAAGTGGGAAAATGGTTCTTAGGCAACTTTCAATTGGTGCTCCAGCTGTGGGATGCATGTGTGAAGCCTATTTTGCTGTATGGGGTAGAAACTTGGGGAATAAGGAAGTATGAATGCATTGAGAGAGAGCGCAATCGTTGTTCTTAAAGCAGATTCTGGGGGTTGAAAGATCAACGCCTGGATGCATTCTGCTTCAGGAAACAAATGCAATGAGTGTGCATGGAGAAGCAATGGCGAGAGTGGTAAAGTATGAGATAAATTAGGTTGGATTGGATAATGAGAGATTGGTGAAAGATGTATGGAGAACATGCATGGGAATAAAGTAGAGTGAGTGGAGGATAGTACGCAGAAAGATGTATGAAAGGGCAGGAGTATCCGAGAATATTGCAAATGAATGATTGGGGAATAGGGTTAATGTGTGGGTATGGATGAAATAGAAGTGGAAGGAGGTCGAGGTGCTGGAGAGGCAAGGTTGTATCGGAAGGAGCTCATATAATCCAGGGTATGAAACGTGGCAGGTGTATGGGAGGGTGCCAGGGTACTTGACTAATAGTGTCTTCTCAAATGAAGAGAAGATTACCCTGGCGCAAGCCAGATGCGGAATGGAAGAGAGAGGAAGAAAGGTTTAGATGTTTAAAAATGGGATAGATACGTGGAGTCATTTTGGAGAAGAGTGTGAAGGGGTAAGTGAGGAGTGGTTGGGGAAAAAGGAAGGTAACGGAATGGTTTGGGCCAGACTGGGGTGGGAGAGGAGATAAAGAGGAAAATATAATAGAATGTTTTTATGTAGAAGCTTGTATACAACGTGTCCACGTAAGTATGCAACAAATGGGAAACTGTTTTATTATTAATTTCTCAGAAAAATGTATTCTTTATAAAAGTTGGTGCTTGATCTTAAACATACAAAAAAAAAACAAAACAAATGACATACGGTTTTTTGTTCTTCTGTTAAAAACTCTGATTACATTTTCAAGAAAATTGGGATGATTATTTAAATATCTTCTGGATCTGGATTGAGTTTGCCAAGGGTGATCAAATCATTGACCAGAGCACTTAGGCCTCACTAGGCCCATTGTGCCCCCCTGACTGGGACAGCCCTGCGTTGTTCTATCACTCATTTAGCCACCCAAGGTGGCGAGCAAAGGACAGCACAACGCTTGGAGGGTTATCCCTTATGTTGGCCATGTTCGGCCAGAGCTCCCCTACCATGGACTCTCTAAGGTGGGCGAGAGCCGGGCAGATGGTTAACACATGTTCCACTGTCTCGTCCTCTTCTTCACATGCTCTACAAATGGGGGTTTCCACCAGACCCATTGTAAACAAGTGTTTCCTTAGCTGACAGTGACCCGTAAGGATACCTGTGATAAGACGCAGATTCCCCCGGGATAGTCGCAAATAATATTCAGCTGTTTTCAGATTGGGTGAGCGTATTGCTTCCTTGGCCTGTCTGCAGCCTGAGGTGTTGTCCCAGGGTTGTTTTAGCATCTTGAGAGTATTCTATTTGAGGATATCAGTAAAGCATTTCGGTGTTGGCGCGATCGAGGGCCCGTCCGTGGTATCACTGAGAACCGATCCAGCTCGCGCCAACTCGTCTGCCTTGCTGTTGTTGAGTTTAGGCGCAGTGCTGCCGCCGTGGCCATATCCTCTACGTATAAGTCGAGAGGTGGAAGGCAGAGCACTGCTTCCATTGCTGCAGTGGGTGTTTTTCGCATTGCTCCGGTCGTGCTGAGGTATGCTATCCTTTGCAACTGAGTAAGCTGCTTTGCTGAGGTTTTCTGTCTGGCTCTGGGCCACTAAACCAGTGCTCCATAGATTAGCATTGGTCTTACTACCGCTGTGTACAGCCAAAGTGCTATCTTGGGAGATAGCCCCCATGTCTGCCACACAGCCCTCCGGCATTGCCAGAGGGAGACGCATGCTTTTTTACATTTCATTTTGAGATGTGGTTCCCACGTCAGCTTGCCGTCGAGGATCACTCCCAGGTATTTGACTTCTGACGACAATGTCAACTGGGTGTTGAGGAGCATAGGAAACTTTAGCTTACCTAGTTTCCTTTTCTTTGTGAAGAGGACCATTTCAGTCTTGGACGGGTTTATGGTCAGAGACTGGTCGTTACACCAGTATTCGATTATTTTGAGGGCTTCCTGCATCAAGCTGCATAGCACCGTCTCAAATCTGCCTGTTAGCAGGATGCTTATGTCATCTGCATATCCTATGGTGTGGAAGCCATTGTCGTTAAGTCGCCGCAGTAGACTGTCAACAACTATGTTCCACAGGAGTGGTGAGAGTACTCCACCCTGTGGGCAGCCTTTAGCAACGATCTTTCTGACAGTGGTATTTCCTACATTTAATGTGACTGCCTTATTCTCCAGCATGCTTTTGATCCATCCACTAACTGTGGGGATCACACCATGCGTAGAGAGAGCAGTTTCCATTTTTCTGAAGGTCGTTCTATCAAAAGCACCTTCTATGTCAATGAACACGCCCAAGGTGGACATTTTGTTGTCCAGAGATCTTTCGATTCGGTCTACCACAGTGTGCAGAGCCGACTCCGTTGATTTCCAAGCCTGGCGCTTTAAATGGTGAGAAGCTTTTGATAGCCCAGGTTATACGTGTCCCTTCAGTGAGGTGATCTGCCACCTCCCAATCCTCCTTGGAGGGGTTTGAGGGTGTGGGTTCTGACCAACCTTCATCGGAGGTGTTCGTACATCCTGGGAAATGGGTGTTGATGAGAATCTCAGCTGCTTCCGAGAGGATAGAAGAGTAACTTCCATCCTCTCGTTTTAGGCAACCTGGTTGTCGTGAGGGATCCTTGGAGAGGATCTTTTTGAGCCTTGCAGCTGCCGAGGTGGTTTCAACCTCCTCACAAAAAGACCTCCAGGCTGCCCTTTGTTTCTGCCTTATTAGTTTTTTGTAGTCTTGTTGGATGTTTTTAAATATCTTATACCATTTCTAATTTTATTTTCAAAAATTAAACAAAAACGTTTACTTTGTTAATATCACACTTTATTTTTAAGTGACTCGAGTTTCGATCATTAACTGATCATTATCAAACTTAAAGTAAATTAATCTACGACAAAACACTTATTTATACAGAATGAAATAAGGAGGAAAATACTAGGTCTACCTGATCATTAAATACTGGGATTTCCGGATTACTCTTCGCTTTGTGAATTTCTAGGGACTCGAGTAAATCCATTTTAAATCCTTTTTCTGCAAAATGGATTATCTCGAGTACATCTTCATCAAAAGAATGTCGGTTTTTTATTAGGTGATTCGCGAATGTGAAAATTGTATGTTTTAATCTGAAGGATCTAAGATGTTCTTTTAATCTAATGTTGAAGTTACGACCAGTTTGACCTACGTAAATTCCTTTACAATTTTTACACGTTATCTTGTAAATACCTGATCTGACCAATTTATCTATCGGGGGTTTAGAATTAAAAATTGAATTACAAATTTTATTAGTTGGTTTAAATGCTACATTAATATCATGTTTTTTCAATATATTTCGAATTTTAAGGCTGACTTCACCAAAGAATGTTAATGACTTGAAGGTTTTATTTTCAACTTTTGGACATGCATATAAAAATTTCTTGAGGTTATTGTTTTGATGTTTTATAATTAAATTATCTATTATTTTGTTTGTATAGCCATTGTTGTTTGCTAATATGTATATCATTTTGATTTCGTTCTTATATCCAATTTCTGATAAAGGTAACGTGAGTGCTCTATGGATCATTGAATTAAATGCAGCTAATTTGTGTTTAATGGGGTGTCTTGAGTGAGATGGAATTAATGAATCAGAGAACGTTGGCTTTCTAAATATTTCAAAATTAAATTGGTTATCTATGTTGGTGATTGAAAGGTCGAGGAATTTAATATTTTTGTTCTGTTCTGTCTCTACTGTAAATTGAATCTGAGGATGAATGGAGTTTATGTAATTTAGGAAGTTATTTAATTGTCTGTCAGTTCCAGTGAAGCCGGCTAAAATGTATCACGAAGTTAACGCCTCAACCATTAATCAATTAATTTTATTTTCCAAATCCACTAAATTTCAAAAAGGCCTTCTGGAATAAACTATGTTTTAACCACCCCATAAAAAGTAATCAAGTGGATTTAGATCGCGTGAGCGAGCAGGCCATGGAAATCTTGAATGTCTTCTAATCCAGTTATTATTAAATTGTTCATTTAGATATTCGACTTCGATACGAGCACTATGTGCAGGTACCTATTCTGCATAAACATTGTTGCCAATGATAACATGTCAAATTCATTGTACAATTTTAAATTTAAAAGTTCTAAATATCTAAGGCCCTATAATATTTCACACCAAACATTTATTTTTCGAGAATATTGATTTTTGCAGATAATTCAGAATGCTGGATTTTTTGTTGACCACCAACGACAGTTTTGTGATGAAACTACACCATTTGTAGTAAATGTAGCTTTATCCGTAAACAGAATCTTCTTAGGAAATGTACTATCAATTTCTATTTCACCTTGTACCATGAAACAAAATTCAGAACAATTGTTGCAATCATGTTCTTGCAAAGTTTCAACATATGTTGGTTTAAATGCTTTAAATTTTTTTGCCCTTAGTACCTTATATACTGTTGATTTTCTCAATCCTACACTTCTAGCGCCTCTTTTAACAGATATTTAAGTACGTTCTTTTTAAAATGCAATTCAAATTTTCCGGAACTTTAAAATTGCTTTAAAATTCTTGACACTTGTGATTATCTGATTCTCTTTTGTGGCTGCTTGTCGTTATAAATATCAGCTGCTTCTCTGCAGGTTTTATAGTTATTATATTAGTACCAACTCTACTCTGTCTTATAAAGTTAATTGCTCTGCTATAATTTAGGAGACAACAACTCTTAATAAATTATTAATTAATTATTTGTTAATGATAAATATTAATGACAGATACGTCAAAACTGAGAATACTTGATAAAATTTGCTTAAAAAGTACAAAAGTTAAAAGAATTGTTCAATATCTTGCTAATGTAGCTTCGAATGTCATTTGTTTTTGTGCGTTTAAGATCAAGCACCAACTTTTATAAAGAATAAAATTTTCTGAGAAATGAATAATAAAAAAGTTTCCTATTTGTTGCATACTTACGTAGATACGTTATATATATAAGGTTGGTTTTGTAGATTAAAATTATGATGCCAATTTGTAAAAATAGTATTGATTTATTGATTTTAGTTTACATGTTCACTTTAAAAAAATATTCTAACAATGAATAACTTTATAAATTACTTAAATTTAAATGAAGAAACATACGGGCGGAGTTCGCGAAGTGTTCTTCCACTTAAATCCATATTACTGAATCATGGTATCTTCACCAGAAGTAATTTTAGCCATTTTCGGCAATTATTGGCCATTACTGGCTTATCTTTGCTTATTTTGTATGAGACTATTTTCTGATATTTCTTGTCATTTTAGATGCAGCAATTTTTAGATTATTTTCAGACATAGTAGCAAAAATTAAAATGGGTTCATGAGAACAAACAAAACATTAGTAAGCGTGGCTATAAAGGGATGGTCCTCGTGACCTCATTAGTTTAGTTTAGTTTAGTTTATTAACTTTACAAGTCCGTCAAAAAATATACAATATAACATGCATTTTCATAACTTGAAATTTAGATCGCAAGACTTGAAGGCGGAGTTTACTTGTTCTTCCACTCAAACCATTATTTTTTTCTATAACCGATGATGATCAGCAGGTGATTATTACCATTGAGGCAATATTTTTGCCATTGTTAGTAGCTATTTTTGTCCAATTTATATGGAGTTAATTAGTTTCTGGACCACTGAATGGATTGTAGCAAAAAGTGCACCGATTAGCAACCGCAACCAAATCGATTAGAACCCAGTGGATCGATTTAACAGTTTTTGATATTGCACTTCCTACCCGAGCTTCAGCACCACGATACGGTGAGGCATTGATCACTGATGTAAACCAGTAATTCCGGGAACTACTGACGGAAAGGAATGTAGAGATTAAGAAAAAACCGAGAGGTCATGTTTTGGCAAAACTATAACATTAAGTACCAAGAGTGTTCACAGGGTTACATAGACGTGGCACTCAAATTATCAGCCCGAGGTTGGGCAAGATTTTAGAATTAAATAAAGATGAGGCAGTGTACCAAGGACGCGTTAACAATACTAGTATATATAGACTAATATTGTAAATTAAGGTATAAATAAAATAAAATCCATGGTATAAACAACCAATGAGCTGCTCGTAGGAGACTAGCCAAACCTCTCATGTATGATATAGATGAAGATTTAATGGTTTATTTGGAAAAAATACATAAAGTAATAATATAAAAAAAATATACTGTGATATAGGAAAACAGTACAAATACTATTAGGCAAAAATATTGTAATAAACAAGTAAATATATAAAGTGACAGTGAATTCAAATTTTTCTGATAAAATAAATTAGTTTCAGCAAACACTCCTAAAATAAAAATAAAACAATCCTTTAACAGTGAAAAAGGTACATTCACTGTTCATTCTTAAGTTAATTAAATTTAAAAGACAACTATATAGAAACATATGACAGACGGACAGGCCTGACCTTAAAACTACATTTTACAAACCTACCAAAGACATTCATATATTAATTTTAGAATTCAGGAAAAATAAATGGTTTCAGACATGTCAAAATATCAATGATAAAAGCGGAAAAACTCACTGGACAGAAATTAAAAGACTAACAAAATACAAACAGACCAATACGGTAAAGTCAATTACTGACCCAGTCACTAACCAAGTACACACTGAAAACCAAGAATAATACCTTTGCAAATCACTATGAAACAATTTATCAAACAACAGATAATGTATTTTTTTTTAATGGTAAAAACTCTGCTCCAGGTCACGACAGTATCCCTAATTCTTAAAAAATTGTCCCCGGATGTACATGGGTACATTGTTAAAATCTTTAATTATTTATTGAACAAACAGTACTTTCCGAATGAGTGGAATAGTGGTGTAATTACAAGTATTCAAAAACTTAACACAAACCCGTTGCCCCTAACAGGTATCGTTCTACCACATTACTTTCGGTACTTTGAATCGCTTATCAAAGACAAAATTTATAAGATTACCTCTCCCAATATTCACAAGTATCAGTTTGGTTTCCGCAACCGCAAGTCTACCACCTTACCTCTCACCATCCTAACCTCAAACTGCCAAACTTCATACCTCCAAATACTAAACTGAGCTATTACATAACAGGCCAATGATTCAGTTTGGCACACAGGTTTGCTGTTTAAATGCCATCAATTTGAAATAACTTCATTTTTACTTAATTTGGTTAACAATTCCTCCCAAATAGACCCTATAAATTAAAGTACTTCTAGCCCGCTCCCGCACAATTTTCCCCGAACAAGGTGTTCCGCAAGGTTCTTCACTATCCCCCTTGTTGTACAATATATTTTGTTTTGACCTATATAACTCTGATCCTATCTATTCCAACCCTTGTGTGAACTCCCTTCAGTTTGCTAATGTCACTGCCCCAATCTCTCACTTCCATAATCTAAAACTTTGATGATCCAAATGGAGAATCCTAATAAACCCACCTAAAATAGAACTTCTTATTCCATTACATAGAATGATGCTAAAATTTATGTTGACAATATCTCGAACCTACCATCCTCATCCTGCAAATACTTTAGAATACTAATAGATTCCAAAACTTCATTTAAAACACATACCAAAGCCACAAAAGCGAGCATCGTTGCAAGGGCCAGACATTTTAGGTCTCTAACCTTCAAAAATCAAGGTATCAAGGTATCTCAAAACAATAAATAATATGCTTGTAGCAGAGAAATCAGCCCTTCGTTAAATAACCAAAATCCTTCAAGTCCCCTTTTTAACCCCTCCAATGCCCTACTATATGACCTGACACAACTTACCCCTATCGATGTTCGCATGGATACTTTATTTACTAAATTTTCAACCCGCAGTTCTAAATGAAAATAACACACAGTTTATTCCTTACTTCACTTGTTTATTTAAGCGTTAGATGTACATTTCGTTCACAATGTGAACATTATCAATAACAAACTGTGTGTTATTTTCATTTACAAAACACTTCACGTAAACTCAAACCAACAATAGTGGCCGCAGTTCTAATCCAGAAATTCTAAATATCTATTGCTTAAAACGCAACCCTGGTATTCCCTCCAAATTTAAATTTAAAAAATCCTATAGGAAATCATTAGTGAAATTCCCCGAACAATTGACAATTAAATAAAAGAGTGACCAATATCTAGGCTGGGCCGAACGACCAATGGTCGTAAGCTCGTTCACGAATACAGCTCAAATGTAAATATTATATGGCAAAAAAAAATATGAATAAAGATTTTCTTATATTTATAACAGATTAGATTAAATTAAATCTTAATTTTGATACCTCTGATGAAGCTTCAATTAAAATCATTAGTGTAAAAAAACTAGACAATTCAAAACATAAGATTATGCTACAATTGTTGAATAATTATAATTTCTGATTTAATGATAATTGGTAGCTTCTATATAGATTATATAAAACAGTTTTCGTGATACACATTTCATTTATTAACATTTCTATTGGTCCATTGTTAAAAAATCAAATACATTTTTGGAATTGTAAAGATCTAAATAAAATATGAAATACTTATTTACTTTATTTTCACTATGCTAAGCTAAGCGCGCGTTATTTCTTTGCCAAAATATTTTAAGTTGATAGAAAAGCCTTGCTACAAGCTGCGTAATAGGCTGAAATTATTTTCCACACTAAAGAAATGACACCGGTCAATATAATTATTATATTTTGTAACAAGGATGCATCTTCAACAACAGCGTTACGTTGAAACTTCATTGATGTAGGTTATGGCTGCATCCTCGGTAGTTTAGAAATGCAGATCCGTTTAAGGGATTGCCTCGCAAAATGTTTAACGAAATGAAAAGAACTAATTAAGTATTCAAAAACTCACAATCTATGGCAAAATTGCTCAAAAAAGCTGATCGACTAAATGTAAGCTCTGATCAATTAAATTAATTTAATTTAATTAAAAAAAACATCTGATTTTATTTATTAGCTGATTATACTAACGTTCAATTAGATTTTCTCTAATAATTTTTCTAAATTTTCCTAATTTATTGCATGATAAAATTCAATTTGATAATATACATATTGGTCATATTTTAAATTTCATTATTATATATTTCCTAAATCTGTATCAGAACTTATTTCTAATTTGCTAAGTTCATGCTCCTTTTTTATTAAATACTAAACTTCATTTGCTTTTTTCATGCCAATATACATATTAATTGAAAATATAAATAAATTCAACCAGTAATTGCGTCCTGATTTAAAAATATATAAATCAAGATGTATACTTTAAAGGTATGACTATCGTGCACATCCATATGTAGCATATGTAGTCACAGCCAATCCAGATATGTAATAATTACACAACTGGACATGAACATTTCCTAATAGGCGCGTTTAGTCAACGGAGAATAAATAAAAGCGTAAATAAAATAAAGTAAAAAGGAGTAATTTTGCTGCCTATTTATTAAATTCAGTGAATCATTAGTGAGTGGTAAAAATATATACATATTAAAAAAAAGTATGTGTGGTCCATCTCTCCATTTAAATATAATTTTAATGAATTAAAACTGAAAATAAAAAGCGGCATGCAGCCTTATAGCACTTATCTCCAACGGTTATTAAACATATCCATTCATACTTATTTATAGAATCCTTATCGCCGACTAATAAAATACAACAACAAGTGTTTACAATTTCAAATCAAAATAATAAATTTTATTAAGTAAATCACAAAAGGTCATCTATCACGCATCGTTGGTGTCAAGAAATATGTATCGTTATCTTAATTAGTGTTAAATGGACGTAACACAACATTTACACTTCAGTTAGCCGATGTTGAAATTTTATTCGAAGCATATTTTATTGTTACTCGCGGCGATAAAGGCGAAACCATATTCTCTGGATGGCCATAAAGTTGACAGATGGGGATTTAAATGCGCCCGCCGAACAACTCATGTCGAAAATGCGCTCTTCATCATCTCACCATAAACGAATTAAATAGGGACACACGTACACAAAGGGATCTTTAACTTACATTGTGGTGGCGGTGGCTTACGCTCGCCGTCGACGTGGGGTTTTCTTTCCGAAAACGACGGGATGCCGGGGGTGCGGTGTAATGGCGCGATTTTAAAGTCGTTTAACTTTAACGTTTGGCGCTTCTGGGCCATTTGTTGTAATATTCGGACACCCAGGGTGTTTTATATTGTCTAACATACAACACTACTTGATACTTATGGTATTTTCAAGTGATTGAGTATTTTAACATATATTATATATACATATACAGAGTATAACATTCATTACATATACAGAGGAAACAGTTTAAACTATTTTTCTAGATATAATTCGATATATTTAATAAAAATCATTTGATTAAAACACATAAAACAACTGCTATTTTACTATTACCATTAAAATTTGCAAATTCGAAGAATTCAGATGACCTCTAATAATTAACAAAAATAATCTATCTGCACTGATATCACCTGCACCAGTACGAGCTAAATTGATTAATATTGATTTGTTCTTCTATTCTATTGTTGAAATTGAAATTTTGGTTTGTCCAATATATATGCAATCGCAATCTCAGCAGTTCAATTGGTACACTACAAATTTTGAAATTAAGTCTCATTTCCCTAATTTGTTGTTAGCTATTAGCCACTCTAGATTTGTTTTATTTACTTGAATAGACGGAATTTGGGGTTTATTTCTCGTTCGTCCTGTATACTTATTAGCGCACCTCTTCTTTTGAGACTTAATTTCTTTTATACATTGTTTGGGCGATTATTGATTTCGACTATCTCTTTACAATTTTGTTGGAAAAATTTACTGAATAACAATAAAATACTGCACAATATATGGTTTCAAAACCGTTTTTATTATACTACGACAATGTTTCACCACACAAAGGCTTCGTCAGCTAAATGAAAAATGATGATGATTGTTTGTTGCTATCTATTTATGTGGATTGATGGGAGTCTTTCGAAATGATTGTGTCTGTGCTGGTAGGTTTTCTTTATACATTTTAAATTCCCTTAACAATATTAATAATAATATTCAATACACAACGGAAATAGAGGAAGTAGCTCTATTAAACTTTTTAAATATTACTACCAGAATTCAATCCAATAAACTCACATATATATGTGTTCCAGAAAAATTTCATCCAAAGTATCATGCATTATGTTCTACAAAAATTGTAGGTAAACTAAATCAGTTTGGTAAACTCAGAAGAAATAATTGTTAAAATAAACCACTTCTAATTACTAAATCCCATTGCAAAATAAAAAAAATATGCATTTTCAACAAATATTAATAACTATTTTTTATTTAAGTAGGTAATTATAGAGCGTTCACTTTGTGATACATTTTAATAATTAAAAATATGTTTATTTGTATCACTTCTTTAATAACAAGAGCTAATCGTTTGATAATGACAAGCTGAAGTTATTAGTAAGAACTTTACAAATTTTAGATATAAACCTGCAGCAAAATTCTAAACAAGTTTGATGATTATGAATATTACACAAGTATACATGGTTTTAGACCTAAGGTAAAAATCAGCTGCCCGTTTTTTAAATTGATTCTAGTTTTCGAAAATACAATAAATTTATTGATTAACTATTTTTGACCATTAATGGCCTTTGATTGAATTAAAAAGTATAAATCAGAAATGAACAGAGATTGAACTGAGTCTTTTACACTGCTTGGGACCTGTTAGGCCCATTAACAGTAGTCGCTCATCATGCCTTCGTCCCAAAATCCTTGGTATCTCCTTTTCGATTTTCGCTTTATATTGGTGTAGTCGCTTTCCATGCTCGTCGCTCGTGTTGCCCAAATTTGGTGAGATCAAGATATGAATGCAGAAAATGTATCTTGAAAGACATTCGAGCTCCAATCTTATGGTAATTTTGCAAAAATTGTCGATTACTTGCTTGTAATCCAGTGACTTGTGGTTACCAAGAAAGTTGTTAACAACACTTTGAAACGAAGCCCTTGTTGTTGTTTCATAAGGCGTTAAACATTTTGTAAACTTTGCACCAGCCATTAGTTTTCGAATATCAGATCTGACAAATATTCCTTCTTTGATTTTTGCGTACTGGAAAGCCGGTTCTTCGCGATTGAGTTCTTTGACAAAGTTCTTAACAAGGACAAGTTTAATGTGAAGAGGTGGCAATAAAACATCCCGTGGGTTCAGAAGTAGTACAGAGAACACGTTTTGTTGTTCTGGCTCATAAAGGGAAGGACTCGGCCACACCTTGCAAAGTACTGCAAATACGCATATTTGAGTGCATTTGTCATGATTATAACATCCACAAACCTAACAAAAACACTTTGAATCGACTTTGCAACTCTGCATTTTTACATCTTTCGAAGCAGAATCACTGCACAAAAACAAGTTCCGCATGATATTTAATGTCCAATGGTACCTAAAATTTAATGTCCCATGTAGGCCGGAGCCTTTACAGACTTGAGTTTAGCGGCGAGTGGGGACAACATGGCTGGCGAAAATCCGGCGGAGGGTCCGAGTCCTGGAAGGCACGAGCTTGCTGGCTGGGGTGTGATGAGGAGATTTTGATGTCGCGAAGTGATGAGGAAGTTGGAATTCATTGGTGGAATGGTGAATTTTCGGGCAGATTGGCGGAGTAATGGAAGAGTTGTTGGGTGAATGTAGTTATTTTAAAGAGGGGCTGGGATTTGGTCAAAAGAAGAAGCGAGCGGCTGTGTGACGATGTGAACTGATGAAGAGTTGATGAAGACAACTTGGAGTCCAAGGAGCTCTTCTGCTGCTGTTGCGACTGCTTCTTGGATGGCCAGGGCTTGAGTGGGGCCGTAGTTTCGCGAGGGTGGCAGTTATGAGTTGTATTATAATTTGGTCGGTGGGGGGGTTTCTGATGAGGGGGGCGCATTTGAGAAGGACGGCTGTGGAGTGTGTAACTGTTTTTGCTGCTTGTAGTTTTATCGGACATTTTGTTGAAAATGCTGGATGGTCCGCTCCACATTGCGAACATTTCGGTGTGGTGGCAGTGCATTTGCTTGAAGTGTGGTTTCCCACGCAGATGCTGCAGGTGATGGGTTTGGTGCAGGGGGTGAGGTGGTTGTGAAACTCCATACAGAAGGAGCATTGCATAGAATGGCGGGGAGAGGGGCAGAGGGTTCAGCGAAGCGGCGGAAGGGGCCGATCATAATGCTGAACCGAATGAGTCGGTCGATGTGGTTTCTTAAAAAGAGTCTGTAGAGGAGGATGGGGCGATTGGTGACCCGAGAGATGATTTTGATGGTGTTATGAATGACGCATGACAGTGACGGTTGTCTGCGGGTAGAAGGAAGGGATGTGGGTCAACGTGGTCGTTGATGACTAGTTATACGCCTGCGAGGTTCGGTAAGTACGTCTTGATGATTGTGCCGATGAGAGGATTGTAAGAACGTATTGAGGCAAGGCGGTTGGAGGCGGCAGGGGGAAAGGAGATGATGACTATGTCGAGGTTGACGGGGATGGTGGAGAGAAGTTTGGTGAGTTCAAGAGATGGGAAGGAAGACCAGCAACGTTGATGTGGTGCACGTACTTTCTGGTGGCGGCGGCGTATGGTGTCGGCTTGTTGTTGTTTGCTCCAAAGTGGGCCTGGTTTCTGGTGAAGATAGTGCTCCGGGTGGAGGTGGTGGGTTGGGCGAGGTGTTGGAAGGGATTGTGGTCGAAATCCCTGGGGGTTGGCCCCCAGGACCTGTGGGACCCGTTGGCTATGGCATCCAGGAGCTGGCGACTGGCGAGGTGGCACCAAGTGGACTTGGCGCACCAGGGGTTAAGGACCCCTTCGGAGATGGTGTCGTGGGCTTACGCGTTGGAGCGGTCTCGTGTACGAACGTAATGGCAGCGGTGGTAACGGTGGCGGTCGAAGTTTCGGCGGTTAAGGGGGAGGAGGTGGACTCCGAAGAGTATGAGAAGGATAGGGGTGGAGTGGAGAAGGATAGGGTGGTGGAGTTCGCAGTAGTGGTAGAGTTTGTGCTGCCGGTGTCGATGTCGGTGCGGTTGCTTGGACTTGGAAGCTGTGTAGCTTTTGTTTGCGCTTTCGCATCAACACGTTTGTTCGGTTCGGCGGTCAGACGAGAAGTGAGAATGATATTTAATTCAAGAAGATATGGACAAAAGCCACAAATTAGATAATTGTGTTATTGAAAGTCCGTAGTCTGATAGTGCGAGATTGCTCATAATTACACCCGAATTAGATTTATTTATAATTATAATTATAATAATTTATTTATTTATTTCTTTACATCTTTGGCCTTCTTTCTTAAAAAAATACATTTAAAAACAAATTAACTACAAAAATGTATATAAAATTTTGGCCGAAAGAAGCACGGGCGGAGTTCACAATGACAAATTATAGCATTGCTACAATAAGCATAAATAAATGATTTTGCTTTTAATTTATAAACTTTCCTAGCTATTGTTCTAAGGAGTTACTGCAGTATAAGGATTTGTACAGTAGAATTTTTGGCTTCTAGGTTACTTAACTCTTAGAATAAAATCATCAAATAAACAAAGTAAAAAAAATAAATTTTGGCTTAATAATGCTTTTCACCTTCTGC
Organism: Ontholestes murinus; assembly: GCA_963969525.1. Lineage (NCBI taxonomy): Eukaryota > Metazoa > Arthropoda > Insecta > Coleoptera > Staphylinidae > Ontholestes > Ontholestes murinus. The sequence goes on from OZ018390.1 coordinate 29,142,482, forward strand.
TTCTGTAGCTGCAAAATAGGTTTCCAAAATATTAGAGAGAGATAAATCTTAATTGAAGGCAGTCTTATAATAATATAACAATTTGTATGCTACTTCTCTTCTTCTTCATTGGCCATCGACCTTTCAGGTAATAGATAAAATAAAAAAGAAATCAATCTATCAAAAAGTTAAAAATTGTATTAATAGAAATGAAATTATCATAGAAAAGTTAAAATAATATGAATATTAATATAATTAAATATAATAACAACATCGAAGTGTCTCTTGTGGTAGGTCAGGAGTACGCTATATCAAGCGTATTCTAGGATTATAATTATTCAAAACATTTTAACAATTAAATATCAATTTAGAAAACAATTTAAAATTATTATAAATTGATTGATAATTGACTTTCTTTTATTGAGAAATTACAAAATATTTTCACACGCTGAAACGATTGAATATCACTTGAGAATACAATTGAAATTAATATAATTGAAAAATGGGACATGATATACAGTTGAATTATAAAAAAAATGCTATAACAATTAATACTAATCTACAAAACAGTAACAACATATTTATTTATTTATTGGCACTTTACAACCATACAAATAATTTTGTCAAGGTTAAAGGCAGAGTTCACTCTTTAAGAATGTTCTTCCACTGTAACCTGTAAAATAATAATAAAAAATATTAAAAAAATAATTGACAATTAACAAGTGTTTTAATCTAATTAACATAAAAATGTTTCACCACTCTTAAAGTAAGAAATTATTCAATGATTTAAAAACAGATGAATTTTACAAATTTTAATTTACAATTAAATGTTTATACAAAACATAAATGAAATTCCTAGAAATAAAATAAAAAGACTGAAAATTTATAAAAATAGTTGAAAAAATCTTAACAAACTTGGAAAATCAGTCGAATGCTACTATTAAAAAAACATTTTAAAATTATAAATTTGCAAAGACAAAACTATAAAAAATCAAAAAAATCAGTTCAATGTTTAAAATAAATTTGAATGAAAAAAATAATAGCAATTGAATTTATTGAAAAAATATTTACTTGCTAAAATAATTGAATATCATTAAAATAAGAAATCATTTAAACACAGAGTCTACATTTCCAAAAATTAATTAAATTAACAATCGATAAAATTGAAAACTAATATTATTGAAAAACTCAATACATCCAATTGTCAAAACAGCAATAACAATTTACAACTAATCTAGAAAATATTAATGTTTATTAGTACTAATGCCCACATGGTTTATTTATTAATATACATTTTAAAATAACATCACAATAATAATTTAGTTCAAATCAAAATACAAATACATTTTAATTTCTAATTATAGTTACGATGCCACATTTGACAATTAAAATTACAAACAATTTAAAATGAGAATTACCAACAGAAATTAAAATTAAATAGAATCTATTCATTAGAATGTATGATCTAGAAATTCCTCAAAAGTGTAATATTCATATTCAAGCAAAAATGCTTTAATAATTTAGTTAGTTTAATATCTAGATTCGTAAAACTAGTGGAAAGATAGAAAAATAGAAAAATTTTAATCCATAATAATTTATATCATTTCTTGATCTTAGTGAAAGTAAGCATAAGTTGTCCTTCATTTGTGTTTCTGAGAGTGTAAATTGTTATTATCGTAGTATGTTTTAGTTAAGATTAGACAATGCAGAATATACAGACATGGAAATGTTAAAAGTTTTAAGTTTAGAAATGCTACCTTGCAGTCATCACGGCAACCCAGATTGTATAGAATACGAATAGCTTTGCGTTGAATTCTAAAAATTCGGTGCCTTATTGTAGCATGGTCCCAGACAACTATACTATATAAGGGGCTTGAGTGAAATAATGTAAAATAAGCAGTAAGAAAGATTTGAGGGCTAACATTGTTTTGTAATCCTCTTAGAACAAAATTATTTTTATTTATTGAATAGACGAGGCCGTTACTTGTTGAAACTCCATTATAATAACTTTATAAAACACTGGTATAGCGTGAGGTTTCAAAAATTAATTTATTGTACTACGACAATTGTTTCGCCAGTTATTTTTATTTAGTTTAGCAGTTAATTCATCACCATAACTCTCCCATAATAGAAAATTGTCAATGTAGACACCTAGAAGTTTTACACTATCGGAATTGTTGACCACATTAAGATTATTTAGAGTATATATTCTTGTTTCAGTTTTCTTCACATTGAGACTCGTATGATTAGCAGTAAACCATATTTTAGCTTTCTCTACTATTCTCTTATTATCTTGAAAAGCAGTATCTATATTAATAGAAGAGTTAAGCAAGGTTGTATTATCGCCGAATAATATAATCTTGCATCGCCCCATATATCCAGAAAAATCATTTATATATAAGAGAAACAGGAGAGGGCCCAAAGTTGATCCCTGCGGTACCACATACCTTGTTTCAAAAAACTGTGAACTTAAATTGTTGAAGGTAACTGCCTGTTGTCCTTTGGTTGAGAATGATATCGGTAGGTCACAACTCTGATAATTAAAATTATAAGAAACCTATTTTTTTAATGTAATAAGTTAGTAATAAACAGTTAATATTAATGGTTTGAGTTTACGTGAAGTGTTTTGAATAATATAATAGAAAACAATTGAAAATTTATGAAAATTGAAGGAAACTATTACAGAATTGTTAGGAGCAATTGAAATTATTAAAAGCGTTGAAACAATTGAATATCACTACAGACAGAAATTACGATTAATAATTATTTTAAATAGCATTTGAAATTGTTAACAATCAATTACCAATTGATGCAATCGAAAACATATAAATTATTGAAAACAGCCAAATTAAATATTATTCTAAACATAGTTGCGATTTTAAGTTTTAAAGTAGAACAAATGATTAAACAAGAGTTGAAGTTATTAAAGGAACTATAAAATTTAATTTTAAAAATTAAATAATAATGACCGAAATCTTAATCGGACGCTATTTGGGATACTCTTTCCACTTTTTTTTAATTATTATAAAAATAAATTAAATGCTTGTTTAGGTTAGATTAAGAGTGTCCACTCACCCAAGCTACAAACACAATCAATTTACGTTTTGTATCATTCTTAATTTATAAACTCTAATCTAAAAAACTACTTATAAATAAGTAATGATAAAAACACGACTTAAGTTTCGAAGTTTAAATATCATTATCGAGTAATGATACGTACGATAAGAACCAATATTATTCACAAACTAGAAAAAAAAAAAATAGTACCACTTCAAAGCCAAACCCTGAAGTACACCTGACTTTGCAATGGCTTAACAAAATTAACTTCAACAAATTGTGGACTTATTAGAATGCATTCAAAATGTAAATGAATCACCTAAACCATATTCATACTTTCAAGATAAATCGATTATGATTAACTTGGTCAAAAGCTTTAAGAGTTAGTGTATCGAGTTTGCCAAGGGTGATCAAATCATTGACCGGAGCACTTAGGCCTCACTAGGTCCGTTCTGCCCAAGAGTTAATGTTAATGTAGTCGATACATAGATAGAATTACCTATTTTGAGTAAAATATCAATATTTGTTTTTTGTTTTTGATGAATATCAATATAAATGACACTGTTATATCCTTTCTTCACACTTTATTTTCTATGCTTAGATATATATTTCGAGTGCTAGTCGTTTATTATAATAAGTGCTTAGAACAAATAGTAAACTAAACTGAAAAAGTATTGTCACGTCTTGGCTCACTGCAAGCTCGTTATTGGAATTCGGGATCACTGATTATTCTAATAAATACTCAATTATAAAAACTACTTACATTTATTCCTTTTTTAATCGTTCACACTCTTTACACTACTTATATTTACTACCGAACTACTTCAAAATCTACCACTTCAAAATCTAAACCATATTTCTATTTTATTAAAACAACTTTACTACTTCAATATCTCAAAAACTGTCTGTATTTTACTAAAACCCACATCACTACTTCAAAATCTAAACATAACTATCTTTATGATTAACAACTACTTCACAACTTCAAATCTACATCTTAACTATTTGTATTTTACTAAAACCTACATCACTACTTAAAAATCTAATCTCAACTATCTTTATGATTAACAACTACTTCACTTCTTCAAATCTACATCTTAACTCCCTCTTGGCTTATAGCCCGCTCGGGTCATCCCCGTTGCTTGTTTTCCGATCCACCAATATACGGCTTCCATGTCAACAAATTCTTAGTTAGTACTAATTGTCGGTCGCTTATTGGTGCACCTGCAAACAACGCCGATGTTGCTAACGCCGATTCCCGTGGGAATGCATATCAGCGTCTAGACTCCGCACCAGGTAAAATTCCATAAAATGGAATTCGACTCGGATCAGATATCCATACGTGACAGTATTAAACAATCTTTAATTGCTTTTCTTTCAGAAAGATCTTTTCCTCTTGCATGCACAACTTGGTTTAGTAGATTTTCTTTTGTATTGACCAGCGGTAATCAGCCATCATTGCAACATTCCACCGACCTTGATACCTGAGTTCACTTTTTTTCATGTCTTGGTGGAACCTCTCACCTTACTCCTCACTCACATCACCAAGATTTTCGGGAAAATTATCAATATACGAGTGTAAAAAGTGAACTTTTATACACCCCGATTTCATAAATTTCTGTAGCATGTTTTTCACAATTTCATTGTAGTAGGATCCTTGTTGTTTCTCAAAAAAGCTTTAATAACATTAACAAATTAGTTTGGATCATTGTATTATCAAATTCTTGATCTTCCATTAATCTTCTTATTAGAGGACCGACAAAAATTACTTCCTTTAATATTTCATCTGAGATAGCGGGAAATTTTCCACGAAGGTATTTAAAACAGTCTCCATCTGTATTTAAAGCTTTAACGCATTGTTTCCTTAATACTATTTTAATATGCAGTGGAGGTAACAAGAGTTTTTGTGGATCAACAAGACATCTGTGCAAAACAGTTTTTGATCCAGGAACTAAACTATCTCTTCTTATACAGTCCGTTTTCTTATAATGTTGATCTCTACTTCGACTGTTTCATTCAAATAAAAACATGGGTACTTCGTATACCCTAACTTGTCCTAGTAGAATTTCCACAATTTTTAAATCCCTATAAATTTTCTATGATCATTGTATTTGATTTTTTCAAGCAGTACTTTAACATTTTCGTAGCTTTCCGCCATTTGCACAGAATGGGTAATGAATCGATGAAAAAACCATTCTTATTGTGCAAGGGAACAGCTTTTGGAAGAATCAATAAAAAGCATTTAATTTTCGGGATTGTATGTGTCCCACGTTTGTTTATCCGACTGGAAATATCGGTGCAATAAACTAGACAACAACTTTCTTCAAAATAGCCTAAATAATTAGACACGCGTTTCCTAAAATACGAGATTTTAACGTCTTCTGCCAGTAAATTTTTACTTTGAAGTCTGGATGGCAAAATTTCGGAAAGATCCTTTAGAAGAGCTAAGTCTCCAAATAAGTCGTTAATTTGGTTCTTACAAAATAACTGCAGTTTCTTAGAAACGTTCGATATTTCAGTGTCATCGCTAAAGTTGTTTTCTTCAACTTCAGAACTTCTTCAGAACTGCTTGTAACAATTTGTTGGTTTCTCAGATTTGAACAATGTTGTACTGGCCTAATTGCAGACTTGAGGTTCGGATAAATGATGTTTTATAATTAGAAATTGTAATGATGTTCATTTAATAAATACTATATTTAAATTATACCAGTAAGTTTTTTTTAATTTTGTAAAGAGTGAATATCTAAATTTTAAACTGCCGCACGATATTCAGCTAATGAACAGTGATATGTAAAAGTGATATTTATTATATATTTTTACAAAAATGAAAGCGTTTTTGAAAAGTTTACGTACTTTTAAAGATATAAAGTAAGTTTCACATTTGAGTTTCAAGTTGCTTAGGCTATTGATGTTTAGTTCCTGATTAAATAACAAAGCAAACATATAATGTTTCAAACTTATAAACATTTGCGAATATATTATAACAATTAATGAAATGTTTACCATGTAAATATGGGTGCATTGAAGAATTATTCATCTAAATACTGTATTAATATATTATTATAACTTTTATAAAAACTATTCAATTTTTTTAGTAAATTAAACGTATTATATCATTTTATTTTCAAATAAAATACAAAAGTAAATTTAAATATTATCTTATTATGCCATTTTCCAATCAATAACATTGAATAATTTAGATTCATATTCAAAATTAAATAACTAACCGGACAAAATAGTATAAATATTTTTTCTAATAAATAAAATCCATCACAAAACAATTAATTTTGTTATTATTTTAAACGAAATCAATTTAAAAAACAATCACGTCAAATATTTCAATTAAATCCTGCAGTGGAACAAACATTTTAAAAGGAAAGGGTAATTTTAAATATATTACAAAACGCGGCATGCCATGCAAAAAGTATGGCTTCGATATCTTTTATAAATTTCAAAGTGACATATATGGAAACCTTTTTTAAGTGGCCAGATTTTTATTGTATTGTATGTAAATACGGATAAAAAATATATTTGCTGTGAGAAAAAAGCATTGTGAAATAAACAAATATATTGGAAATTGGATTTTAAAACTAAAATAATTACCTGATTAAATATAAACTTGTCAGTTTTTTGTAACACACTCTTGATGATGCATTAGAAAGCGAAACTAGTCGAGTGAATAGAGAAAAATTGTGAAACAAATCTAGGGTAATTTAATTTAAACCTTTATCAGTAATATTACTTACTTGAATAAAATTGAATTATCTTATTAAAAGTAACTTATTTAATTAACAATAATTATATTTAATTAGTACTGTAAATATTAGTTTTTCATAATTTGCAGTTTTCGTAAAGCATATTAGTCCTCTCTTAATCAGAGAGGCAAGTTCAGTATCAAATATCATATACTCAATAGAATAAAAAATCGCTGTGCTTTAACTACAAATAATAATAACATAATGATTTTTCAAATTTTAACAATTTTTTTCCAATTTTGTATATACTTTTTGTGATATTTGGTAAAAAGGAGTGCAATGATTTAATAAAATTTAAAAAAATAGTATGTTTATTACATGTAAAATATATGAATCATGGTTGTTAATACTATTTCAATTTAAAATTACATAATTAATCAGAAGTATCGATTTAAAATTGTAACGTAACGAAATAATTCCCCGTTACCAAATAGTAGCTTTATAAGTAGCGTTGTTTCACAATGTCAGAACATGTGTATTGTAAAAGGTTTTATGGATGCAAATGTCTTCTCGTTGCTTGATGAGCAAACGTAATGATGCCTATCTTAATCTGTCGTGACAGGGTCATCTTAGAAGGTGATGTCAGTTTGCAAATATTGATTCGACAATAAATCTGTTCAAACAATGCAAGGACACACCATTCTACGCAAATCTATACTAATAACACCTCCATAAATTTTATCTATCGCCCATTCCATTTCAGCGTTAATAGCACATCGTGCCTAGGATTAATGTGCCACCGATAAATCTAAGGCGATGCTACATTTTTATAAGAGATCATTATCGAAATGATATTTTCTAATTACGACGCTACGTTTCTGCACTAAATCATCTAAATTAATTGTGATGAAAGTGCCTTCAGTTCCTGTGCTGCGGTGGGGTGTGTTTTGATTTTCGTGTGGGTTTGCCACTACGAAAGCCGCCAGCTCGCGTTTTAATGGCAATTAAAATTCCGCTATGATCTCGTTTAAATATTCTAATTTTACACGATACGTGTTTATTAAAGTGTCAGTTGAGGTAGTTGTATATATTATTTCGAATTATGCCTGTACATAAATATCTTAACTTGGCGAAATTTATTACTTCTGTAATTTACATTACCTCTAATTTATTTGAGTATTTATACTTACGTACTAACGTAATTCTGAGCAATTGTATGGCATAATAACTATAAATAAAATAATTTTTCCAGCACGTTTAATTATATATTTTAACTTTTTTTATCGACTGCATGTCACCAGCATATCAAAACGACAGTGACATATTGTCAGAGTGTTGTTGCGGGTTATAAATGGGGAAGAATGGTGAGCAGTGAGCAACCAGCTGGAAAAGGCATACAAAAAGCGTTTGGAATAGTTTGTCACGCAATTGCTCCGAACGGAAACGGAAGTGAGACACGTTTAGTGGATTTCGAGAAAGTGTTAAACAAAATGGTGCCTGCGGATATAAAAGCTTCGGAAATAATATATTTGTGAAATAAAAATAATAAACAAATAAATAAAACGTTTATTGAATCCTTAAATATACTACCAATTATTATTTGCTTCATTTAATTATATTATTAATAATTACACATTTTCTTTATTTCCTTAAAACAGGCGTTTATCGTTTAATAACATTTTACATAATATACTTTACATCAAATGCTATAATATTTAAAATAGGTCCATGCAATATTTTCGAGAATACCTCATATTTCAATTCAAAAATTGAATACGTAATTGTGGAGGCTTTGGCATATTAACTTCTGTCTGAGAAAAAATAATCAATGTACTTTGAACTAGTGAGTTAGTTCTCTGATATTTAAAAGAACTAAATCTATCTGTATATAAATAAATAAAAGTATCTAAAAGTAGTTTAAAAAACAATCAAAACAAACAATCAAAAGGAATCACTCCTGATAGATAAAACTTGCACGGAGCGGTTACATAAAGAATAAAATATGAAATACAATATAAGAAAGTGGTAGTTCAATTAAAATTGAAAAGAATTTAGCGAATATACAAAAGACACCTACATTCGTACATACAAATTCATTGAGATCAACGTAAATAGAGTAGATTATTCAAATAGTAATTTAAATGTGTGACAATAAAAATTGGAACATTTACATTCATACATAAACATATACACAGAAAAGGCCAATTTAGTGTTTTAAGTTCATACAATCGTGAATGGTCTGTCTTGCAATATTAAACATAAAAGCTTTAGATGCTTTCTTAAAAACATTGAAATTTTTAGCTTTTCTGATTTCTTGTCTAAAAATATTAAAAAATTTTGGACATGTGAAGCATCTTTGACCGACATATTTACATACTTGCGGTGTAATATATATCTTGTGCTTATTTCGTGTATCATATATGTGTTCATTTGTCGCTAATACGTGTTTATTTCTATATTATCATTGGTAGAGTATAGATATCTTTGGTCTAAAATATTATTTTCTCTATATAGTAAATCAGAGAGACAGACATTCGGCTTTTTAAAGACTATTTTTTAGTATTCGGTTTTGAGTGGTCATTAATTTGAAACTCAATAGAATTCGTCAATTGAGTTTCAAGTGTATTACTTCTCCCAATATGAAAATTTTGTTCCATCAAGAATGTAGCAAAACAAGTATCGAATTTGTTTAGGATTGTTTTACCTACGGCTCCCCACGCTTGAATGCCACAGCGTCTCTACAAGAGATTGATTTAAAGATTTAAGTAAGTTAGGTTGTAGTATATTTTTTAGTAGATGAAATTTATAAAGAAGTCGTCTGATTTTATTGTTTACGTAGTTTATACGATGATCCCATTTCAAATTACTATTAATAATTATTTCCAGATATTTTATTTCTTATGTCATTATTATAAATGTGGTGTTGTCATAATTTGGAAAAGATCGTGAGTTGGAGCATATTGGAAGAAAATAAATTTCATTATCATGTATACTAAGTAGATTTTCAGAAAACCATTTGAATATACATTTCACATCTTTTTCGACAATTTCTTTCAATTCAGTCCAGTTATTTTTAGTATATATTATTGCAATATCATCTGCATATGATATAATATTTTCTGTAGTTTCAATATTAAGAAGATCATTCAGATAGATGTTAAAAAGAACTGGACCAAGAACGGTTCCTTGAGGGACTACGCATTTAACTGTCTTGAAATCACTTCTTATAGACATTGTATTCTTTCATGAAGGTATCTACGAAAGAGTTCTATAGCAATTCCTCTAATGCCTATTTTTTCAATGGATTTCAAGAGTATGGAGCGACTGATTGTATCGAATGCTTTAGATAGGTCTAAGAATACACAAAGGGATTATTTATCTTTATCCAAAGCTGAATACATATTCGCGCTTAGTTGGGACATCGCGTCTGCTGTATTTTTATTCGATCTAAATCCGTACTGTTTATCTGATAAAATGTTAAACTTCTCATAATAACTATTCAATCTAATTTAATATAATATTTTTTCAAAGATTTTCGTAAAGCGGTTATTAGAGATATTGGTCTATACTTTGTGAAGTATTTTTTGTCTCCCTGCTTCTATATTGGTTTTATGGCATTTGTTTCAAATGCACTTGAGCATATGCCATTTAAAAATCATGAATTTATAATGAACGATAGAAGCCTTACAGTTATAGGTTTTAGAAATTTTATGATTCTAAAGACTTATGACTTATGTCATAACAAAACATCTAATGATCTATATCGAAAATAAATGGCAATTGAATAATTCCACGCTAGGCACTGTATCTCAAAAAAGAATGATCCATTTGAGATGATACTTTAAACTTAAGATTTTATCGTTTTGGTGAACATTTATAAACCGGATTTAGATGTTCACTCGAGGCGTTTTTTTTTTTTCGATAGTTTTGTAAATATGAAAAATATTACATAACTTTTCAAACAAAAGTTAAAATGAATGAGAAATAGAACCCGTTTTATACAAAATATTTTTTGTAAATTTTGACATTAAAAAAAAATATATTGAATATAACTAAGAAATGAATTTTGAAAATATTTAGTATTCCAAAATTTAATTTATTTCTCACCATATCTTTTTAAATATAAATAATTTTTCCGAAAACTATAAAGAAGTGTTTTAGGTACCGATAAAATAAACATCTTTTGTTAAAAAATATGTTTCATACCTCCTTGATTTTCCAAAGAAAAAATGTATGTTCTATTTCCCAATATATTTTTAAATGTCAAAAAAATTACAAAAACCTTCAAACGAATATTTTAGATACTGAGAAAATGAATATCTTTTGTTGATAAATCGTTATCATAAATTAATAAATGAAAAAGCAATAATATACTATTGTTAGTGCTCCCATTAGAACTATCAATGTGCATGAATATACAGGGTGTGCACTTAAAAAAAAACTGAAAAAAGCACAAGAATGCAAATAACTCTTTTATTATTTATGTGTATTTATATATCAGTGAAAGTAACATGATGGCCACATCACCATTTATATTTTTAATAATTTGCATGTAGTGTAATATACTAAAAGTATACGTAACATATGTACATTTAAGGCGGCCTCTTTTTGATGTTGCAATTTAAACCACGCCAGTTTCAGGGGTCGCTTCAGCGCCGGCGATAAACGTGTGCTTTGGTAGAACCATGCGATAATATTTTATGCGAACTCAACCACGGTCAAGAGCCACCAAAGAGGAAAAAGCTTTCTGGAGCTTAATTTCGAAATCAAAAACGAGAAAAAAAGATACAGAGAGAAAAATTGGCTGGTTCTATGAATTAATTTTTAAACAAACTAGAAAATAAGGATTGTCGAGAAATTATTGAAACTCTTACAGTGTCGACGTCGCCTTCCGGACCTATTGAAGAATCTGAAGAGAAAACAATTATTTGCAGTCCAAGTCGTTCAGAAAGTGACTATAGAAGTAATACAAGGGAAGATACTTCTAAAGAACCTATAAGCGGTATGTCGTCATCTGCGGTTTCTATCAGTTTGACATTTAGTGGCCACCCGGGATTGTGGCCTACTAATATTAATAGTGATCTTGTTGACATTTTAGTTAGGCGTGGTCCTGTACAGGTGCGTAACCACAGTTATCCCGTTAAGGACAATGGGTGAAAATTTAGTGACTCTTACTATTGCAGAAAGCTTTATAATGGCGAAAAATTAATAGAAAATGACTTGTTTGCTCTATTTCAAAAGATTCCCATTATTATTTTTGTTGCAAAATGTTTGGTAAAACTGCATGTAGTCTGTCTGATTTGAGTGGTTGTTCGGATTGGCAACATTTATCATTAACTATGCAAAGAAATATAAACCAGCGATTTCCGCAATAAAAATGTGAAATCATAAGTGCAATTAAATAATATGACCAAAACTAAGACTACTGTCCCACAGCAGAGTGAATGGATAAATGAGTATAGGAACCATCTGGTACACAGAAGGGGACAAAAATACTAAAGGAACCGGGGCTGGTATCTATATGGAGGGTGCAACCGGAGCAAACAATTCGCGATTGCTCTGCGGAAACATGCCTCCATCTTCCAGACAGAAATAGCCGCCATTGACTGGTGTGCTCATCACTTAATGGAGTCGAGATATAACAAAGTACCAGTTACCATTATGACGGATAGTCAGGCAGCCATAAAAGTAGTAGCCTTGCCGATAGTGCAGTCCAGGCTCGTTATGACCTGCATAAACAGACTGGACAAAAAGGAAAACACAGATAGTATGGATACCAAAGGACCAAGGACACTTGGAGGCCGATTTGCTGCCAAAAAATGGACAGCGGGTGAATTCATATAACCTGAACTTGCTTTCAGTATACCCCATGAAACCGGAAAGGAAATAAACCGATGCAAGCTAGCAGAGGAGCATATACAGGCATGGCACTGCCAAATCGAAATGAGACATACGAGACTCTTCCTAGATGGTCCGGTACCTGACAGCATGCTGATATTGTGAAGACTGGGCAGATTTAATCTAAGAAAACACAAAGGACTAGTTACTAGGCACTGTGACATGAATTAGCACAAAAATAGGATGGAAATTGAGAAAAGCCCCCTATGCCGTGGTTGTTTGGACGTAGAGGAAACTCCCCAACCATACTTGCGAAGCATGCAAAAGAGAACGTATGGCGAAATTCGGGAAGTCTCTGCTTCCTGTAGAACAGCTAAAGAGGATCTTATTCCATAGAAGACACAGGAGTACACACGGAGTAAAACATCCAGAGTCGCACCTAAGGACCACGGAGACCGCAGTGTAGGGACGCTGAGCGACACCACCTAATGAGAAAAAAAAGACTACCGTCAATCAGATGCAACTGAGATTGGTGAGACTGGTGTAATGTATTAGAAAGAATTATTGCCCTTATAAAGTTTTTATCATGTCAATGTCTGGTTTTCGAGGTTATTCGAAACATTTTTTTAAGCAAGATAACGGCAATTATTTTCTAAAAGCAATAGAAATGATAGCTCCTTTTGATACAGTTCTGCGGGAACATATTTGCAGAATTGAATTGAAGTCTGATTCTAGTCGGAAGGGTATGGCTCACTATTTTGGAGATCAAATTAAAAATGAAATTATTGAATTATTCGGCACAGCGATAAAAAAAATATTTTTGGCAAAGAGAAACAAAATATTTTTTGTCGTATTAGGCTATACACTACAAGCCATAGAGAACAAATAACAGTAATACTTAGACATATTTATTTAAACAATACAGATAAAACAGTAAAGGTATGCGAACACTTGGTTTCTGTGCAGTCACCAGTTCAACTGGCGTCGGATTATTAAATTTTGTTTTAAATTTATATTCTATCAGATGTGGAAAACCCAATGGATCGCAGAAAAAGATTTTGGAAATCAATCATTGTGCATTTTACGTTCCATGCTCAGCTCAGAGTCTACATTTAGTAGTCAATGATGCACTAAATATTATAAAAAGAATTATCAATGTTTTGACATAATTCAAGAAATCTAGGTTTTCTTTTCATTATCTACAAATAAATGGTCGACAATGGTCGAATATTTACAAGATTTAAAATTAAAAGTGAGTACTACGCGATGGTCCAGCAGAATTGACGCGTTCAAACCATTACAGTGGTATTATCTAGAAAATATGCTCTGTTATAGTCTGGTACGAAATTTTGAACGAAATGAATTATTTATGTATGTAAAATGATGCAATGATGAAGTCCCACAATATTCCAATATGCATACATTTGCTAAATAATTTGATCGATAAGTAATCGCACGAATAAACATTTTCAAATTATTTTACAAAAAGCTACCGAAATTGCACAAAAACTAAATGCGTCGTCCGGTAAGAAAACCGACACAATTTCAGTATGAACAACGCGATGAAATTATATTAGACCCGAAAATGCATTACGAAGCAGTTTTTTTTTAGAATTTTAGATCAGACAATAACTTCCTTAAAAAATAGATTTAAAGAGTTGAAAACTTTAGACAACATGTTTGGCTTTCTCTGAAGTTCATTATTTAGTAACTTCAGGGAAGAATTGATAAAACATTGTAAAGATTTATATTTGAAACTCAAAGACGATTTAAGAAAAAAAGCTGATATTGACGGTATTGATTTGTACAATGAAATTAACGCTTTGAAACTACATTTTGTAGAAAATCAGTCCACCGATCCACATACAGTTTTGTAATATCTTTACACAAATAATTTAATATCAACTTTTCCAAACACATCAATAGCATTAAGAATATTTTTTACTCTATCAGTTACAGTTGCATCTGGAAGAAGATCTTTTTTTTTAATTGAACGAAATATTATCGTGTTTTTTTCTAATTATTAGTTAATTTTCTTCAACTTACATTTTTATTATATTTCATTATTAATGTAAAGGATATTATTTTGATAAAAGCAGTTTGTTGTTTACTGCGAGCAGTTTTTAATTCTCGGACAATATCTTCTTATTACCACGATCTTCGACAGAAAGGTCGTCATTAATTGCACCTGATTCTTTTAGTTTTTTTAATATTCTTAAATACAGTTTGTTTGTTTTTTATGAAAGAGATAAATTCAACAATTATTGTATTTTTTTTACCAATTACATATATATTATTGATATCTTTTTCAGAAATATTTGTAAGAGTTCGTTTAGCTTTCTAATTGTGGATTTTAGGAGATGGTTTTCCTCAATTATCAATCCAAATATAATTATATTATTCTTTTTAATTTTTCATTACAGTACATTTTCAATATAAGAACACATTTCCTCAATTTAGTGTAATCTTTGATTCACATTACTATTGATGTTATGCAAGGTATCTTTAATGGTTTTATTTTTTTCTATGAAGAAATTAATTTATTGCAAAATTTACGTGCCTAAGGTTTCAATCATTATTTGTTGTTTTAGATTGAGAAATATTACTATTAATTAAGTATTTTCACTATTGCATGAGAATGGAATATGGAAAATAAAAGACGTGGACACTCGCTTCACACTACAATGTCCATTATAGTGACTAACAAAAAAATCACAAACAATAGTTACACTTGGGATAGGTAAACATAAGAGAACAGCAATCACACAAATACATAAGTTCATAAGTATTAGTACATGTAGTATAGTCAGGAAGTTCTTGAACTTACATAGCAATAAAATATAATAAAAATATCCTCACACCTGTTAAAATTCCGTCTGAGGGGTTCTTATACAAATCCGATAAATGTTTGAGAAATAAAAATAAAATAATAATAATAATAATTGTAAACTATTGATATTCATTTGGAAGAACATACTTAATTAATTATGAAAGACAATATTTCTGACACGTTTTGGATGGGGTAAGTAGATTTTAATAAATTAAAAATATCAAATTTTTAAATTAAGTAATTTTTATTTATAATAAATTCTTATTAAAAATGATGTATTCCGTATATTACTGTCTACAAACAAGAAACCGTATGATAAACCAGTAAAATAATATCGATTAATTGGTGTAATTACAGCACGGAGCTCAATTAACTACCAGTGTAGTTAAAGGAAACGGTCGTGCTTGTTAAAGGTGTTAGATAATGACAACGCGTTGTTCTAATTATAATGTCGGTATTCAATGTAAAAACCATAAATACTAATGACACAATATAACGCATACGGGACATATTTCCAATTTTTGCGTCGTTATCTAGAACCTAATAATTGCAGTTTATGAGTAATTTATAAGGCAAAAGTACAGTTTCCAGAACAATTCCAAGCACCTGCTCGGCCCAGGGTGAATGAAATGGGATGAAAAATAATAAAAACAAATAAAACCAACAATAAACTTTAATGTCGCCGCCATTCTCATTACCACACAAGTGTCGGAACGTATTTCAGGCAATTCGCCGCACGGCGGATATGTGCGTCTTCCTCGCGTTCATTTGAATGTCCTTTTCGCGAGGGACGTGGTGTTACTTTCAGGTGGTGCTCTTGACGAGTGCAGACGAATTATAGTTTCAACACTCGACGTGTAAAGTTGGTTAGTTATTTTCGCGCGAACACTTGGCAATTCCGATTGTTTTCGATTGACAGGGCAGGAATTATGCGCGCTGGAAAAAAAGCGAAAAAATGCGACCAGCTTGTCTTGAAGTGTGACCGCGTCGAGTCTGCGAAGAGTTAGCACCATTCGAACCATATTTTCTCTTTTTTTGGAATGGTGTGCTTGCGTGGATTTAGTTATTCTTTGAGTTTTTACCAACGTTGCCGGTGATTAAATTTATCGTGCTAGATTTAACAAATTAAAGCGTTTGTATGTAATGTTTGGTCGGTCACTTGATTAAGGTAATTATTGCACATACGGTAGGTTATCAAAGATACGATGTAATTGTTAATGTAAAAAAAACAGTTGCTATTTTTTTTAAATTTCCTTTTTTATATATTGAACTAGTTTATTATTATTAGCCATTCGCCATTTATTTGTCATATTTTGATAATGGTACAATTACTTCTCATATCTGAGTGTAAGGTTTCTGGCCTGCATATGTTATCACAGACAACAATTAAACAGTTATTTAGTACAATGTTATAATTTAATTATTAATCTCAGTGTATATTATCTATGCTATCTATAAAATATCATTTTAAAATTATTAAAATAATAAGAACATTATTATTATTACCCCTGAACCATGAGAAAACCAAACTTGAATACAATATTTGATTATCATTAACGCATTTTGATGTAAATGAATTCAATGCGTATGATATGCATTGAAGTTGTATGGAGGATCAATAAGAATAATACTGACGTTTCGATAATAAGTTAATTGCATAAGTAATCAACAAAAAATAGGAATATCTAATTTACTCCAAGATATTTATAATTGCTTTAAAATTCTTCTTTAAAAAATCCCTTAAAGTGTCCCAAAATCTGTAATACATTATAGCAACCTGTAGTTCAACACATGCTGTTAGTAACATGTTTACAAATATCCTCACAAAGGACTGTCTCAAACTTAAACATTAATCAGATTATAATATCAGAAATTTAAGGTTATTTTTGAAATTTAATTAATTAAAGTCATTTGCAACTTGATAATAATAATAGATTCTCCTTTGAGTATCTTATTAGAAATTAATTTTATGTCAAGAATCAAGGAGAGATTTTTTAAATCTAGTTTTATAAAAGCACATATTTACTTCTTATTCAGATATGTAAATGATGTGATTCTGCGTTTTTATTGACACAGAACGATAGATACATACATTTTAAACCAACAGCAAGTCGATAATAGTAAGAAAAACAGTTCAACAGCAATTCAATAATAGATTAAGTTATTATTATATATCATACTTGACTTGTATATCCGCAATTCGTAGAAAAATACAGAATAATTAAATTAAATTAAAATTTAAAATTGGTAAGAATATGGTTACGTAAAGATTCCAAGAGAATGTTAGCGACCAGAGACATATTGTCAACATACCTAAAGGCACTTCATTCTAACTACTCTAAAAAATATTGATTTCGGCAGTATACAACTCTAAAAAAAATTAAAATAAACCCAATAATTTATAAGAAGTATTTCATCCGAAACAAAAAACTGAAACACCTCGTCTCAAGAAAACGCTAATTCAAGTGAACCCAAATTTTACGACAGGTTCATATATTTAACATCTACTTCATTTACCAATAATGAAATGAAATTATTAATAAAATGCTTTAAATATAACATAAAATCAGTGGTACAGAAAACAGGCATCAAAAATTTAGCGATCGATATGGAAATAGTCCCCATCAAACCGAAAACAACACCTTGGAAAATAAATACCTAGTGAAATCAAGGATTATGTGTAAAAATCTAGGTAGCAAACCAAATTACGAAATCCAACTTGCAAAAAATATCTATCGAAAACCACATCATATTCACCAAAGAAGATAGGTAAAGGTAATTCAGTGGTTGCCCTTCCCGTTAACGAATGAAATAAAAAAATAAAAAAAATAATATTTTTATTTTCAATGTTATCACAAAATACATATATAAGACATACGTACAGTAAATACACGAAAACAGGTCAACAAAGAAAATACATTAATAATATCATTAAAAAAGACAAAATAAGTCGCATTTATGCTGTAATGTTGGCGTAAAATTCCTCTATGTTATAAGGCTCAATATCAATAAGCTTTTTAGAAAGTAATTTTTTCATAGTTATGTACGATTTTGCTTTTTTAATTTCGATAGGTAAACTGTTATGTGAAATATACCGAAAACCAACATATAATGACACACTAATACCGCAAAAATCCAGACACCCTTTTAAACATAAAATGGCCGCGTTTAACGTCATGATTTTTCGTGCAAATAACATCCCGTTAAACGACAACGCTTACAAAAAAGAAATGGAAATAATAAAATCACTAGCAACCAATAATGGCTACGATAAAAGCAAAATAGATAAAATTAATAATAAGCAACAACTTAATGCAGTAAAAAAATACATATATGCCAATACTAAAAATGAGGACCAAATATTTAAATCACTGACTTTTTTCGGAGAAATATCAAACGAAATTAAAAACATTCTTAAAAAACTTAACATTAGCGTAGCTTTAAAACCTCCCAACCAAAATATGTAATATAATATTTAATAGTAAAACCCCTATAAATCAGGCATTTATAAATTAACATGTAGCTGTCAAGGAGTATACATCGGACAGTCTGGTCGAAATTTTAACACTAGATTAAAAGAACATCTAAGTTCATATAACAACGCAAATTACAAATCAACATTTGCAAGGCATTTACGCGAAAATAACCATACTTATAATAAAGATGTAATCCAGGTAATCCATTTTGCCGAAAAGGGATTAAAAATGGATTTATTAGAGGCCCTGGAAATTTTCATAGTAAAAGGTAATCCGGACATCCCACTCATCAACGACCAGACTGACCTGATATATACCTCTCTGTTTAATGCCGTAAAATAATATAAATTGTGCAACAAATGTAATTTTAAGTATTAGTTTGATAATGACCAGCTGAATTGTGTCGAAACTATAGTCACTGAATTAATAAAGTGTGTGGTATAATAGTTATTTAAGGTACAAGTATAAAAAGTGATGCTTTATTGCACGAACTGGCGTTTAAAAACACGAGCGAGGAACGAGCGAGTTTTTTAAAGCCAGGAGTGCAATAAAGAAACTTTTTACACGTGTGCCTTACAAAATTTTATCTTCGATCGTAAAGGATTTCAAAGAATATATTCTTATGAGTAATATTTTTCATTTGAATAATTCAATGAATGAAAACATATTTTACCCGCAGGGCACTAATGAAAGCGTTACTTAGCAACCAGTAAACAAGTTGCACAAATGTCGGCCGCGATTATTATTTATGGAAAAAATGTTCGCTTTATTGTAATCGCTTCGACTTGCATTAAATGAAATCTTCAGAGTTCTTAAATCTGCCATTTCGCGTGTATTATATATTTTATTTATAGTTTATTAGTTATTTGTATCAATTAATAAAAAATTAAGTTTTTCCTCGAAAATTTGTGCTATAATATATTCATCTGTCAAATTTGACATTTCTGTGCAATAAAAACAGTTTGACATTACCGTGCAATAAAAACGTAAAAAGCACTAGTGCTTTAAAAAGCCACTTTTACAATGAAAAATGTTGCAAAAAGCGTCTACTTTCTGTACGATCGTAGATAAACAAAGTTTATTTTATTTAATTTAAACTGTTATGTGGGGTTTTAAGCATGAATAATATGGGCCTCTTTAAAATAGAGTTAGTCTGTGAATTGGAAGACTGTATTCAATTCCATGCCTTGTGTTATGGGTATTTGGCGATAAATTTTTATCAAAGATATATCGATGTTTCCATAAAAATTTGATACATTCCAGAACATAAATACCAGTGCACGTAAGTAGATTTTCTCTTTTAAATATTCCTCTTAATAACAAAGTAACGTTTATCTGCTTTGGTGAATATGATTTTCGATGTATTTCTTCTGGATATTTTTCGCAAGTTGGATTTCGTGATTTCTTTGACTCAAACAATTTTAAACAGTTAAACACGATCCTACAAATAAGTTTCTAAATCAAAATTATATTATCCGATTGAAAAACGTAATTTAATCACTATGAACCCCAGATTACCAAAACTATACGGACTACATAAACTTCACAAATTATAGTCCATCCGTTGGATCTTTCGTCCTACGTAACAAAATATCGCTTCGAGAAACGACACAAAAACATTCAGTCTGATAAAGTAAACCAAATGCGTTAGAAAAAGAACGCACTGTAAAACTTTCGTCGTTTTTTGAAGCGATAGTTTGTGACGTACGACGGAAAATCCAACGGATGGACTATAGGTGTTTTAATCAGCGTTGTAGTATCATACTTTTTGCACTGTGTAGAGAATTATCCAAACAAAGAATCTGGTCTATTTATTAACTTGTGGAGATTGTACAAAAGTTTACGTAGGGCAAACAGGAAGAAGTTTCGAATAACGAATAAAGGAACAAATATCTTGTTTTTGTTTATGATTTGCTGTAATTAGAATGAAACTAATTATAATTGTTTTATGAATTAAAGACGGGATATTATAGTTTTTACTAGCATAGTACAAGTGGTAAACTCAGTTTATCTCAGTCAATTGCAAAAGATAACAGTCATCATTTTGTCTTCCCTTTGACTCATCAGCCACTGCTTGTAGTATTAGGCCAGCATGCATTTTATCAATCGATCCCCATATCTGATTTAGTCAAATCATAATGCTCTTTCATTTTAATTTAAATCTAAAGCAAAAATACAATATATTTATTTGTTTCATTTGTTTGTATTATTAGACTGTCTCTGGTGATAATGAGTATTCCTATGTTGTGGTAAAGGGGGTTTTACTTTTTGTATTTATTTGAATGTTATGTGGAGGAATATTAGGTGGCGCATTCGGTTGCAGCAACGTTAGTTCCTGTCAGCAGTTGGATGGGTGATCGGTACCATTCACCATTGGGATACAATTAATGGTGCTTTAAAGTGACTGGGCGATCCTTTAAAGTAACAAGCTCATTTACACACACACAAATACACAAATAACACATGGCGGAAGGACCACGTGGTCGATAGCCTAACACTACTACTACTACTACTAGAATATTAGAATCGAAACACCACCGGGAAATGCCAATGGGAAAAAGAAGAGAAGCAGCATAGTAATGATTATCATATTATCAAATGTAACACTGTTTTCAATGAAGATGTTTATTTCTCTCTAGAATATTATGTCAACGAAATTTTGCTTTAAATTAAAAAAATTATAACAATAAATATGGTGTGTAAATATGTAAGCAATTAAATAAAATACAAGAAATTATGATAAAATATTAATAAAATAGTGCTTTAAATGTACAACATGAATGAACAAGTGATTAAAACTAATTTAAACAAAATATCTTTTGCACGTTCGATATTAAAAAAAAAAAATTTTGGTTTTCATTTGTATTTATTTTTTTTAAATATTATTATTTGAATAAAATTTTAATTATCACCATGACGTTCGTTCGAAAAGAATATTAATTATAATTCAATTTTAAAATTTTATATTACTCGTAATATTGTTTTTGGTGATTGAAGGAAATTTTCGATTAGAGGTCACCGAACGCCAAAAAAAAAACGTCCACTAATTGCGCACGAATTTCGACCAAGTTTTTTGCCACCGTGTTTAGTGCCCATATTATTAAAAGTGAGGAGTTCAGTGATAAATCCGTCGTCGGTTGGTGTGCGCGTGAAAGTTTTCTTAATTGTTAAGCGTTAAATAATCAAATGAAAACTTGAAATTTTGCTGCGTGTGCACGTAAAAGCTCGCGAGTTTCCCTCATTGCTAAATGTGCTAGTGATTTTAATATTTTCCCTGTCGTAGAGAAAATGGTTTAAGGAATTTTTTTAAATTTTCACTTGATTAATTAATGAAATTAGTTTTATCGTTATGCATCCTTGTTTTACATGTAGTAGTTTGTTTGGGTGGTAAGAATATTATTTTTTTATTTGTGTTTTAGATAATCGTAGCTTATATATTTTGTAATTGTTGTAGTATGGTATTTAGAATGGTGTATTTATTGGTAAGTGGTGGTCTAATTTTTTCACAGCCTAGATCCAAGACCATCGAGACTGCAATCATTTTTAACCTTTTAAG
Source organism: Ontholestes murinus (assembly GCA_963969525.1). Taxonomy (NCBI): domain Eukaryota; kingdom Metazoa; phylum Arthropoda; class Insecta; order Coleoptera; family Staphylinidae; genus Ontholestes; species Ontholestes murinus. Next base: position 29,164,913 of record OZ018390.1, read on the forward strand.
GATGTATAACTTTAACACCGTTAACTTATTTACCTAAAGTCTTAATGATATTTGCATTTTTATTAATTGTAAATTCCTTGAACAAGATACTCTACTATTCGTCGTTTTAAAAATGTAGTGTTTATGCTCGTGCTTGTGTTAGTGCTTCGATTTGGATTTCACCATCTAGGGAAGGCTGAAAGAACTGCCGGACTTCGCAGGATTCAGGACGCCAATGTAAGTCGTAGTATATACAAACAAACACAAAATCAAATTATATATTATACTACTATAAATTAAAATAGGTTCAAAACGTAATATAAATAAACTAAAGGTAATTTAATAATTAGGTATTATTGAAACATACAGATAAATAAATTCGATTCAAACTACATTTAATATAAGATATAAAGGAGGAATCAAATATGTTAAAATTTGGATTAGAATTCAATGTGTTACAATATTTCATAATTCTTCTTAATGGGTTATGATCCATAATTGGTTGAATGAAATGGTAAATGATACAATGTCAGAGAACGAGTATATTTAGCACAATTAAAATTAAAAGTTGAAAGCAAGATACTGCTATCAACGAAGCCGTTTATTATTTTAAAACCGAATATCGAACATAACCCTTCTATAACGTAAGGTTTTTAAGCCTAACGTTGTCAGCATAAAGGAATGTCTGAAGTTTTTAGAAATTATACCAAGTTTTAGAGACATCAGTCTTAAGAACTTTCCTTGAACCATCTTAATTATATTACTACTACTGACAAAAAGGATTCCAAATTACTGAACCATGTTCAAGCTGCGATCTTACTAACGATACATATAACAGCTTGACTGTTTCAATGCTGAAACTAGATGAAAATCTAGAAATTGCTCCAAGTATTTTGAGGGCTCTATTCCTCAGTATATTAATATGATACAAAAAAGTCAATCGAGTGTCTAATAAAATACCTAAATCTGCATCATCAAATCGTAGGACATCATTATTTATAACATAGTTAAACCTTATCAATTTACAACGTCTAAAAGAAATTACAAGACATTTTTTAATATTTAAGTCAAGTTTATTGGAATAACACCAAGTAACAATATTGTTTAGATCACTTTGGGGTTAGTCACGGTCTTCTGCACTCTGAACTATAGAAAATAATTTCAAATCATCTGCAAACATTAAACATTTAGAATACTTGATACATTGCCTAATAGCATTAATAAAAAGTAAGAAAAGAATTGGCCCATAATGGAAACCAGATATAATATTTATTGCTGTTGATACAAAATTATTAATTTTTATAAACTGTCGACGAGAAGACAAAATCTCTTAAACCATTTGATGACTATGTCGCCAAATCTAAGCAATGATAATTTTTTAATAAGATAAGGTTGACATGATCAAAGGCTTTAGAAAAATCGATATAAATAGCATCCACTTGATATCCATTTTCTAAGGCATTTAATAAAAAAACATTGATATGTTAATCGATTTATAATTGTAGATTTACCCTGTAGGAAACTATATTGTTCATCACAGATCACACGCTTACATACCCACATCACTTGTTTGGATACCAACTCATCCAGAATTTTTATCACCATCCTTAAACAGCGGATTTTTGAAAGAATCTTTCCATAAATCGGGAACTAATTAGTGACCATCTAAAAAGAATTTTAATTTGAAACACACCTTTTCAGAAGATACGGTGGTAAATTATGCAGAAATATTTTCCTTATTCGTAATCTATCCAAGAAGGTTTCAAAAGAAACACTTCGCATAGCATATTTCTCTCTATGTTTATACAGGGTATTTCTGTTACTCGGGGAATAAAATTAGTCAGATATACTAGAAATTGTGATGATTTTGACAAAATATTATAAAAGTCTTCAAATAACCAAAGATATAGCCTATCAAAGTTAAGAAATTTTAACACATTTTAATATTTTCAATACCGTTCATGATAAGAGTGCTGCAATTTGGTAAAGCCTAATTTGACATCAAGTAAATTCCTTAGGCAACTTTTCGTTAGTAAGATTTAAAAAAAAAAGTCAAGAATGAAAGTTTTATTGTTAAAATTCCATAATACTGACCAATATTTCTTGAATGACTTTCTTATTTATTACTTGGTAAAACATTTTTAACTATTATTGAATAAACTTTCATAAATAATATTCACTGACACAATATGTGGTTAAAATCGTTGTTAAATAAAAACAATGTGAAATATTTTACTGTATCAGTTACAAATAGATAGAAAAATGTTAAAGACTGTATATTATAATTAATTGTAGTTTTAGATATTTTGTAAAATGTTTATATTTATAAGGAAAAGCTTGACTGAATGAGAAATGAGAAATCATTTATTTCTGGAGCAAACATTTTTACTAAAAGCTTGACATTCATTCTTGTAAGAATTGGAGTATAATGGTATTATTTATATTATCTAATATGCCAACAAAAATATTCTAGTATTAAATATAATATTTTATTAACAAAATTTTTGGTCGCATCTGGAAAGGTTTTAATTCAAAATATATATGTTCTTCCATTCTCACTTTGTATTCCTTTAGTAACAGTTGCTTCATAAAGGCTCTCTTGGTGATTATTCACCAACTTATTTGCCTAAATATAGTCTTTTTGTCTTAAAAATGAATTATTATTTGATAATACGTATAAAAATTTATTTAGGTGATCCATCAAATCTATTCTCGTGAATATGATGTTCTTCCGGAGGCTATTATTTAGCCCATAAGCTCATTTGTTTGCTTAGACTAATACTACTGACTTAAAAAAATCGGTTCACAATAATAATATTCCAGATTTTTGGAATAACAAAAATAATTTTTCAAAAGATCATCTAAATTTCTGTTTCTCTTGTGAACATCGATTGCCCTCAACTGTTTATAAAACTATGTTTGAAGCGGACTGCAACTTTTCTAAAATTCTCTTTTTAATAATTATATACATATTCTAGGAATAAGCAATGTAATGAAGGTAATTATATCGTGGTTATACTTGATATACCTTTGTATACTTATATAAAGGGAACTGTCGATTGTGTAATAGTAGAGTATTCGTCATTTACTGCAAGTATTCTAAATTTATGATGAACGTTTATCAATGATGACTTATTACTTATGGTACTTGTAGCCCTGACTTGTGACGATGTCTTGTATGAAGTGCAAAACAACTAAAGGCCTATACATTTACAATCGAATATTCGTTTTACAGCGATGATAAGGTGAAAAGCTAGAGCTTCTAATAACCGTAGTATTGACCAAAAAATATGTCTGCTGCCACCTTATTTGATCCCTTATGATTTATTATTCGATTTAGAAAAAGTTTTAGTGGTGTATTGGCCACCTCTTATTTATTTATTAATAATTATAATCGTTACAATTACTAACAAAGAGTCTTACATACGCCAAGAGGAAAATTAACCTTGCTATTACATCTTATTTACGTGCTATATTGGTATACAATATTATTTAATCATAACAATATACTACTTTGTATTAAGACAATCATAGTATACGCACATAAAAATAATAAAATTGTTACATTTAATTGGACTAGGATTTAACTAACACGTTAAAATACTTGTTTGGATTAGCACACTGAAGTCACATAAAATGAATTCCTCTATGGTGTAAAAAGCCTTGAGAATAAAAAAATCTCTCAAACGAGGTTTAAAAATAAGAAAAGGTAAAGTTTGAATTGTTTCAGGCAACACGTTAAAATATTTTCATAGATTTGGACAAGAGAGCTAGAGGTGGTCTGAAGTTTTTCTTCTTCTGGTAAGATGATCGTGACTGAAGTTATTTCTCTCTGTTCATGTTTCCTAAAGTAAACTAAACATTCTAAAATATATATGGAAGGTGTCATTAGTATATTGAGTTGTCTGAAGCTGTGCTGACAATCATCCCTAAAATTTATACCGTTGAGTGACCCCACACTATTATGCCAAAGCATGTATGGCTGTGTATATATGCAAAGTAAGCCAATTTTACCATATTTATGGAAACTGATCGTACTAAGTTCCGAAGGAGGTAAATATTTGTGAACAATTTATCTGATAGTTCTCTACAATGATGTTCCCATGTTAGTTTGGAGTCTATCGTTAGTCCAAGAAACTTTGCAAAAGGAACTCCAATTCTACGTTTCCGTTTTAAACTTAGAGTAAATTCAATGATTTTTGACGCATTTAGTTTAAGTTTATTGTCAACAAACCAATCTTCCAATTCTTTTAGATTGCGGTTTAATATTAACTTTGAGATCATTGTTGTTTCACCTTTGAGGCAAGACTCGTATCATATGCGTAATGTACTGGTTTTGAATTTAGCAAATGTAACAGGTCGTTTGCGTATAACAGGAATAATACGGGGTTCAAGATCGACCCTTGAGGTACACCATGGCTTAGTTCGATTATGTTCGATCTATTTCCGTCGTTTGTTGTTACCAATTGTCATTTTAACTGCCTGTGGACTGAAGTTGTAGACGTACAACTTTTTATGTAGTGCATATTTAACTAAAACATCTGCTGCCGATCTTCCTGCCCTGAAACCATACTGGTTGTCATTGAAGATATTGTTTATCTCCAGATCACAATTTCTAGTATTTTGGACAAAATAGGAAGTATAGACACAGGGCGGTAGTTATCAACGTTATCTATATCGCCCTTTTTTAAAATTGGTACACACCTTGCTAATTTCAAAACCTATGGGAAATGGCCATACTGTAAACATTCGTTTATTAGTTTCGTCAGTGATAGAATGATTAGGTCTATTATACTATTAATCATTTGTATACTCAAATTATATACATCCTTGCTATGTGTCAGAGCCAATTTCTGAATAATATCTCTTACTTGCGCAGGGAACACTTCTTCGAATTATAAGTAGGAGCTGTTGTGTGTTGTTTCTTGCGGAAGAGAATCATCTTTTGGAGTTTGCGTGCTACCCCGCAGGTCTTTGATTATATTGGTAGCTGCATTGGAAAAATATAAATTGAAGAGAGAGATTGAACTGGACTTTGTGGAAGAATTCCATGGTTTTTTGAGTGATTACTTGCCATATTGCTCATTTTTGATATGATGATGATTTTATAAAGCGATCGTGGGCGAGCTTTTGTTCCCTTTCGATAGATTTTTTGTATATTTTTTAAATTGAATTATATGAGCTCTTTAAATCATCAGATTTTCTTAATTGTTCCTTGAAAAACTCTAGCTGACTTCTGAGCATCTTAGGTTCCGGACAAAAACACTTTATTTGTTTGTTACCTAATTTAGGTATTATTTTCTCTGGGTACGCTATTTCGCCACACAATGTTAAAATGTTAATTAGAAGATACCATGCAGATTCTAGGTCTACATCCTCATTCGTTATTATATGCCAATTTATCTCGCTAACTAAATTATAGAAGTTGATAGACCCTTCCTGAGTCATTGGTCTTATTATTTGTGTGGAGCATTTTGTGTTTTTACCATTACATATTTCTAATTCGATTTCTAGATGGTCAGAAAATCCAGTATTCACAGTAACTGCCGAGCAATTGAAATGTTCATAGTTGCTGAATATGTTTTCAATTCAAGCGACTCCTCTTGTTGGCTGCGATAATAATTTCTTCAAACCATAGCTCATATATAAGCTGCATAATTCATGTGATCTTTTGTCACTCGTACTATTGAATTGAACGTTGAAGTATATTCCAGCATATTTTCTAATAAACTGAGAAATTAAAAACAATTCCTATGGGAGACGGGTATACTGATTTAAATATTGTGTTATGATTGAAGATTATTCCTACTAATTTACCAGTTTTTTCGACAGAGATGTTTTCTAGGTGGTTTAACGATTTGAAATTTAAACCATTTCTGACCATAATTAGTGAACCGCCGTTTTTTACTATTTTGCGACAGAAACTATTGCCTATAGTAAATCAATTTATTGTACAGTGTGGTATTTTCAATTGCGAAAACCAATGTTCGGTAATGGCTATTATATCAATTATTTTATCAATTATGTAGGCTTCTAATTCGTGTAGTTTGTTACGAAGACATTGAATGTTAATATATTAATAAACAGGAACCCCCTTAACCAAACCTATACTAACCTATAAGTTTATATATCAACAAATTAATATAAGACAAAAATGATTAGCTTTAAAACTATTACAGAAACTGTTACATATTAAATGCCCTATCTGATCAAATACGTTAAGTCTGTGAAAATTGACAAATTCTGTTTGAAAACTGTAGATATTTTAGACGTAAAACTGTGTTGTTGTTTCATATTAATTTAGTACGACATCCAGGACAGTAAATCCGCAATTAGTTTATCAAGCATTTTAGGTAATATAGATTATAATTGTCAACTAAATCACGTTGCCCAGTCTTATGTATCGGAATGATATAACTGATTTTCCAATTGCGTGGAACTGCACCTAATTTTATAGATTTTAGCATGAGGACATAAATATGTGTGCATGGCGAATAAAAGCAATTCAGTAGAAGACAGAAATAGAAATACCATCAGGAAGCAGAGATTTGCTATTACTATACTTAATCAAATTATATATCTCTTCTTCAAATTCACTGAATGCTAGAGGTGTAAACGAAATATATTGGTTAGAAACATTAGAATAAGAGTTTAAAAACCACTAACCAAAAAGATTTACTGTCCGGCCCTTTCCTATCCCATTGCTATACTTAATCAGATTAAATACCTCTTCTTTCAAATTCACTGGTTTTGAGTCATTCACTGAATGTTAGAGGTGGGAACGAAATATACTGATTAGAAACATTATAATAAGAGTTTGAAAATCACTAACCAAAAAGATTTACTGCCCTGTCCTCTCTTAACCTTGCAATTTTTTAGTGTGTTGGTATTCCATTATTGAAAATATTTTATTATCAATTTTTTGGTCTTTGGTAACTTTATTTTCGATATAAAGGGACACTAACTTAGATTTACATTCACGACGTACATTTGAAAAATATTCTTAATCTCACTATAAACCGCTCTCTTTAAACTATTTATGAGCTTTTTCTTATTACGCAACGTACCTGTCCGTTCTCTTGTTATCCATTTCGGGTAGGTTTCATCTGTTACAGAAACAAGATTACACGAATTAAAGGTATCAATGGCAAAATTAACCACATTATAAAAGTTATCTGTAATTGTATCAATATCAGAGTCCTTCAATACACCGTTCCAATATATAGAGTGAAAGTAATTATTTGGGGGCAAAATGGTGCAAGTAGATTTTTTTCTTCGTATGTGTGTTCTGCAAATGCGTGTGAGGTATTACGAAAGCGTAAAGCTGGATGTGAACATTATCAACATTAAATTTAGTAAGGCGTTTTTGGATAAAGTGACACTAGCTTCAAAACAATCGGAAAAAATATATCTAAGAAATTGTTCCTGGAATGGGGGCGATTCTTTAAAGTAACTAGCTCATTTACACACACACAAATACACAAATCACACGGCGGAAGGACTACGTGGTCGATAGCCAAACACTACTACTACTACTCTCGTTCCTGGAGTTAGGTATTGTATTGATTTGAGACAGGTTTAAAAAATCATATCCATTAAGTATACACGTTCTATCTACATTAAATATAAATAATAAAATCAATTTGTGAAGAAAGTGTTGGTGTTTCAATACAATTTAATATATCAATCTTCACGTAACTCAAGAAATATATTTTTACTTAACGCTGGAATCAAATTCTTTGATTGTATGGAAAATTATATCATTACTGTACCATTTAATAAACGATAAATTATAAACACCACAAATAAGCGATTTATGAACGTTATGAACAACATAAAATTGTTCCATTTCTGCACAGTTATCGATATAATTATCGAATGACACATTGGGGGCAATATAAACTCCACCGGCACTAATGTTAGTGTAATGGCAACAAAACAAAGAGATACTCTATACTACAATTCTCTAAAATTTAGAATGAGTGATAATTTTATGGCGATAAGAATATTACCAGTTAGATTAGGGTTAGTACTATACAAGCAATAATCATATATTTATGTAGTCTAAACTCTTTTTATATTGGATAAATTGATTAAGTTCATCGTTTAAGGATAATTTATTAATATCTAAAATAGATCTTAAGAATATTTTACTAGAAATAGCTAAATACTTATAAGCATTCAGTTTTGAACTATGATTATTAGAAGCACATTTTGAAAATGGTGGAAATTATTATTTACATGTTGCATAGCGTAAAAACTTCTTCCCTTCTCACAACAACTAAGAATAAGTTAGGTATCATTAGCATAGAAAAATAGAAATTTTGTTTATATCTATTCAATAAATAGTAAACAGAAGTAGATCCTTGTCGGACACCTGGCGTAATAGTACCTGTCTATTGTATAATTTTATTTATTCAAACAATCTGACAACGGTAGTTAAAATAATATTCAAAAGATGTTATTCAATTCCTATATTTAAGTTCGCCTAAAAACAATGTATGATGAACTAAAACAAGTTTAAGCTGTTGTTCGATCGAATCTAATTTTTGGAACACTGGTATATATTACATTAAGAAATATTACTGAAATTCTTTGATTTGGTCAAAGATTGACTGATATATTGACTGATATTTAGTAAACAATATATATATTTGAATATTGAATATTGAAGGACTTCTGACAAAACACCTTTTATTATATTTTACCAAGTACGGTTAATAAACTAATAACTACCAGATCAGAGTATTCATATATTATTCCATCTGAAAGGCCACAAAAATAAACCTAATTTTGAAATCGAACAGTAGTGAAGAAGATTTAGGATGACGATGAGGATACCTTCTGCCTCAAGATCCTAGCATATGAAGGGTTTGAATGGAAGAACTCAATTCATTATGAATCCCGCCCGCATTTCTTTCGCTCAAAATTAATGTATGTTTCTTTTTTTTAAATTTATTATTATATTTATTATTTAAGAAAGAAAACCGAAGGCAAATAAATACATAGTGTTTATTTCAAAAATAAATATAGAAGTACCTCATCAATCAATGAAATATGAATTAATTAAAAACTATTGAAACTCTTCGATTTATTTTTGTTAATAAATAAATTAGGTACCATACTTTATACGATTCATTTCATTGATATAATAAAATGTAAATTTTGGTATATCAATTTTTATAAACGACTAATCAAAGTACATACAAGCCCAAATAATGAATGTTCATTTGATAGGAAAATAAATGGGGAGGGTAAAATATTGTATCGTATATAAAATGTGGATTATTTCTAGATCCCCGCTGCTTAAGGGATGTGGAATTATTCCCCACAGACTATATCTGACCATATTTTGGCCTTCAGATTTATATTTGTATTGACCGTACGGATAAGCATGACAAATTCGACGTACTTTATATCGCTGGGGGAGTGAAAATTCAGTGAGATTTATAAATAGGTTTAAAAATTACTTGTTCAATCAAAATGGAATATCCAATATAGGTGTAAACATGTGATTCTTTTTATTGAGTGTCGTTACTTATGTGTTGTTTGTTTATTCCATTACACTACATATAATTAAATAATCTCAATAGAAGCTCCATTTTCAGTTTCATTTTAAAACCGTACTTAGTTTTATACATAAATCTGCAGAGTATGTGTGTGTCATTGTCAAAATAATTATAATTAAATAAATAAGATAATTCACTTCGTGATACATTTTGATCATTCAAAATAAGTAAAACAATTAACTTTGTTGTTATCACTATTTTATTAAAATTTATGATTGTCTGTTGCTAATATTATTAAAATTGGAGGGTGGGATAGTAAAAGTCCAACTGTACATAGATAATTAAATTTTATCTGAAACTCTGCTTGTGAATTTCTGAAAAAATATCAATTTCAATAAAGTTATGGCTTTTGCAAACAGTATTAATAATTAACGTTAATTATAAAAATATTTATAATGAATTTATTACGTAAATAATCCTTCCCAGTACATTTTATTTCCGTAAAAAATAATTAATAAATTTGCATCTGAATAATACGTGTAATTATATTTGATTTATATGAGAATTTCTTTAAAGACCTACCTGAACTCACGATACTCCTCACTATTTAATACCTTAGAATATAGAATATTTTTACAACTCAGTAGAAAAGGTTAGGATGACCTTTGAGGGTTGTATTTAAATAAAGTACGATTTAACTATAAAACAAAATCAATCGCAAGGCGCAGATTTGTTGTTATAGAAACACGCGTGACAAATAGTTGTCTAGCAGGGAAGGAAAACTCTGAATCAAGAGGAAAGCTAGAATTTGAGAAAATATTACTTACATTAGCGTCTTGATATTTTTGATACGTGGGGCATTGTCCACATCACTATAATTACTTTAACAGAATCGTCACTTTGCATTTAGATGTGTCTGTCTAAATCTTCTTGAAGCTTATGACAATCGGAAATAGTTTTAACAGTAAACATCTTCAAGTCACCCGCGTATAATTGAAACTGGCTATGATGTAGAAATTTGTTGTTGAGTTACTTGAAGATATAATTAAAACTTGATTAAAACACTAACACTTTCTTCACAATTAGTTCGCATAGTACCCGAAATGTACATCTAGCGAAATAAAAATTAATTGTGAAGAAAGTGTTAGTATTTTAATGAAGTTTGGCTATGATGTACTGCGCGATAGATGTCGTTAATGAAGAAATTAAAGAGAATTGAACTAATATGGACGCCTTGTGATACACCGGATGTTATATCAATATCACCAGAAATACAATTATAAATTTTGACGCATTGCGATCTATCCGACAAGTAACTTCTGATCCATTGTACGATACTATCATTGAAAAAAGCCTCCAGTTTTCTTAATCAGAATTGTATGGCCCACCCTATCGAACGCTTTAAAAAGTCAGTATATATGGCGTCTAATTGATTTTGTCTAGAAAGGGTATCAATAGCAAACGTTTGAAACTCCAAAAGGTTAAAAAGGGTGGACCTTCCAGGTTGAAAGCCGTGCTGTTGGTTAATAATAACCCCCTTTGCTAGCCACTGCAGCTGTTTAGCCAATATACTGTAAAGCATTTTGGGAATGCATGATTGAATGCAAATACCTCGATAGTTGGCAATATCAAGGCCATTTCCAACTTTAAAAAATAGGAAGAATGATACTACGTTTCCATAATGTGGGACCGTATTGTAATTCAACGGAACGATTAAACAAGAAGGAAATAGGATTAGATAAAGTGAAAATACAGTTTTTTAAGAACACATTGGGTATATTATTAGGATGTTATCTTTAGATCATTTACCACGTTGGACACCAATATTGGTGGGGTGGAAAATTTATAATTGGAATTGACACTATTGAACTCTGTTGAGCAGTGAACAAAGCTAGTATACTAGTCGGTTCGCAAAGAGGTTCACGGTTTCTTGAACAGAGTTACTTACTGAATCAATGAAAAACATGTAATTTGGAAAACCACTTGTTTTGCGCCTATAGTTTAAAAATCTCCAGAATTATGTAGCATCCGTATTGATTTTCAATTTTATCTAAGTAGTTCATGTAAAGTACATGGTTCAGCCGTTTACATTCAGCTCTTAAATTAAAGTAGACTAAATAATCACAATGATTACTTTGTTTATATTTAAAGTCAGCCTTGCATTTACTATAAATTAAATTGATCAAATCACCATCTTGGATACTTATTCTTAGAGGCTTTAATTTTTGGAATATATTGGTCGATGGCGATGTTTAGGATTACATAAAAATTATTAACAGTATCATTAAAATTATCGCAACCATTGAACAACGCACACCAATCCATAAACGTAGAATAGTTGTTGATTACCGAGTAGTTTCCCATATGGAAATCATGAAAATATAATTCAGCATAGCAGCCACCAAGATCTTCATTATACGCGACTCGATTAGGTAACCAATATGATGATAGGAATAAGCGCATAACAAATCCTCGCCTCTAGTGACTGACACACTAACACTTTCACTATTGCAAACCATCAGGTCTAGTGGTGCTCCTCTGTCGTTTGGTAAGGTTTTGAAATGATGTGACATCCAAGAGCGCCTCCGCCAGTTTTTTGAAAGCCGAATTGATGGTGCCGTCGCTATTCCAATTTACCTCTGGTTAGTTATAATCGCCGCATAAAATAAGCTTATCAATTGATCAATATTTTAGTGTTTAATTAATCAATTAACTTATCAATTGAGCTAGTCCGGAACAGTTCTTCCATCGTGTCGCAGAGGAAGAAAGAGGTGGCACCATTCATCATCATTTTATCGATGGTAAGACTTACATAAATCTGATCTAATGATTTACAAGTAATCTGAATAAAGGATGGTAACAAATAATTTTTAACCGCAATTAAGACTCCAACACCACGAGTTTTAGCGCTCGATTCGGCAAAACGATAACAACGAAACACACTATAACCATTTCAGCAAAGTTCCGAGAGCCAGGTTTCATTAAACACGACCACATTGTAAATACTAACAGCTTCGTTTAGAGAGATATCAGTTAATTTTGACTTAATACCACCGACGTTGTGGAAGTAAATATTAACTTTATTGGTAATTAGTTTTTTGCAGACTGGTTTTTAAAAGGCTCAATTTTATGAGTGCCGCTAACGTATTGCTTTGTCAGATCATTTATTCAAATAAATTATAGTATCTCTTTTATAAGATAAAGAGCTGTGTCGTAAGTGTATTGGACAATTATTACCGTAGCCAGATATGGGATGTCGAAGGAGTTGGTGTTGTGCAGGATCGGAGACAGGGCAGAGCTGAGAAACGACTGCACAAATATTTGGCTCGCTAGTGTGGTGTGTTGTTTATTGTGCAACCAAATTTTTGCTTATGAAGAATGTAAGAAGAAGAAGAAAGTTCAAGACTATAAGCAGGTAATTGGCAAATTTGAGATGGATCATTTTATAAATTAGTCGTGGAACGCTTTCAATATTTCAAGGAAACCTGCAGCTGTGACACATTTTATCGCAAAGTTCTCTGTACTGAATTTAGTCACCCTAAAAGCTGACGAATAGTGAACCAGCCAGTTCGAAAACAGATCTGTGATTCCGAAATAAACTTTTGGTCTTCAAGGAAGTATTTCCTTCGATCTGCGAAGAATGTTTTATCAGATTAGTTTATAAAAATGGTAACAAAGAAGATATCACGGATTATAGAGGAATTACAATCCAGTAAAGTATTTGATAAATTAATTTCAGTGCAGCTGATGTTTAATTGTAAGAAAATTATTTGCAGCGAATATGACATCACAGTAACGGAAAGACAATTCTATCTTGTTTACCTGTATGCCAACTTTACATTTTGAAGACCTTTGAAAGTAATTCTCAAGTAGATACTGCGTATACGGACTTTGACCGAGTATCTCATTCAATTTTGGTAAATAAATTACAGCGTATGGTTTTTGGGGACATTATAACCAGTTGTATTAGTGGTTTTCTAATTGACAGGCTGCAATTCGTAAAAATTAATAACTTTACTTCAAAAGTAATACATGTAACGTCAAGGGTTCCTCAAGGTTCCCATTGTGGACCAGTACTTTTTTTGCTATTTATAAACGATATTAACCTACACATTAAATATTCTGAGTTTCTCCCGTTTGCTGTTGATCTAAAGTTATTTCTTTCGGTTAATGTTTACATAATTTATTTTATTTAGTGACAATCTTAATTTTTATTATAGTACCATAATGTTGTTATGTAGTTGGGCCAAGTTTCTGGTAGAACAAAAATGATTATAAAAATCAATGACATTATTAATTTTTAATTTTCTGTTTTTATGACTTGTAGACGTTTGTATACTAGAAACCAAATTATATTGTATACACCTTCGGATTAAATTTAATGTGATGGCTAAAATTTATTGAATTATTGGCTTAATTGGTGTGAGATGTTTTGGATACAAAGAACCAAAAAATGAATGAATGCAGGCGGTGACATTGTGCGGCGGCGAAAGGAGCGCGAGATAATTGTATTGTATTGTGCACGGAGGCACTTAATAGTTACACAACAACATTTAAATGGGCCGCATTCAAGTGTTGATTGTATATTTTATCAACGTCAATTAGACGGGAGATTTACATATTGTGAAATTTCGAGATCGGGCCGTATTTGTGCGAGCCAACACAATCCACTATTCGCCCGGCGTGTATTCAAGATAAGGGCAGATAAGGTCAGAGAATATGGCAGATAAAACGTCAATTACATCTACGAGTCCCCACAGACAAATTGTTATTGAGTAAATCCGGGATTATGGAAACGGGAGAAGCTCTGGATATCGGAAATTGATAGCTGGGGCAGATCCGATACGCAGATAACCGCTTGCTCCTTGCTTATTCTACCATTGAGATGAGGTCTCTGGACGCCCAAAGGACTACACGGACATAAAACGGGAATGTTTCTCTCTATCTGGCGGCCCCTGCGTCCTTCTGGGAACGCGGGGTGGATTCATCATAGTACTTTCCGAGTCACGCTGCATCGAGGGCATTCGCATCCCTTACCAGTAATCACAGATCACACGTGCCGTGGAATTGAGAAGCGTACGTTTCTCCATTATTTCAATCAACCGTATCACCTCCGTGTCCTTTTAACACGATATGAATTGTGACATTATTAAATGCATTACTTCGTTCTATTCAAATTTATAAAATATAAAATATGTATAATTCTTAAATCGTTATATAAATCCATAGACTTGCAATTAATGTTTTCATGCTGAACTTTATTACTTAGCTATCTGATTCATATTTTAAATATTTAGTTCACAGTAAATTTATTATTAGTAATTTTAATTCATAATAATTTAAAAATAATAAAACATTTCGCACATCTACAGCAATCTTACTCAGACTACAAAACAAATCACTTCTCTAGCTAATATCTCTACCTCATCTACTGAGACAACACTAAGTTGTTTCCTCATATCTGCTACACAAAACTTGTCATCGGCTAGATGGCTAAATTTATTCATAATCACATTGACAATGAGCTTAGAGCAAACGATTTACTAATATAATTAGCAAAACCATTACTACATCATTACAGTTGGATAACTCAGTGTCATCTAGTGTCATGACACCTCTAATACGAGTCGAGGCCTATTTTTGGTTCACATAATGCCAGAGAAGTTGTGGAGAGGTATTGAGGTTCTTCTCAACATGAGCAGTGTAATTCAAATGAACAAGAGTTATATAACGTTATTGCAGGATCTTCGTAAATCTTGAAGAGACAAATATTTACAGATAATTTTTACGAGCTCTGTCCTTCTTTGCAAGTTTAATTTTAATTCAGTGGCTAAACCAAGTTGATTTGTCATACGATTTAGAACTTGCAGGGTATATAGGTACACACTTATCAAATAAATGAAACAGCTTCTTATATAATGTTTATATCCGGACACGTATAGAGTTAATTCTAGCAGAAATTCAATAGGTCTTTGTAGAGGCCTATAAAATTTATTTTCCTAAAATTGTACTTATATTATAAACACTTTGAGTCAAATTTATGTGATTATCCGCACACGTAGAATCAACAGCGAAAAACTAAGGGAAAGTTCTGGTGTTTAATATTCTTAACTAAATTAACTGAAGAGATTATTAGATGAACGATTATTTTATTATCATTCAATATGTTGTTATTCTGGGATAAATCATTTCAATTAATGAAAGCGTGAAAAGTCTCCATAGAAGTTGTGTTGTTGCCAACATGATATTCGGAAATGTTGAAGTAATGAGTAATGAGTAATTGTCTACTGCGGAACTCATTTTAAAATAACTCAAACACACGAGAGCATATTTTTGTAATTTCTTAGGTATTTTGTTGAAAAGGAAGCTAAAGTCTAATAAACATAAACATTCATTAACTGAAGCATTAGGTTTGATGTAAACACAGCTGTTTATATTGTAGCTTGATTTTAATATCAGTAAGTTGCGTGTAATCAGAGTGCAGAAAATTATGGTTAATGAGCTCAGAAGAGAACCGCGAATGTACAACAATTAATTCGCCGCCGTCTATAGAGCTGATAAGATTATGCCCATAGCCATCAAATTCATGCGGGAAGAATTCATAACTGTTAATACCAGTATGGAACTACATCTCTGTTAAAAATTAAATGTCGAAATCGCTGTTCTGTACGTCTACAAATTTAGAATTTAGTCCTCGAACATTTTGATACAGTACATAAAAGCTATGTGAGTATTGGGTAGAATCTAGTTTTTTATCTTAGACAATTTTGAATATCTTCTGGGTATTATTCACGTATTTAATGAAGAGCTTATCAACAAAGGATTCTCGTCAGTTGATATTAACCAACGCAACTTTAAATTCCTCACGCTGCATCGGCGTTAAATCATGTTTGGGTTTAAGGTTATTACCAAGCTTCATTTTGTTCTTAAGTAGTATAGTTGCCCTACATCATTGGTCCAGGATTATTTTAATAGGCCGTGGCCTTTCACCGACTTTACCTATTCTGAAGATCTTCCTGACAGATATTAATTTAAAATATTCGAATTTGCTGACGACATACGTAAAATACAAAGATTTTATTAGATTAATGTCACTGAAGGGCACACAAATACGCATGATAAACCCTAACATTCTAGAAGCAGATATTGCGGTGTTGCTAATATGATTAGCAAAATTTATGTCATGGGTGAGTAAAATGCCTAGATCCTTTATCTAACCACAGGTGATGAGTTCCAGGTAATTAATTACGTATATCGTCCGGATTGGATTTCCGGAAAAATGACACGGAGCAGCACTTGTGAGTTTTGAGAATCAGTTTATATGTTTCACACCAAATAAATAATTATTATTATGTAGAGACACAATATCGTTTGGCGAAAAATTTTATAGGTAGGTCATATAAAAAATAACTAAATGTAGCGATCCCAGATATTAACCCTGCGGAACACCAGAATCCATTGGAGTGGTACCCATTCTAGGCGTCATATGCTCAATATTAGATAAGTAAAATTTAATTAATTGTAGGATACTCGGAGCAACCCGAAGGTCAGCAAGTTTCATTAGTATTATGTTGTCGTCCAGGGCATTAGAGGCTCACGAAAAGTTCATGTGCACTGCATTAACTTGGCCTCCCTTATCTAACACCTCAGATAAATACTGAGTAAAAGAAGCCAGATTGACCAGAAGGGAACAGAGTCATCTCCAACAGATGTTTTATTAAGTAATTGGTAATAACATTTATAAAATATGATAATTAATAATAAGAAAAATAATTTTTGTTTATGAGCATTTCTGCACTTATGATTTACATTTTAATGTAAATACTCCAGCTAACAGTTATTAATTATCATGATTAATACTCCACTCACTTTTCAATATTTAATTTGTATATTTAAATGCATTTTTGTGAATGAGCCATTATTAATATTATTGGATTCATCCGTACTTTCTAAATTTTGTAAATGTTTAATAAAATATGGACAATATTTTAGACATTTCATATTTATGTTTTTTTTATAAGCAATTTTAATTGAAACAATTTAAAAGTTTTATAAATACATAAATCAATTTGTCAAGGTTTCTGACGTAGTAAAATGATGTGATATATTACAAAAAATATCAAATCATTCAACTAACCATGACTAGTTAACTCAGAGTAGGTGATATTCATATTTTGCAGGGAAATGACTATTCTTCAACTATAGCAACATAACGTTATTATACGTGACTAGTTCTGAATACTAGGATTATATTTCAAAAAACTATTATGAAAACTGGTGTTATTAAGAGCTCGTACCGTTATATAATTTACAATTTTAGTAATAACCGACATAACATTACAAAAACTTGTAACCCCTGTTTCGCACAGAGCACTTCTTGATGGATAAGACAATAGGATTGAATTACTTGACACTTAATAACTTTATTAATTTGTGTAACAAAACCGGTGTTTCTGGCAACCATATTTAAGGTCTTGTCTGTAGCAATAGAAACAATTTTCAATGCATCCGCTCCTTTTATCATTCTTCTGGTTGTTCCATTCAGCCTGGTCCTTTAGTTATTTTTATCAAATTTAATATCACAAAATTAAACACAATAATCATTTTGTGATTAAAGTGATTATTGTGTTTAAATTTGTGATTAAATATGTATAATGAAGAAGAAGCCTCCATCGTCAAAATTTAATATCAGCAACGTCCTGCTCCGCTTGACTAGTAATATCAGTACATTTAACAAAAAATTAAAATCTACTGTATTACACCAAGCAGGTGATTCTGAAATCCGTTAGATAATTAGATCTTTTTCTTTAAAATCTGCGAACAAAGAATCGTTACACACCAAAACCGAAATTTTTAAAAGTTCTTCAGAAAGTGATTTTATATTTTTTTAAATATAATATTCTGAGTGATAACTGGCAGAAGGAATAAGATTCATTGGTTTAATAGGTTTAATTTAATAATAATAATAATAATAAAGTTTATTCTTTTTTCCAGAATTCAGTACAAGAGTAAACAAAATAAGTTTCTTAATACATGAAATGAAGAATCCGAAGGCGGGATTCAGAATTGGATGAAATTTCATTCATCTCGTCTACCATCCTAACCTTCACATACGAAACAAGTATATATAACATAAAACTTGTCCGTGAAAGGTGTGTTTTTATTTTAAATCTCTTATTAAACTAAATTCTATGCTTGTATCGAAACACATTGACATTAAATGTGCGAGTAATAATTTTTTACTTTTCCTAAATGGAAAAATGGTTTACGCAAAAAGGCTATTCTTAATATTTGGATCAATTTTGGATTCTCTACAATTACTTGTTATATAAATTTCATGTTTATGAATGTTCATCAAAAGCTTTTAAGTTCCAGTTTTTAAGGATAAAACCTTTAAGATTAAGGTTTCATCTCAAAAGATCTTTCTTTTTTGAGATACAGCGCCCACCGACAGACACAGGACGCAGATTCACAAAACACAGACAGGCACACACAGACGCAAAAATATTTTTTTCCAGAAATTAGTGGAATGGTTTTAGCTCAAAAGATTTCGGTGACCATTTTTAAACCGGAAGTATATTTTAACTCCAGGCGTTTTTTTTGTTTTCCCCATACTTTTCTAAATTTGAAAAAATATTACATAATTTTTCAAACAAAAGTTAAGTGGAATGAGAAACTGAACAAGTTTTTTTATTTATTTAGAATCCATCAACAATTAGTAATTAAAGTTAACATGTGTATGTAGGATGGGTGGGTAGACTATAACCCACCCTCCAATCAGTAAAACATAAGCGAGGGTTTTAATTAAAAGTTGTAAAACGTAAATAAACATATCATTATTTCAAAATTTAATAGGTTTATTATTAACAATTTTTTTTATGATGTTTTATTGAATGGAAAAACCATGAGGTTTAGAAGTTTAACAGTCCCAGTTTATAACGATAAAACCTTAAGTTTAAATTTTCATTTGTTTTTGGGATACAGCGCCCACAGACATTCTCATGCACGAAAACAATACTTTCCCTATAGTCTTAAAGATGACGTTCAATTAATTATAAACTCTGGAAATAGTTACAAAGTGGAACTACTTAAAGAATGTCTACAACAGATATTAAATTATATAGTAATGTAAAATTAGAGGATTATTCTAAAAACTAGAAGATTAATAGTTTTATTAAAACACAAAAATTTTAAACTAGAAAAAACCGATATGAAGAATAATGTAATTCTGTAATAATAATAATACTTTATTAACGAACCCCATTTTACAGTAAAGATAAGAGATGAGAGAAAAAAGAAATAAATACTACATGTGTACAGATGTAACTTAAAATTCATTGTAAAAGATAATTAATACTAGAACTAATAACAAAAGTAGATTACAAAACTAGGGATATAGTAGTACTTAAAGCATTAAATTAACACAAAAACTTTATTCTCTCGATATGACGATGAAAACTGCTTAACGATGGACAAAATAAATCGCAGTTATTAATATCGTGAATTTCATTACCTCTACGCATAAGTCTAGATATAGAGTTATTGCGACCATAGTTAGTTCTGTGGTAATTATCTCTAAAAATGCGTTTACTTCTTGTTAAAGGCACCTCTGAATGTACAAAATTAAATAGTGACAAAAGCCCCACTTCAACAAACTCATTTATAATTTTATATAGGAAAGTGACATTATTCTTAGCTCTACGATTTTGCAAGGAATCAATATTTATGATGTATGGCGTCACAGTAGAAATTATTATATCTTATGTATTTAATCGATTTATTTTGTACTTTCTCCAATACCTGGATTAAATATTCGTGATGCGGTGACCAAACTGGAGATGCATACTCCAAAATAGGCCTTACTAATGTGATGTACAGTATTTTTAGTGAATGCGTTGAGAGATCTTTACCAATTCTACAGATGAAACCTATTAGTTTACGACATTTATTTGCAATGTTATAGATATGTATTTTGAATGATAAATTTGATTCAAAAGTAACACCCAAGTCTTTAATCTCTACCACATTTTCTAGTTGAGCTCCGCCTACATTATAGTTAAATATTATGATATCTTTTTTTCTAGAAAATCTGATAACTTTACAATTTGGTATATTCAAGAATAACTTATTCAAAGTACACCGCTGGGACACATTATCAAGATCAGCTTGTAAGGCTGTGAAATCATCAGCTCTCTCTCCACCGAACGAAATATTTTCAGATCATCCGTATATAGTTAAAACATGGAATTGTTCAGGTAATGAGGAAGGTCATTTATAAGTATATTAAAAAGAAACGGTCCTATATGCGAGCCTTGGGGTACACCAAAACTGACTACAATAGCTTCTGATAAGAAATTACCAATTCTAACTTGTTGAGTACTACTAGTGATATAACTTTCAAGCCAAGTAACTATAGAAATATTTAGTCCAATATATTGTAATTTTCTTAACAAAATTGAGTGAGATACTCTGTCGAACGCCTTGGAGAAGTCCGTATAGATAGCGTCAACCTGATCTCCACTTTCCAAGGCATTCGACATTTAGTCTTGGTATATTAATAGGTTTGTGACTATAGATCTACCTTGATGAAACCCGTGTTGTTCCGTGACAATAAAGTTTTTAGTTAGCCATTGTAGCTTTCTGGACAATAATTTATCTAATAGTTTAGGCAATGCCGACTTAACGCACATCCCCCTATAATTTGTTATATCGCCGCGATCACCCTGCTTATATATTGGAGTAATAAATAATTTCTTCCATGCATCAGGAAAGATATAATCACTAATTGAACGCTGGTATATATAAGTTATAGGATCTATTAAGGTACAAACACATGCCTTCAAAAAGTTATTTGGTATTTTGTCAGAATCACACGCAAAGAAAGCCTTTAATTTTCCAATTTCAACAAAAATCTCTTCAGAACTAACCTGAAACTTGTACGCACTATTAACACCTGAATCATAGCAATACAATGGAGTGTAGGAATTAGTATGATCTATACTATATACATTGGAAAAGTGCTGCGCAAAAAGATTTACTTTACTGCTTTACTAGATGTTTCATTTAAAAACATATTTATTTATTTATTAATATCTTTGTACTCCTTTCGAACTTAATATTACAAAATTTATAATATAAAATATGTAAATATACTCAAAATTTTATTTGAAAGGAGGACGGGCGAAGTTCTCTTCATTGAAAGTTCTTCCACTCAAACCCATGATTCTATACCATTAATATTGCTCCAGAACACTTTCGGTGGTATGATTTTATATTCTTAATGTTTGAATCTAAGATGAGCAAGCTTTTTTTGTTTTATCAAACTAATTAATTCTTTAATAAACCATTTGGGAAATCTGCCTTTAAATAACCTCTTCTTTGGTACGTATTGTTCGAATACATAATAAAGTACGTTATAAAAACAATTAACGGTGTCATTTAAATTTTCACAGGATTCGAACAAACCTATCTAATTATTAATTGCACAATAATCTGCACTCTTAAAATAATTAAAATATTTGTTGTCATAGATAAATTTAGAGGACCCACAAAGTAAATTAATATCG
The DNA here is from genome assembly GCA_963969525.1 of Ontholestes murinus. Taxonomy (NCBI): domain Eukaryota; kingdom Metazoa; phylum Arthropoda; class Insecta; order Coleoptera; family Staphylinidae; genus Ontholestes; species Ontholestes murinus. The sequence continues at coordinate 29,186,967 of OZ018390.1, forward strand.
TATCCAATATGATGTATACTATCATCAAAAATGCCATCAATCGCAAGCTCAATATTAATATTATCACTGGAACTAAATACAAGGTCAAGATATACACCACGATTGTTATGTAAGTGATTAACTTGTCTTAAGTTTAAATAGCTGTAGCATTCAATATAGCTTTATTAGAGTTGGAGCTATTTGTACATACACCAAGTTCATCGTTCCCTTGGTAAATTATAATTATAATCCCCACATATAATTAGTTCATCTATAGAATAATTTACAAATAACTCATCAACTGTAGAGCAGTGAAAATCAAAGTTTTCGATACCAGAGTCCGGCGGAAAATAAACTGCACCAATAACTTAATTTTAATTATTAATAATTAAATTAACAAAAAGTGGTTCTACTTGTGGAATGGTATGTGTTAACAAATTCGCTTTAATACCTTTCCTTACTAAAACAATTATATTATTATTATTTAAAATATTACGATCTAATTTAAAAATATTTTATTTTCATATATTTAATTCACCATCGAATTTTTTTTCTGAAAACCAAGATTCTAATATATGATTATTTCGTTGATTCTATCGTAAAAGTAAATGTTGATTATAAAAACTTAATGCATAAATGCAACAACAATACAAAATGTGTTTTCCCACTCGATTTGTTTTTGAGTTGGTAAACGTAGATGATATTAATAATATTATCAATAATATTAAAACTACAGCGTATGGTCAGGATGGTTTGGATATTAAAGTAATACAATGATGTATACCCTATATACTTCCCCTCATTACCAATATAATAAATAGTTGTCTATTCAATTTTGTCTTTCGAAATGTATAGGAAAAGGCTATAATTACACCGCTGCCTAAATTCCAAAATCCTACTCAACTTAATCATCTTATAATAATATATAAAGTATATTACCCACATTTTGGAAATAATTATGAACAGGTAAATTAAAGACCATTTATCGAAGTTCAATATTCTCTCCCTCCATCAATCTGGGTTTAGAGAAAGTTTTGGTTGTACAACGGTACTTTTAAAAGTCACAGACGATATTCTCAAAGAATTTGATGCAGGAAAAATGACTGCATTGGTTCTTTTAGATTATGGTAATGCGTTCTATACACTAAATCATGATTTTGTTATCTGTTATTAAATATATTGGGTTAGAAAAAACAGCAGTAGATCTAATAAAACATTATAACAGGTCGGTGTCAAGCAGCATAATTCTATTCTGGCATATCTGATTTTAAAAATTTATCAACGGGGGCTCCTCAGGGATCTATTTTAGGACCTGTTTTATTTACTATTTATACTTCTAATATTATAAATAATTTATTGCATTGCAAATATCATATGTATGCTGATGATATGCAAATATACATATCTTTTTCACCCGATGTTTACCATGATGCGTAAATAAAATTAAATTGTGATTTTTCAACAATATACGAAGAGTCTAATTCTCATGGTATTGTCTTAAATCCGAGTTAAATTTGAACCAAGAAGAATATGCATACAATTGGAAAAGCTCTTCAAGCCCTCAATAAATAATGAAATTATTACTTTTCAGTCCAAGGCTAATAGACAATTCATTTCGATATTTGTCAAAATGCAAACTGCAGTACATATGCTATATCTTAACTACTCAAATACTTTTCACTTACCAACTGGCAAGTCTAATGCACTTTTTAACTATTTTTTATGAATAAATGCGTGAATTAAAATTTTCATTTTTTAAAAACTTCTGGTTTTTGTTTTGTTTGATACAGTTTTTAGTATTGTTGGAAATTTAACTCACTTACAGCCGTACCAATAGACAGAGATCAATTTTCGGATTCTAGTATCCTAGATTAATCGCTATTTATTGCTGCATCTAAGATTACTTGTAGAATTAATCCGGGATTATACCAACTATTGGACGCGTTTTAGTCCGATCCGAGGATTAATCCTCAATCTCGGATTAATTCGCGACTATTAGTACGGCTGTTAGTACTATATTTAAATAATCTTCTTCTGCAACAGGTCTTTAGTGTTGGGCAATAAACATTATTAGTATTATCATTATTATATTATAAATGAATTACATTAAATTCCATAAACATTCTGCTTTTGTAAGTTAATAGTAATTCGCATTGTTAATAAAAACTGGCAACTTTACTATATGTTTAGTTATGTTATATTAGGATTGAATTATTATTGATCTTATTGGTAATATATTATGCTAATTGAAGCACTGTTACGTTGATAGATTGATTGATTGGACAATGATTGCAATTTGAATATAAGTCGGGTGTATTAAATTTAAACGAAATGCACTAAAGTATGTTATTTAGTGACGTACATAGTATGTATGTGAAGTAGGTTCATCTCTTCCGCACATACACTTGAATGACTTAATATCTTGGCGGACAGCACAAAGTTATTATAAATTTCCGCATAATCGCACGTAGAGAGCGCACGGTCGTGCGAGATGCTGCGGCGTTTTCAGTTTCTCAGAAGTTTTCGCGACATTTACAGTTCGCCTCAGTTTAGTGCTAAAAACCGCAATCTCTGTTTAATCGTCGTCGGCGTGCGTTTGCCCGAATGATATAAATTCAGCGTGTGTCACTACTGTGGAATGTTTATTCGATTGTCGGCAGCTTTGCGGCCAGTTCACATGTTCACACCTAAATCTGTTTGGCCCACACCTGTTCCGCCGACTAGTTTAACTTCATTTCACGGATTTTTGCCGGCCCCGATCGCAATTAAAATTCTCAAATTCTCATCCCTCTGTATTAATAAGGATTTCACCTCCGCTCTGCCTAACGAAGCCACCGTGTTTTCTGGAGCTGATTAGATTAAAGCAGATCGCATTTTCGGACACAAAGAGCGGCGGTCTTTACTGGAAACCGCAAGCTTTTGATGTTCCTCGGGTACACATATACCTTCAACTCACCTGCCGACAGGGACGTCATAAAAAATGCGGAGATAGTGTCGCCAAAACCATTCTTAACTTTAACTACTGTAATAAATTAGTAACGATGGGAGGCTGTGCTCGGCTGGAAGAAAGGTTTACTGCGCCACTCGCTTTGTTTCTTCCATCTTTCTTTTTTTATGTTTGAACATAATTTTCTACGCTTAGTAAAGCGTGAAGCGTTTAGGAGCCACCGACCATTTTTTGTTTGTTATAATCTGCTAGTTAATCAGCTTTAGATTTGGTAATAAATATAGCATAAGTGTCCTTCGTTTGCATTAAAACTCTTATTAAAATAATTTCAACTATTACACACAAAAAGATATATTAACCTAGCCATAGAATAATTTTCCACGCCTATTTAGATAAGAAATGTTGTGGTATTTCTGAACAAATTAAAAGAATACAATTATAATAAAATATTATGATTATATTTTTTTTATTAAATATTTAGATAAGTCAAAGAGAAAGTGATGATGCAGTGATTCAAACTCTTTTTTTATAAGCTCATTTGCGCTAGTTCACTGTTATACATTTTTATAACATATAGCATATGTAAACTCTATTGATAAAAAATTAAAATAAAACGAATAAACACAATAAATCAACGTATTAAAAGAGATGCGTTCCATAATACGAGGGCCGCCCGGAAAGAAGTACGCGTTGGTGTATATTAAAAAAAGTCATATGACCATCATAATACTTTCCCTAATTTTTGATTCTTTAAAATTACTTCTAAAATAAATAAATACATTTCATGTAACTCCTACAGTTTATTAGCAATCAGCGAAAAATGTTAAAATTATTAATTTTTAAATATTTTCTCGCTAGTTAAGAACTTTTAAGTTCTAATTTTTAACGATAAAACCTTAAGTATAAAGTTTAATCTCAAAAGGATCTTTCGTTTTTAAGATACAGCGCCTACAGACATTATTATTCACGAAAACAATACTTTACCTATATATATAGAAATAGATAAAGTAAAAAAATGGTATATATTAGGTGTACTGCACTATTGATTAAGGAGATTATCTCCGTTGCTGATTGCCTTCAAGGAGACTTAATTTGCAGCTTTTTTCTGCGTAGTGGATCGGTTTGATGTCCACTAATGTATGTCCTGTTGAGATGCAATTTTCGGATAATCCTGTTCCTGCTTTATGGTTTTCTATTGTCTTTTTGTGTTCGGTGTACCTAATCTTGAAGTTTCTCCCTGTTTACCCTGCGTATTTTCGCTACTTATTTGGTAGATTCCGGATGTTTCTAATGAGTCTATTGTGATTTTGTTGATTACTAAATGTTTCTTTAAATTATCTCTATTGACTTGTATTACTTGGATGGCAGCAAATTTAAAAATTAAAATATTTTTTTTATTCCATAAATAAATAAAATATAATTCTATTATTTTTAAATATAAACAAAATAATATCACACCCGAAATAAATATGTAATTGTAATTAACTTTATTAAAAAACGATTTTCTTTGATTTTTAATAAGATTGTCAATATTAATATCCATATATCAATGAATATGTAATACAGCTAACTCGGTTAGACTTTCTTGAGACATAGTGGCTCGCAGCCCCGATTTGAATCTTTTCAGTGCAGAAAAACTTATTTCTGCAGAAGCAACGCTAACAGGAAGAGTACATAATATTTGTAAAATTATTTTTATGTTCAGTAAATATTCGGGTCATATTTTCTGTATACATCTAAAGCATTTTCTGACAATTGTTCTTTGATTTTATTTTTCTTTTGCCACTGTAATTTCCAAAATGCCAATTCAGACTTAATTGCTATTGCACATATTACGTTTTCAGGTAAAATTTTATTTAAATATGTTGCAACAGATTTTGAAGTGGCATCTAAATCTTCGCCAGTTTGTTATCAATAAAACACTAGGTATTGTTGTGATAAATTTGAACAAATTCATCGTGTCTTTATTAAATCTGTATTGCAGATCTGTAATAATATTATTCAGGAGAGGTAAATATATATATTAATTCGATAATAATCCTCTGTTCAGTTCAGAGGAACTTAAAACAGCGAACCACGTACATGCAAAAGTCCATAAAAAAGTAAATAAGTAGTGTTAAAATATATAAGACTAAAAGGAAGTGGGAAACAAAGAAACAAATGAGTACAAAAAGAGAAAAAGATATCGTCAGCCCTAAATATGGATTCCAAGGTTTTCAAATGAGCAATGGAGAATAGAAAAGATAGAAAAACGAAGCAGTGAAACAAAAAGTTGTAATAACAACAGGATACAAAAATAAAACAAAGGAAGATGAAAAGAGAGACAAAACTCACGGAGAAGGAAAATCTAAATATAGCTAAGAACGATGTGATAATGGAGGAATTAAAGAGCATGTTTAAAGACTCCATGAGAGAAATGGCAAAAAACTCAGAAGAACTAAAATAAGAGAGGGAGCAAAAAAGATACAGGGTAAGTATGGAGATGTGAACAGAAACGAAACTGGAAAAGCAATTATAGAATTATGTATAGCAAACAACCTCATTGTAACAAACTCAAAATTCAAACACAAATATATACATAAACACACTAGAGAAGTTAGACCAAGAAAGAGAAATAAAAGAATACTCCGTAATAGACGCAGAAGAATGGGAAAGGTGAAAGATGTTAAAGTAGTTAGACAAGCTGAAATAGGGAGCGACTACTACTTGGTAAAAATATAAATTAACACAGAAGCTGAAAACTTGAAGTATAAGTCGAAAACAATAAAAAAAACACATAAAGCCAAAAATTAAAAAGAAAGAAACTAGGAATGAATACCAATCAAAAATAGAGAAAAAGACAAACAAAATAGACGGAGCAGAAAGCAAATAGAAAAAATTCAAAGAAATCATAAGTGAAGCAGCCCAAGAAAGCTGTGAAACAATCACTATATCAAACAAACAGAGGAAGAAAAACAGATGATAGTCAGAAGAGGTAAAACAATTTGTAAAAACAAAAGAAGATAATTGGAAAACTTACATAAAAACAAGGAAAGAATAAGATTATAGAAGATATATAATAGAAAATAAAATAGTGCACCAAAAAAGCAATCCTGCGAGTAGTTCGGTAAGAAACTGAAATAATTGCCCACAGAAAACCAAAAGTTGTTTAACAGCACTATTAAACAAATGAGCAATTAAAATACATTAACCCAGCCAAGTATAAAAGACAAAAACGTAAATATAATAACAGAAGAAAAGAAGATATTAGAAAGATGGAAAGGACTCTTTAATGAAATAACCGAAACAGACCATCACGGAGATGTAGAAGGTGAAACAAATGGAGGAATCAACGAAATAAGAATCGAAGAACTGGAGGCAGCAATCAAAAAAATAAAACTAGGAAAATCTCAGGCATAGATGACATCACAGCCGAAATGATGAAATATATGGGGGAAAGGGGAAGGAAGAATTCTTGGAAATAGTAAATGACATTATCAAAATTCACAAGATACCCGAGGAATGGAACAAGGGAATTATAATATCCATACACAAAAAAGGAGACACAAAAATATGTGATAACTACAGAGGTATTACACTCACAATCAATCCAGGGAAAATTTTTACTAAGTTAATAGAAGCAAGAATAAAAGGAAAATTAGATCAAGAGCTGGGAGAAGAACAACACGGATTCAGAAAAATAGAAGCAAACAAGACTTAATATACATAATGAACCAATTAACAGAAAAGATGATTAAAAAGGGAAAAGAATTACATATAGGCTTCATCAAACTAAAAAAGCGTATTACAGGGTAAGAAGACAGGACATATGGCATATACTCGAAACAAGAAGGATAGAAAAAATCATAATAAATATAATAAAGAAATAACAAAAATAAAGTAAGAATAGGAAATAAATAATCAGAGGAGTTCAAGACCAAAACAGGACTGAGACAAGGTTGTATATTTATTAAGCCCTTTACTATTTGCATCACTTAATGACGAAGCTATTAAAAATAGCAAACAAAGAGCAGAGAGCACAGAGATAGGGTATTCAAATATTAAAAGCTTTTAAAAATGCAAATATGTATTCATGTTTGCTGACAACATAACACTAATAGCAGATTCAGAAGAAAACCTGGAAATATTCAAAAAAAGAGCTGGAAAAGATAAATATAATATCATCAAAAGAGAGCAATCAAAAAATAGAGTTAAATACCTGGGATCAACAAAAAAGAAAACAGGGAAGATAGAATCAGAAAAAGATGAAAAACTAGGCAAAGCAGGAAGGATCTACAACACAATAAAGAAAACATTCTTAGAAAAAAAAGAGATTACAAAAACAATAAAAACAGAAGTATATTAAAGACATTAACTGATATATAGTAGTGAATCGTGAGTAACCACAGAGAGTAATAACAGAAAAACCAATGCAATGGAAATGAGATACCTAAGAAAGATAAATCAAGCAGCGGAAAGAAAAGGAATAGAATGGAAAGAAATAAGAAAATAGCACAAGCTACGCAACAGTGGTAAAAAAGTGTAAAAGAAATTAACTGAGACATATTGTAGAGAATAAGTCTGACACCCTTAATGGATAAAAGAGGAAAAGATAAATAAAAATAATCTGCTATAATAGGTTGATCCAGGTTTGGTCTATTCCTATGGCATTTGGTAATTCGCGGTTTTGTCATTTCAATTTGTAATTCGTTTAAAATATTGACTGCATTATTATAAATTGTTTAAAAGATGTGGCAGTATTTTTCCCCTTGTTGGATGAAACATTAATAGTGTTATTTATAAAGTTATTAGAGCAAGATTCATTTTATTCATTTTATTTACTCAAAGTCACTGTATTTCTAAAATTATCGGACAAAGAGCATAGGGTAACTGTGAAAATTGGGGTAAAATCGAATCAACTAGCAATTTAGCTTTATTAGAAGATTATCTTCCAATTGCAAGATTAATTCCAATAACTCCACAATGTTTAAAAAGCATGTTTATCACATGGTATCTTTTGGACGAGGCTTTAAAAAATTAAATGACTTCTTTAATGGTACCAATGGCAGTGCGGGCAGCCTGTACTTGCATACATTTTGATATGGACAAATTTAAAGCATGGTTGAAATATAGTGTTCTAAAAACGTTGGACAAGGTTGACTATAATATAGATACAGAACCCTTCAATTCTTCCAGCATAACAGAACATCCATCTGTTAGAATTCAAGTATAGGCTCATTAGTAACATCATTATAATTATCATATTTCAAGAGACATTTGTGAAATATGTTTAACGGTTTTCCAAATGATTTTTTAAAGTTGTCACCAGATGCAATTCAAAATGTAGAATTTTACTAAAATTGCCCTCGTTTGTAATAGATTTTGTATTTAAAAGAGAACCAGCATCACGATGACCTCGTAAGGGAATATTTTGTTTCCTCTAAATATGATACTTTTGATTATTGGTTTTAATCTATGTCTATTTTCTTCAATTTGTCGAAGTCTTTCCATATTTAATTTATTTCTTATATCTCGTGATTATATAAAACACAACATTTTTACCTGATAATTTAGAATATTGAGATACTGTCTGAGATACTTATTTTTGCAATGGCACTTGTTGGTGCAACCCACCAAATTTTGTAAAAAATAAATATTTGCAAAAGAATGTTGTTTAAATGATTAGAAAACATTAACCAATTAAATAGTCTAAATTTTTTTCCAGACAAGTAATATTAAACATCCTTCCTCCTTTTTATGTACAGAATAGGGTAACACAAAAGTATCATTTGGTTTTCTTTTACAATTTAAAATTCGAAATTTCATTAACATTACTAAATTTAACTATATGAATGTAAATTTCAACATTACTATATGTACATGTTGTATACTCCTTTTTCTTTTGTTGGGAACAACCTAGTGAAGATTCTACTGTATTCGCTAAATGTCAATAAAGATGTAGATGGATGATTTAAATTGACTGTTGACATAGATCGATCTTTATTTGTTGAAGAATCGTCAGTTTTTTTTAATTTTCTGAACAAATGAATCCAACATGGATTATCAATTTTTATTTACTAATTTAATTACAACAAAAATCAGGAATAAATTAAATTTAAAAGAATGCATATATTATTCCTAAAATCAAAAAAATACCTTATGTATAATTGATCTAATTATAATAAATTGGTAATTTATCAGTAATCACTAAAAATTTAGGATTTACATGCGACGTGTAAACAGTTTCGGTTTCTATCTTTTACATTTAAACCAAGTAAGACAAGAAATATTATAAATTGAACTAAGAAATGTGGATCGCGCTCTTTTAATGAAAAACAATGTAACGATTTACGATACCAAAGAGGCGAATAGTATCAATATATGTCGGGTAATATTAGAAAAGGGAACCCCCGTGCAAATGTCATCAATTTTCTAACGGTGCTTGCGCAGATAACTTTAATTTGTGTACATGGCCTGCCTGTTTTGGAAAAATGCACTGTCATAGATCGCTGACAAGAATTACCAACAGTTAATTTGTTTGAAATATTAGTGATTTTTAAGAATAAACAAAATAAGCGAATAAATCATTCTTAGGGGGGTAATTACCCAATTACCCCCCTCGCCCCCTGAAACCGACCCTGGAAAGGCACTTGGTTGGTTTCACAATTTTGTTTCGATTTTTACATCATTATCAAGGAATGGTACAGAAGGTGAAATCTTTTTTTGTTGGTGCCGTTGCAAATGCAGAAAATATCATCGACGTATCTGCACCAAATTGTATATTTTTTGTTGATGTTTTATATTTAAACATTTTTTGGAACCGGTGAACCCATAGGCAGTCCTCCATTTTGTATAAAAAAGTTGTTGAACTTGAAATAGTTTTGGCCCAGACAGATATTTATAAGTCTGGTGATTTCTTCTGTGTTGTATATCGATGATTGTTCTTGGCACTTTTTATTAATGATATCTTTTAACTCCGAAACAGGTATTGACGTAAAAAGGCTCTGCATATCGAAGGAAACCAGAATTGAGTTGTTGTTAACTGTTAGGTTTTTGGATTTGTTCACGGAGTCGATGGAGTTCTCAATTTCATATTCGGATGTGCAAGGGATTATTTCTGGTAGGGTTTTATTTATAAGGAAACATATTCTATACGAGGGGGCATTGATGTAGGAGATAATTGGTCTTATTTGGTTGTTGGGTTTGTGTACTTTAGGCAGGCCATAGAATGTTGGTGCTGTGGGATTCATAACTTTGTATTTGTAAATTTCACTATCCGGGATTATGGAGTTTGCTTATTTGATTGCTTCAACAATCTGCTTCCTGTACTGGGTGGTCGGGTCTTTTTTGCATGTTTGAATGTGATTTTTATCAATATAATCAATTTTTATCTAATAAGTAGTGTTATATATGTTTCTATATCCAGAATCGTAATAGTGTAAATAACTTTATTATTGTTCTTAAATTTTGTTTTTATTCCTCGTGTGGAGTTTGCTTCCCGGCCATTATTTGTGGTATATTTAGCTTATTGTTTAACTAATTTTCTGATGATATTGGTGAATGGGATTTTTTTCAGGTCTGATGTTGTATTTATCTGGTCCAGTGTTAATTCTGTTTCGAGCGCAAGGTTTTCCAGATTTTGTTTCGGATTTGATTACCATTGTTACCATCCGATTTCGGTCAAATATATAGCCTCGTTTATATTGGCAAAAGATTGAGGTAGTAAATTTCGCAAGTTTCTCTTGATGCGAATTTTTTACCAACAAAATTGTTAGCCGTGCACAGGGACAGATGGTACACCGATGGTAGATACGAATTATAAGGTGGATGCATTAGAACTTCACAACCAAGCTCCAGAAGCTTCTGACGAGTCACTATCGATGTGTGTGGTTTGGCGTTGTCCTAATAGAACACAATTTTTCTCCTATTGGCCAAAGCTGGTTTGGGCGATTGCATCCTTCAGACGGTTCCGAGTTAGGAGTTTTGATGTACGTGAGCAGATCAGAGTAGATAACTCCCGCCAATCCCACCAAACACACAGTAAAAACTTCCTAGCCGTCAATCCTGGCTTGGTCATCGTTTCATCCCGATCGTTTTCGCCAACCGCATCAGAAATTGTCGATTTTGCAGCAATTTGCAGGTGGAAATTCGTTCCATGAGGTTCTTGCGACAAGTAAGAACTAAGAGAAGTCTGAACAAACTACAAGTGGTACATTGAGATACTTCAATATTAAAAAATCAATAAATAAATATAATATTATTTAAAGAGTAAATGAGCGCAAATAAAATATGAAAAAATATGAAAGTTGCATAAAACACATATTTCGCATATAAATAGTAAAAGTAAATTAACCCAAAAAATCAACAATTCAAGAAAAATAAACATACAAAAACATAAATTAGATATCAACAAATTTCGTCTTTAGAATATTTCAAAGCCATAAAAAATCAAAACTCTTATTTAATAACGTCCTTGTTATTGAACAAAAAATTCTAATATATTAATAGGTGTTCCAACATTTTTAAAATTCTGAATTGAAATGTAAAAATGTCACTAGTGCTAGAATACATAGGCTTAATTGAAGGTGTTCTAGTTGATGTGTAACAGATTCCACGTTAAGAGAAGGACTAATTCGAAAAAATGTATATCCTCACCTAATTCACCTATTACCAACTATAGTTTTGTAAAATTTTCTAGTGTCGCTAAAAATGTATCCGCTTCACTGATGTGAAACAAATGGTTTAATAGTATAAGAATATAGATAAAAACTAGTTTTTATCTATATTCTTATGCTACTATTGCATCGGCCATAAGTTATCCAGGGGCATGTGGAAAATTCTTGTTAGCCACCAATTAAAGTTATAAAACAATTAGTACTATCTTTTAATAAAATTTTAATAAATTAGACAAAATAATCCAGATAGAAATTAGTACTTTACAAGAAAAGAATTACTTGTAGTACTTGGGGAAGCATTTTAAAAAATATTTTTGGTAAATTAAATCAACAGATTGGGAAGGTTTTTACTTTTCTTGTTAATAATCACAGCAAGCAGATGAAAACTGATATTCCAGACCAACAACAACCCTCATCTTTCTAACTTCATCTATTGGAACCCTATCAAACTTATACAACGCGACATACATATAACTAAAAACACTTGTTTGAAAAATAATGAATTTCTCTTTACTACACCTAATATTAACAAATATTAACGTTTTGCAGATTGCAAATTTAAGCAGTTGTCGTAACGTATGATGAGTTTTAGTATTCCAGCTTCATATTCCTCTGCCTTAAGTGTAATGAGATACGTAACCTTCCTTCCCAAGATTTATTTCAGTTTTGTAAAGAGATGATCTGAAGGTGCTAAACTATAGGGTGAATGGTTGAAAGTTCGTTCATAATCATCATGGGTCTTATCTCTTCCTAAGTTAAAATTGGAATATTTTGTAAGCACAATGATTTAAATAAAGTATAAAACTATGGAATTACGACATCAACTCCGAAGAGTCGATTTATCCGTAATATCTCGGTAGACAACCTTCAGTTGACGATGAATATTGCAATCATTTAAAAATTTAATTATTTTGTTGTATTTTCACTTATAGTTATTTAAAATAAAATTGCTGAATTAATTTTACTTTTGAAATTTTACTTGGATTACATTTTTTATAGCCAGCTTAAATTTTTTATTGATTTTCGTGGGTCAACCTTTTATCATGTAGTTCAGTCAGAAGAATTGTGCTAGTCAAGAATCAACAATATTCTCACCCCCATAAATAATTTTATTTATGGGGAACATGTCTTTAGGGATTCTATCCTCAGTTTTCAATTTTCTTATATATTTAAAGAAAAACTATGGATTAATACTAATATTTTATTGTACTTCATTAATATAATTATTATACAAACTTGTTAATAATTTACAAATAGCAGCTCTACATAATTTTTTGAATAATTCATAGTCAAGAGTCGAACCACTTGCTTGTTTTTTTAAGAGCAATTATTTTCTTGATAATACTTTTTCACACCAAACTTGTCCTCATTTTTAGCACAATTGCGATGGTATTCAGTATCACAAATATTGCAAGTAATAACACTTCTAAGTTTATGATATTATCACACGATGAACATAATACTTCACTATTCCTTAGATATATTTCGCTTTCTGATAGCAACCGACTTGTACGTCTCGCCATAGTGATAGTAATAATAATTTCCCAACAGAAACAATAATTCTATTTACAGGGAAAATGTATAATATTCCAGAAAAATTATAATTAAAATTAAGTATAAAAAAACAGAATATCTAAAATATATCTAAATTATAACGAAAAACAAAATACCAAAAGTGAAAGTAACATAAAAAAAGTTCGCTATATTTAATTATGGTTAAAAAAGTAACTAACTAACGGTTTAACAAAATGATATTAATGACATATTGAGAATAATCTCTACAACCATGAAAATATTACAACCCTAAGTGGGTCTTTGTGCTTTTGGTTATTTCCATCTATACTGCTCAACTCCAAGAGAGATTTTCTCCTCCAATCTGTTCATCGATTTTCCTCCGCATTGTCCATCCATCTAATTATGGGTATGTCCATTTTTCTTGTTACAAATGGCCTTCCTTGCATAGCTGTTTCACTAGTTCTTGTATTTTCCATTCTACAGTCATGTCTCATCCATGTCAGTCTTGACTTGACAATGTCCATTCAATTACTTATTTGGTTCATCTGATTATGTGTGTTTATTTATTATTATTATTATTATTATTGATTCGAATATTTTTCGCATTATTTATCGCTTGACTATTCTCAGCAGTTCTCCGTCTTCTATCATAATTGAACATGTTTCACGGTCGTATGTTACTAACTACAGTTCTTATAAGCGTTCTATATATTTTGACTTTTGTATCCATGTATAATAGTCAATCATGAATTTCTTATTTGCGTAGTAACGGCGGTTTCCACGTAGTATACTTACGTTGATTTCTTCGCTTACAAAATTAATATGGTTGACTTTTTACTTCGAGATACTTGAAGGTATCCACTCGTTCAAACATGTAGGTGCCAATAGTTGTTGTTATTGGCAGCGCTATGGCTTTTACATCCATGTGCTTGTTTTTGGGTTCGTTAATTGGAAGGCTCCTCATTTTTATTTCTATCAAGGATGCTTTATTTCGGCTGTTAGCGGCCATGATTTGACATGGTTTTTCGCTAATGTATCCGGTAATGTTTACTCCTTTGAGGCTTGTCTCTAATACTAGGTTAAATAGGAGTAAAATAAAAGGACTTTTATTTTATTCTTTAAAGTGAACTACCACATAGTAAAGGTCGTCATCATCCTTGTCATAGGTTAAATGGTATTGTAGATAATACGTCACCTTGTCGCACTTCCACATTACTGTCTATTGTGTAGAATAATTGACGATATCCTTTGGCTACCGCTTCAGAGGTTTTTATATGTTTTATGTATTTTTTCGGAAGATATCAAGAGAGAGAATAATTTCAAATATAATTTTTTTCTGACAATTTGTATTTGGTTACGTTCAAAATAATACAATACTTGCAAATTTTATATATAGTGTCAATAGGATTTTATCGTGTATGAAAATATTGCTTGGATTAGATAATCGGTTAAAACTATTTTGTACAAATTATTCTAATATTAATTTAATTTATAACTGCATCGTGTTCATTGTAAACACTGCCTTGGTATGTTTTGCCTTTGCTTAAACTCCTTCTGTATTTGTTGCTTTTATTATTATAATTATTAGTGGTTATAACATAGTGAATTTTTCAATTCAGTGCATGTATGAATTACCACCTAGTAACTATCGCAACAATTATCTTTATTATTGATTCACCAATTGTTTATCGATTTCCTGTATTTTAGCTTTTATTTTCACATTGATATTTTTTAATTATCCAGTTACAGGCTTAGACTTCGATTTCACTTTAAGGCTCTAGCCTCCGCCACTTTAAACACGTTCTTCGACCTTTTCTGTTTTTTCTTTCTCATGAAAACTTGTGAATTAAATTGTTGTACGTGTTTATACATGACGGAAAACGTATTTACTTTTAAAGGGTTACAAATTTTTGTTAAAGGGCAAACAAAAATTTTATTGGATGTTCTTTCTAAAATAAGCGTAGAGGATGCTGCAAGATAAGCAAGGGTCGGATTGTTGTGACAACTGAAAGATCTACTATTGTAGGTTAGATTCCTAAAATGGTTTTGCTTTTTTGATTGGGCATAAAGATTAATGTATTTTTGATTACCTAATATAATTACTAGATAAGTACTAGTCGAGAAAATATAAATTCTGTTTACTATTGTCAGATTAAGGATATTCGGAGTATTTCGATGAAATGGGGCGAAGAATTATGAAAATTCTTTACGGTATACAACACTTCTTGGTGCGATTATTGGTGAGCCGAGGTAATGGAGGAGTAATAATGCAATAGGGTGTCAAGCATACCTCTAATTCGAAATTGGGTGAAGAAGTTTGAAGAGACCGGTACAATGTTAGAATAAATAAAATAAAAACTGGTCGACCAATGGCATCAAAACTAGCAGAGAACGTGAATATTGTTAACCAGTCTTTAAATGTGCTTAGATTATCATTACACTGTATTATGCACAAAGATTTAAAGATGCCTAAAATTCAATTAGTACAAGTGTTAAAGCCTTAGGATGCTGGTCAAAATAAAATTTTCTTCGCAAATGGTCTTCCGTAGAAGTAACATAAATTAGCTCCTATTCAGCCTTAAATTAGGAATTCTAAAGATAAGCAAAATGTACTAAGTTTGTTTTTGGGTTTCGAGAAGAGTATATCAATATAAATAACACTGTTTTATTCTTTCTTCACACTTTATTTTCTAATCTTGGACGTATATTTCGAGTGCTACGCGCTCACAATCAATAAAAATAGTGGAAACGATGGAAATCAATAAAAGAAAAAGAAACGGACCTGTCCAACTCACCATTATTGAACTTATTCTAACAGCGGTCTGACCTCACCACCTAGTTTAAAAATTTTTGTGTCATTTCTTCGCCTGAAGAAGACACAGTGTGTCGAAACAATTGTCGCGAACGGCAAAATAAATATTTGAAAGTGTTATCGTATTTCATTTACGAAAATTTACCAAAGCGATTAGAATAGTTTAATAATTGATAATGAGCACCTCGCACTCAGTAACTAAAATAATTTAAAAACTTGATAAAGTTAAAATGGTTATAGAATAGCTGGATAATCCCATCTACTACTGAATAACTTAAAATAATGCACAGAAAATAAATATAATATTTTATCTTAAAATTAAAAATTTATATGGGTAAAGTATAGATTATATAGATTATTAAGAAAGAACATTTATTTACTGTTATAATTGTTACTCATCAGTAAATAGTTTGAAGTATTAAATGATATGATATTGTATTAAATGATATTAACTAAGATATTAAGAATATTAAATTGATTCGATGGAGATAATACACGCATTTTATTACACAATAAATATGTGCATGCATAAATTATTAATATATTAAAAGTATTGCGATTAAATTTTAATGATACATGGTGGACATATCTTTATCGCAATTTACCTAGAACCTGCATTAAACGTGATGCGGGCGGCTTTTGGTTCAGTAATAGCCAGTTATATTAATTGCTGGACGATCGATTAATCATATTTATGTATAATAACCAACATCGATGGCCATTTTTTACTAATGAAATTTACTGTTTCTCTAGTAAAACGGTAGCGAAAATGATGCACATTTGTAATTCATATTTAAATTATAGTTTCCTGAAAATGACCTGTTCATAAGTAGCACCTGTAAATACCTACTTATTGTTGGATACGTGTTGTAGGTTTATAAAACATATAATTTCTAATGGCATTCCATTAAAGAGGGTCGTATCATTCGGGGAAATCTATCGTTTATTTGAAAAAAATGCCAGCAGGTGAGAACGACATGATTCCAGCATTTGCCACCTGAAATTATCGCCGCCGCTTTAGAAGACGTAGGTTGCACAAGAGTGCCGCGCATATTTTTTCAGATAAACTTCGTATTTTAATGTCGAAATCGATTACTTTCTCACGTGATTGGAATCGGAATGGTAAAATTAGCTATGGACATTTGGGTAAAGGGCGTTATTTATAGTGGGTTTTAATTCACGTATTGTTTTTCTGCTTAGGTGTAATTGGGGGCTATTATTCCACAAATAGCGATACTCATGCCGATAATGATTGTTTTTTATTGGCATCGCGGCTCATTAAAATCGCAACACAAATAAAGTCATAACCTAAATTAGTAATTGCATAGTTGGAAACGCAATTGTAATATCAACATAGCGCTTTAGTGAAGTAATACTGATGAAGACATCATATATATCATAAATATTATGTTAGTTGTATATAAAATCTTGTTTATTTTTAATATGGTTATAATGTTGGTTTATAATTTTAGTTTAGTTTGTATTTAGGGTGTTAATAATTTTAATTTTTGGATTTCTTTTCTTATGTATTTTACTTTTTATTTTTTATGTTATCAACTTTTAATTTAGTAAATGGGATTTTATTTCATATTTAAATTTATTAAAAATCAATTCTGCATATAAACTATGTGTTCATTCATTGTTATGATTTTAATCAATTAATCATATTTTTAACCTTTTTCTTCAAGGTTAGTTTCAGGTTTGTCAAAAAGTATATCTTTAGAAATTAGACGATAGGATAAAATTTAATATCACTGTACTATGCGATGTTGTAATTTTATTTGACCATTTTATTCTCGTTTTGATGTTTTAAAATTCCTGAAATAACCTTAGTTAGTTACAAATAAAACACTTCTAAACTTTATTTGCATTTTCAATCTACAAGTTTATTTTACTAGTTTATACCTTATAAAGGTAAAAACATTGCTTCCGGTTATGACAATATTCCAAGAAATATCCTAATATCCCTTCATAAAACTAATACAAGCACAAAATATTCAAAAGGTCAAGGTAGACTATGGATAAAATGTATATAATATGTATAATTAAAAACATTAAAGTTAATAGATATGAAATTTTTAATAATTTCAAATAAAAATATCATATCGTAATTTATACGCCGATGCTCCAAACACATTAAATTTAGGGAAATTGATAGAGCGGTATAGTCCAAGCTTGACACGTGAACATGTAACTTATAGGCTGCTATCCGTAAAAATTTGTTTTGCACCCTATTAATAATCGTAATTAAATACTTCTGGTGAGGGCTCCATACTACAGAAGCGTATTCTAAACGTGACCGCACCAACGAACAGTATATATGTTTTATTCCATCCACTGAGAAATCTTTCTCTATTCTTGAAATAAATCCTAAAAGTTTTTAAGCTTGATTTGTTATCATTTTAATGTGAGTCATGAACGATACTTTATTATCAAATATTACTCCAAGGTCTTTTATTTCAGGAACCACCTCTCATACCATATCATTAATATAATAAATTAAGTTGGGTGTAATATTGCTTCTGCGGAAAGATATAACTTTACATTTATTAATATTTAAATGCAAATCATTTTAAACACACCAGTTAAAAAGGTTATCTAAATCAGTTTGTAACTCCTTACTAAATGATTCAAATCATCCGCATACAATAACATATTGGATTGTTTAATTATAAGTTGAATATCTTTATATAAACATTAAAGAGTATAAATCCAATATGCGAGCCTTGGGGGACCCCCGATGTTAGTAAAATTTCTTTGGATACACAATTGCAGATTTTTACATATTGCCTATGACTTTTAAGATAACTATTAATCTAGTGAATTATAGTATTGTTACAACCCAGTATGTCTAATTTATGTAACAATATGTGATGAGTTACTCTATCAAATGCCTTGGAGAAATCGGTATAAACAGCGTCTACACGTTTACGATTCTCCAAAGCTTCAAGGAAATACTGCTCAAACAAAATTAAGTTGGTAGTTATAGAGCGGACCCTGTGAAAACCGTGCTCTTCATCTACAATAACTGATTTAAACAACCATACCAAGATACCGTCCTGTAATTTTGGAATTACAGATTGTAAACATACCCCACGATAATTGGTAATATCACATCTATTTCCAGACTTGAAAATAGGTGAAATATAAGATTCCTTCCAAACATTTGGAACAGTATTCTCAACACGTGATCTTTGAAATAATAAGGTTAAGGGTTGTGTTATGGTAAATATGCAGTTAATTAAAAAAGTAATTCGGAATCATATCAGGTCCACAGGTTGTAGTTGGCTTTAAATCAGATATGGCATTAAATACTTGAGTAACATCGACGTGAAATTTAAAACACGAATCTACAGTTTTATGCGGTATGAAATTGTAATTAGGAACCATATTATATGTATATACGGCTAAAAAATAAATGAAAAATAAATTTGTTATTTCATTAGAATCAGAACTATCAGAAACCCTTTTGTTTTTCTGGACTCATTAATAAAGTTCCAAAAAGAAGCACTGTTGTTTCGCAAACTATCCTCAACATATTTAATATAATCCCTACATAATAATTCATTAAGTGTTTTACATTTTGAACAAAGGTCACAAAACTCAATGTAATGTACATAATTATTCGTGCTTTTGTATTTTTATGTGCAATTTTCTTTAGTTTCAACAAATTGATAAGCACTGTATTGAACCATTTAGGGTATTTAAGATTATACATTAATTTCATTGGGACATGCAAATATATATTCTATAACAATATAGAATATTGCCTAACAGCCTCGTTAATGTCACAGCAATTATTAAAAATAACTTGCCAATTAACACTAGCCAGATATGAATTAATTTCTGTATAATTCACCTTACTAAAATCGTAGCGCTATAAGTTGTGCTTTTTCACTTTAATCACTCGACATAATAACACCGAAATCGTCATTCGTCCATTTATCGTTTGGAAGATTATAATCTCCACATATAACAATTTGGTCCGGCATAATTTCTTCATCCAGGAAATTAAGAGTATCGCAATGTTATATATACTTTTCAATGGCACTACCCGGAGGTGAATAGACGCCACCACTAATGAAAAGTTTGTTATTCACTAAAAGTTTTAGGAACAGTTGCTCTACATCAATTTGTGTAATGTTCAGTACACTTGCATTTAAAGTTGACGCATCAGATAAATTACACTAAATAATTTGCTTGTTACCATATCTTCGTGTGGATAATAGGTAAGTTTCGTATCTAGATATATTCCAAAGAACTTTACACTTTAACTTAACACGTAATTTGAGAGGATTTGGTTGGATTTATAGCCAATTTATTCGCTGTAAACTAGTGTTAGACGCTAGTTGAACCAAATTAATATTAATCTCGTTAGCCGTATTTTTGGAAGTTAAGCAATCCTTTATGGTGGTATCGTTAACAAAAAATGCAAGTAATGAACTGAAAAATTGAAAAGTCATTAACCTATATTAAAAATAAAAGCGACTCCAGAATTGACCCCTGAGGTACACCGCAAGTCAATTTAAGCTCACATGACATCATATTATTGATATCATACTTCATCTGTCTCGATTGAAATTATAATAATGTAATTTTTTAGTAATATTTCGTGTGAAAATGTTTTTCCCAGGTCCATAAAGGTGGCTACAGAGTAAACGCTTTACTCGAAGGCATCATATATTTCATTGGTAAACGCAACTGTAGCTTCCTTAGTAGACTTACCTTTGCGAAAACCATATTGATTGTCATTAATGTTATTATAATAGAGATATTCTACAATCTAGTTGAAAAGTATTAGCTCTAAAACTTTAGAGAATATGGGTAAAATGGTAAATTGGCCTATAATTATCAATTTCGGGCGTTCTTTTCTTTTTGTGTAAAGGTATGCCTCTAGCTTTTTGTAGAAAATGTTTAGATGTTATGTAAAAGTTAATAGGTTTTTTTAACGGCATAATATCATTACTAAAATACATACTAAATGTTGTGTATGCATTTTAGTAATGATGTTGTCATCATAATATCTCGACTGTTGGAATCTTTTAAATGCTCATCTACATCTCGCACTGCAAATTCCTTTAGCTCCCGAAATTCGAAATAAGATATGTCCCAGATTAACATTACCATTTGACAGTAGTTGCATTGGACTAACACTAACTGAAGGTAAATCGTTTGTCAAATTGTCAGCAACGTTTGTGACGTAATTATTAAATATTTCTGCGTCAACAATACAAATTTTTATCAAACGAATTCGATCTACTGGAAGCAATTAGAGACCTCAAAGCCTTAGAACTATTTGCTGATATATTTATAGATTTAGCGTTTGCTTTTATTCTAGTAGTCCGTAATTCAGAGTTATATTTATTCTTACTATTATGGATATATTTGGACTTCATTTCAGGATAGACTGAGCTGATGTCCTTCATAAAATTTAAATTATCACGCATTTGACGAAATGATCATTGTACCAGTTTATTCACTTTTTACTATTCTGACGTATATATGTTTCACTAAAGGATGTATCTAGATACCCTTCTAATGTTGTTAAAGAGAAAGATGAAATTGGTATTTCAGGATTGCTAATAAATGACCAGTAGGTGCAAATGTAGTTTCATCACAAAACTGTGCACAAAACTGAGGCGAGAAATAATATTCAAAATTCCAATTTCAATTTTAAGTTCAATACCTAAGCTATTTGAAAGCTTAATAACAGATCAATTATCAGCCATATTTAATTCAATAATTCCACCTAAACAAAGTGGATTTCATTCTGGTAAGTCCACTCTTACAAACCTAACCGTGTATAATGAATGTATATCGAGCGCTTTAGCTGTAGATAGACAGGTAGATGTGATGTATACTGACTTTTCAGAAGCTTTTCTAAAGCTTTTAATAAAATAAACCGTGATATACTTTAATCAAACTTTATCAGTTAGGTATACTTGGTAAGTTGCATAGTTAGATAGAAAGCTATATTAAAAGTAGGAACCAAGATGTTAAAATTAGAAATTTTGTCTCGTATAGTATTGTAGTTACTTCTGGACTTTCTCAAGGTTCCCATTTGGGTCCACTACTCTTTAAATTATTCATAAATAATTTAACACGTTGTATTAAAAACTCAGAGTGTCTGCTCTTTGCAGATGACACTAAAATATTTAAAAAAGTTACCTGTCGAGAAGACGTGGATGGGTTGCATCCATTGGGAATCTTCTTGTGAAAATCTTGAAATCTTGTAGTGAAATTGAAACATTATTGAAAATAGGGACATTAACCAATTTAATATTTTTATTTAAAATAATAAATAACGTAATAGATTGCTCTCATCTACTAGTAAAAATACATTTTCACATCCCCGTACGCTCTACACGTCAAAATAAAATGTTTTTCGTAGCCATGGCTCGTTCAAATCACCACCCATAATACGTATGCAGCGATTAGTAAACCAATACTGTAGTGGCATTTGTTTATATTATTATTTGTGTTACGTTGAAATAAATGTTCTATAGCTTGTTTGTTGCTCTTACTGTTGTATAAATAATAGTGTTATTGTATTTCTACAATTGTCCTATGTTAAGAATAATGTAAAACCAAATGTTTTTCTTACCTATTAATACGTATTGTAATTTAACGTATTATTTGGTTTCGGCCCGTTGATTCAATTTAAAAAAATAAATATATTCGTTGAAATTGATGGTGGTCGATAAATTTTTATAACAATTATAGATCTAGAACGTACTGTTGCAGCTACTTCACAAGTTTTTCACATGATAGCGCATTGAGAGTTCTAAATGGAATATCGTTGGTAATATATCGTTTAGTACGAGTGAATGAGCTGACACAACAAAATTTCCAAGGTGTAATGCGGAAATTTCATGAAAATGTAACCATTGCTTAGTCATACACAGCATATCAAATATATTTTGGACTCCATAAGGAACGATTCTAATTCATTCAATTTTAAATATACAGTATAAAATAAAATGTTTAATTTATGGTTCGCCTTAAAGGCCAATTGACTACTTACTAGGCCGTTTGAAGTAATCTCTCTAAGTCTATAAAATTTGAGTGGTCAATTATGATACCCTGCGACCAGTTGCTAGGATTGATTAGTTGTTCATGATATTTAAAATCCGCGCCTACTTTTTTTTTGTCCTCACGAGGTGGTGTCGCTTAGCGTCCCTGCACTGCGGTCTCCGTGGTCCTTTTGTGCGCCTCTGGCTGTTTTACTCCTTTTGAACTCCTGTATCTTCTAAGAAGTCCAGGAGTTTCTGCCAGGGGATATTCATTAGCTGTTCTACAGGAAGCATGGGCTTCCCGAGTTTCGCCTTGCGTTCTTGTTTGTATGCTTCGCAAGTGCACAGTAGGTGTTGGGGAGTTTCCTCTTCTTCCAGACACCCACGGCATAGGGGGCTTTTCTCAATGCCCATCCTATGTTTGTGCTTGTTTAGGTCACAGTGTCCAGTGACTAGTCCTGTGATTTTTCTTAATTTCAATCTGCTCAGTCTAGACAGCTTTAACATGCTGTCAGGTACCGGACCATCTAGGAAGAGTCTCGTAAGCCTCATTCCATTTTGGTTTCGCCATGCCTTTTTGTGCTCCTCTGCTAACTTGCGTCGGATTATTTCCTTTCCGGTTTCATGGGGTATACCGAAAGCGGATTCAGGTCCTATGAATTCACCTGCTGCTCCTTGTTTAGCCAGCAAGTCGGCCCCCAAGTGTCCAATAATTCTTTGGTCCTTGGGTATCCATACTAGCTGTGTTTCTCTTGTTGTCGCCAGTGCGTCCAATCTGTTTATGCAAGTAATGACCAGCCTGGACTGCACTATCGGTGGGGCTAGCGCTTTTATGGCTGCCTGGCTATCTGTCATAATGGTAATTGGTCCTTTTTTAAGTCCCGATTCCATTAAGTGATGAGCACACCAGTCAATGGCGGCTATTTCGGCCTGGAAGATAGAGGCATGCTTCCCCAGAGCAATCGCGAATTGTTTGCTCCGGTTGCAGCCTCCATAGATACCAGCCCCGGTTCCTTTAGTATTTTTGGCCCCGTCTGTGTACCAGATGGTTCCTTTACTCGTTCCCGGGTATGTTCCATTTCTCCATTCACTCCGCTGTGGTATGATCGTTTTAAATCTGCGGGATGGGTGTACGATTTTGGTGAAATCGGACCTCATTGTTAGTGTCTCTTCTTCTTGTAGTACTTTAAATGTTGCCGGTCTTGATGGCCCCATATTTAAAGTATGTCCATTTATGTGCATCCTATAGGCTGCCTTTCTAGCTTCCATCATTACAAATAAATGTAGTGGTGGTAGCGATAATATGTGTTCCATGGCTGCCGTGGGCGTTGTCCTCATTGCCCCAGTGATTAGCAGACACGCCTGTCTTTGCACTCTTTCGAGTTTTACTGCTGCACTTTTGGTTTGGGTCTTTTCTCCCCAAACGAGCGCCGCGTATGTCACTATAGGTCTTATGACCACAGTGTATAGCCATTTAGTCATACTGGGTCTCAGTCCCCATGTGCGTCCTACCATTTTTCGGGTCGCAAAAAGTCCTTTCATGGCCTTTTTGCTGATGCTCTCTAGGTGGAAGTTGAAGTTCATTCTGGTATCAAGTATAACCCCTAAATATTTTACTTCATTTTTGATTGGAACTTCCATTTCATACATACGTAGTGATTTTATGTCATTGGTTTTTCGTCGTCTAGTAAAAGGGACGATCGCCGTTTTGATCGGGTTTACAGTTAACCCTTCATTCCTGCACCATCTTTCTACGGTATTTAGTGCCTTCTGCATCAAGTTTGATACAGTGGTCCCAAACTTCCCGCTTACTAGAATGGTCAGATCATCTGCATACCCCAGTGCATATATGCCCTGGCTTTCGAGTAGCAGCAGAAGGTCGTCCATGACGAGGCACCATAGGAGCGGCGAGAGAACACCTCCCTGCGGGCACCCGCCAGCGACTAACGCTTCTGCTGTTTTTCCATATAGGGTAGTCGTCACAGTCCGACTTCTGAGCATCTTGTTTACCCATTGTCGGACTTGCGGGTTAATTCCTCTTTGCTGTTGCTATGGAGTTGAAGGTTGTGTTGTCAAACGCCCCTTCAATATCCAGAAAGGCCCCTAACGCAACGTCTTGCATTGTAGGGTCCTTTCGCATCTGATCACTAGCTGGTGGATTGCTAGCTCGCATGACTTTCCCGCTTGGTAGGCATATTGTTGACGGTGTAGTGGCGAGTCCTTTAAAACTCCTTCCCGTATGTGCCTGTCTACTAGTTTTTCTTGTAGTTTTAAAATAAATGATGACAAGCTGATCGGTCTGTAAGATTTAGCCTGGGCATATGAATCACGCCCTGGCTTAGGTATGAATACCACCTTTACAGTCCGCCAGCTGCTTGGGATGTATGAAAGGGCAAGGCTTGCTCTGAGGATATCACATAGTGGTTTCCTCAGCGTTGCTATCCCCTTTTGTAGCATGATAGGATATATCCTGTCAGGACCTGGTGATTTGAATGGTTTGAACGTGTTAATTCCCCACTCAACGTCACCTGGTCTGATAATCATTTTCGCTGTTTCCCAGTCCCGTTTTGGAGCCCCTGCGTTGGGCTCGCTTAGGTCCTCGGAAACAGGATTGTCAAGTATTACAGAACCCGGGAAGTGCGTCTGCAGTAATACCTGCAGGTTCTCTTCTACCGAGTCTGTGTACTTTCCATTTTTGGTCTGCAGTGAGCCGATGTTCCCAGCATGATCTTTGCTGAGCGTCTTGAGTAGACGGGAGCTTGTGGGTTCACTTTCTATGTCCCCACAGAATTTTTGCTAAGATTCCCTCTTGGCTTTTTTAATGGCATTGTTATATGCCGTGAGGGCCGTTTTGTACTGCGCCCATTCACCGTTTCTCTTGGCTGTATTAAACAGTCTTCTGGTGCGTGCCTTAGCCCTATCAAGATCCTTGTTCCACCAGGTGACTCTGGTTGAGGTAGGTTTGGTAGTTCTTGGGCAGCTTGCTTCAAACGCAGTATTGATAGAGTCTGTGATGCTTTGCACCATGAGCTCTAACTCATGCGTTGTTCTCGCTACTGTTGGACAGTCCCCGATTCGACTGGCTAGTACCTTTTTGTATAGGTCCCAGTCATTTCTCCTCGGGTTTCTGTTTTGGATTTCAGATGCTTCTTGCGCCTACTTTAAATGCACCGTATGACGATTTAGTTTCCACTTTTTCGAATGAATAATTAACATTATTAATTATTGAATGAATGTGATCTCTTATTAGTTGTTCGGAGTTATAATTTTCGACCCGTTTAATTAATAGCCTTCTTAGGCTCCGCTTCTAACGTAGTCCACCGATGCCAATGACGAGTGGTTTTCCTGTAAGATACGATCGTATAGCCTTCACTTATCTGGTCCATGGAAACTGTTGGATGTTTCGTATCCATTTTAGAGTTAGAAACGTTAATAATCTTCTCTGCTATGTTTAAATTCTGTTTATTAATTTGTTTAAGTTCTAATAACAGTGATAATTTCATTTTAATACTAGGTTTCACTGCGTTGATCGCCTGTCCTTTTTTTCTGCAATTATTGCGCACACTGTTTGATAGTGTTCGAGGTTTTTGGTTACAGATTTTGTCGGATACAGCGCTTAAGGTGTCTCTAGTCATTCGTTTATCTGCATATTTATTAATTGATTTTTCCTTATTTTCCAATTGTAGAACTGTTTCTTTAAACAAATTTACGTTATCTTGAAGAATGCTCTTTTTGCCCTTCATTTCAAATACAGGGTGCGCCAGAGAAACTTACTTATTTGAAAGGTCAATAAAAAAAGTACTTCAGTTATTGTTTTAATTCTTTTTATATTTTAGAATATAATATCCCAAGTTTTTTTTCATTACATCGGTTAAATGGCCACCCCCATTGTGCATGCACTGATTAAGTCGATATTTGAAGTTCATCTCCACTCTTTGCAGCATATCAATCGGTATGTTGGTAATGGCGTCGCGAACGTTGTTCTTGAGGTGAGCAGGGATTTCAAATAACCCCATAAGTAAAAATTGCATGGAGCCAAATCCGGAGAGCGTGCCGGCCATGGGAGATCGCCTCTGAGAGAGATGAGGCGGTCGGGGAAATGTTGTCGCAACAAATCCTCGTGCTGTTGCTCCATCTTGCTAAAACGACACGTCTCTAACGACCATTTCTTCGAGACAGCCTCGCTAACAATGTAGTAACATTTATAAATATGTCAAATCCCAATACTGTATGAGACTATCCTCAGTAAATATTTTAGTACATTTCGGTGCAATTATTACTGCGTTAAAACTTAAAACTGTGGTTTATGTACTATTGCAGTCAATGATGATGACACCATTGAGAACCACGACAATTTAAATTTTAAGATTAGTAAAAATATTGAATTTAGTTAGTCAGAAAATTCGGTATCAACGCAGGGACATCAATGATTTCCTTTAACAATCGTCACAATATTTCTAATATGACAGTAAATACTTACATACCTATGTAATAATTTAATTTAATAATAATAATTTATTGGTGTTAATAACAATAAGTTTTACACAAGTCATAAAATAGATGAATATATCACTAAATTTCGGATTGAGTAATGTGAAGTTATATATTATGATGAAACGAAAATAAAATTCCTTACTTCACTTGTAAGTGAAGTGAAGTAAGGAATTTTATTTTCATTTCATCATAACATGAATATATTAATTTACGTAGGATCTTTTAATATTTATTTAGTTATATTATAGCTATGTTAAAATACCTAATGTTGTGTTCAAATAACTAATAAATAAAAAATACTAGAGGATTTCCAATTCGTTAATCGTATAGTATGTACCACGTTTTATAAACTCCTCTAAACATTCGTTTATTAATCACTCGTGCCTATTAAAATCGTGGCTACAGTTACTTCCTAAAAAACTTGTTACATAATATACTATTATTACAAAACGCAATCAGTTAATAAATTTGAATTATAACTAGTCAACCGTAGTAAAATTCGACAAGCTTATCAAAATTATCAGAATTGTTCCTTAAGAATAGAAATAATACTGAGAATGAACCAAGTAGATTAAGATAAAAATTTAAATTATCTTCTGGAGAGGAAAATTGGCTTTAATCAATTTAATTCAATTTCTCATATACAATATGGTTTCAGAAAGAGAAGCTCGACTGTTAACTCTGTGGAGAAACTTGTTGATAATATTTCAAATGGTCTGAAAAAGATTTATTTTAGTAAATTTCATAGATATGATAAGGTATTAGATTGTATATTTCGCTAATTATTAATAAACAATTGAACAGTTGGATGGAAAAAGGAAACTTCCATGGAAATGCCCTTTCTCCGAAAATTGGTTTACATCACAAAAGAAACCTTCCTTTACCGGCTTTTGGTTCTGTTGTTTTCATACTTCGCATATTGGTGGCACTGTGAGCCAATCTGTAAAGCGCTACAAGTGCCCTTTCACAGAACGTCAAATTTCAATGTGCCTAACCTAATTTTTATGCATATTTTATTGCTAAGTTAAAAGGGCACAAGGAGCTCTGAAAATGACTCAAAAAGCGCGTAAAGACAGTATTTATAAAGAAACAGAAAGTAGCTGTGATTTGGAATCTGATCATCTTGAAAGAAAAATCTTGAGCCGAAAACGAAAAATAAACAAGAAGCAGTGGACAAAGAATAGGAAAAAATAGCAAGAAATAGCAAAAAAAAGTACACTACTACTAAAGGTAATATATTTTATTAGTGGTCAATAATTTTTATACTCGGAGATTTTAAATTTTCAGGTGCGACAGTGCAAGCAAAAACTTTTGCTGCAGTTCTTGTGTGCTGTAAGAAGAAGTGTTATGAGGTTATACCAGGCAGACTATAACAAGAATTTTTTGAAAAATTTTTGATCGTGGCAGATAAGAACGAACAGAATAATTTCCTTCTTGGTTGCATGTCTCCGTTTCAACCAAAAACAAGGGTTACAGCTCCTAAATGTCAAACAAGGACTAATTGGAAATATGTTCTCAAAATAAATAGTTCCACAAAATGAACCCAGAAACTTGGTATTTGGTGAATTTTTGACACAGATTCCAAACAAAGAATCTCATTATAATCGGTCGAAATCCAAAAGAAAGTATTTCGAAAATCCTGCTCTAAATGTAAAGATTTTGTTTACAGGATTCCAGCAGTATTTTTTTGAAAAAACTGGTCGTACACTAGGCATTATGTACTGTATTTTCCATCGATGGTTTCGCGAAAACTCCGAGTATTCTTTCCGGAGTCCACGATCTGACATTTGTGATTTT
Source organism: Ontholestes murinus (assembly GCA_963969525.1). Lineage (NCBI taxonomy): Eukaryota > Metazoa > Arthropoda > Insecta > Coleoptera > Staphylinidae > Ontholestes > Ontholestes murinus. The sequence continues at coordinate 29,216,178 of OZ018390.1, forward strand.
TGTGAAGAAAACAAAATGAAGCTTAAGTTAAGTGATACAATCAGCACACGACAAAAAAGTGCAAGCATACAAAGACATTGAAAAAGAAATAATAGAAAAGTGTAGACATAATAAATCAACTTTAGTTGTCGAGTTTGATTACGCGCAAAATTTGCCTTTGCCAAAACTCATTGTCTCTCAACAGTTTTACAAACGCCTTTTATGGTTGTACGTGTTTAATGTACACTGCCACAATGATGATACAAGTTCGTTTTATTGCTTTGCAGAAAATGAAGCAAAGAAAAATTCAAATTCGGTGATTTTTTTTGTTGATCATTTTTTGCAAACTGCGGTGGGACATGACCCGAATATAAAAAATATCGTACTTTTTTGAGACGCCGCAGGGGGACAAAATAAGAATATGAATATGCTACACAACTGTTCATGGCTTACAAAAACAAAAAAATATTAACATTCGGCACATTTTTCCAGTTTGTGGACATTCTTACTGCGTTTGCGATAGAAATTTTGGTGTTTACGGAAAGTTACTGAAACGACTAGAAACGGTCAAAACTCCAAACGTAATTTTGCAAATTATGCAACAGTGTAGAGAAAAACCGACGCACTTTGAGGTTATTGAAGGCGCGCCGCTAATTAAAGACTGGGGCAAGGGCTTAAAAGATTTTTTCAAGAAATCTGTAAATACTAAAAAAGAAGTTTTACTTTAAGAAAGTATGTCAGATAAAATATAATTCTTCAGGTATTCTGAGTGCAGCAGAGTCATATAACGGCTTTTATACTTCATTTGATTTTGGATTACAAGAAAAAAAAATAACTTGGAAGTAAATTTGGAGCCGGCTCCAATAGTTTTTATTAAATTTGAAAAAATGCAGAACTTAAAAGATTTAATGAAATTTTTGGAGTTAGATGAGTCAGAGTGGTATAACAAAAATGTGTTCAAGAAACAGGTGAACCTGCCATCTACATCTACTGAAGAAAACGACCAACAAAACAGTGACAGTGATTTAGAATGGTAGTGTTTAATATTTTTTTACGTTTATGTTAAACAAGAGTTATGTTCAATAATAAATATTTGCTCAAATTAATCTTTTTGTAGTATTTATTAAGATCTATGGAAAAAGGGCACTATCTCAGCTGTTATTTTAAACGATTTTAGGTATGTTGGGCGAAAAATAAAATATTTTCAAAAAAAGTTTTCAATAAAACCAACATGTGTTGTATAAATATAATTGAAAGAAATACAGGTTACCTTAGAATAACAAACTTCTGATGCTTGAAATACTTTCAATAGTTTTAACTCAAAATGCCAATTTTGTAGAAGTGCCCTTTTTCCATCCAACTCCTCAATTACTTTTGTATTTTAAGTAAAACAAATTTAGCTTTTATAAACATGACTCTGTGTTATTCTAGTTAGTTTAAGAATTACAATAAGTTGTAAAAAATAAATTAAAATCAAACCATTATAAAATTAATTCAAAAGTTTAGTAAAATATATTTGAATATAAAATGAAATTAATTTATATAAATGAAATAAAATGAGAATAATAATTCACAGGATAAGAATAATTTAAATAATAAACAACGCATAACATATTTTAATATGATTACATTTTCCGCAAGTATTCTTCCTTTAATATATGAGCACAATAACTCTCCACGCAATGTGTATGGTCTTAAATGCTACTGTTGAATCTCAGTTATAATAACATATTTCATCTGCAGTAACAATTATAGCATGATTTTTGAAAAAGACTAAATTTAACATTTAATTTAAATTTTGCTATTCAAAATGAGAAGAATTTGTATTGCTTCTATGCAATACAAATTGCTGCCTCTTATTGTTATTTATAATTTAAGATATTGTTACCTATTCTCTGAGCTTTCATTAAAATTTGTTTTTGCCATAACTGTCATCCTGGTTAACTTGAACAAATTTTTCGCTCTCAATATGTAGCCTATTATTTTTTTGTGGCGGGTCATTACATAATTTAACATTTGTAATAGTAAACAATGTAATAATTGCTTAGAAATGAATGGTCAAACTTAAATTTCGGTTTTATTTGTATGAAATCTATTTTCAGGTAAAATTATTTTTATTTACATAAGTGTTTTTTGTATTTGATTCTCATTTTTCACTTGGTGAAACATTATTTTAATAATAGGTTGTTGAAAAAAATCACTAATATAGTGAAACAAACTAAGTGAATTTTTTCAACAACCTATTATAAGTGTTTTACTTAATTTACAATTAAATTTTAAATTAATTTAGAAAATTTGAAAAAAATGTAATAATAATAATTATAAATAAAACGGATACACACTAAACTCCTAATATTAACGTGTCAAATTTAATGTTTACATATGTCTTGAAGTACAAATCGGAAGGCTAATGCTATATATTTTTTTCTTGTAATCGTTTCTCGCGCACTAGCCTACATTCTTTACTTTAATTACTATTATTATTAAGAAACGTGCTTCGCACATATTTTATAGATGGCAGGAAATGCCGTGCATTTGTTATCAGTGCAGGCGACAACAGGAATCGACAGCAACCGTAAATTGACAGATTTTTCCTGTTTATGGAACTAATTGCTCAAGTAAAGTCAGTTAATTATCGATTAATTGAGTTTCCGACAATGCGTTTATCCATGTACGGTATTCTTTGATGTGGCCGCACCGCGTCCAACATAAATACAATAATCGCAACCTTAACATGAAGTGGCTTTCTAACTTGCCTGGTCTCATTTTTTTTATAAATAATTTTATCTCCGCGCTAATTTATGCCCGAGATTATTACGTTTTTATGTTTCGCGTCACCTTCTTTAAAGGCCGATCGGAATACTTTGGTTCCCAGAGCGCGAAGCCGGCTCCGGCTTTAATGCCGTCTTAATTTCTCAACTTTTAATTTATTTCATTTGGCCGCGTTGATTATACTTGCGCCGACCACACACCTGTTAATTCAAACAGGAGGTGCTCTTCCTGAAATTACACACCGAAAGTAATTATCAAAGGGTGATAATTTGTTATGTATTGTAGATTAATGTGAATAATTGGGCCCGTGGTATGTTGATTTTAGTGATATCGAACTTTGTTTATATAATAAGTCGGTAAATATATATTATGTATACGTATTTACTGTCGGCTGCTGATTAAGATCCACTAAAATTCCAACGGACTTCTCTCACTTTTTTCTGCAATTTAAATAAAATAACTGGTTTCATTAAACTTGTACTATATCTTTAATTTTATATCGAAATTATACGCAATTGTAAAAACTATAATAAAAATGGCAAGACAAGTCAAATTAAAAAAAATTGTTGGTATTAGTTTTATTTTAATCGAGACTATTCCACTCTTATTGTATGTAGCCAATGAAAATGAGGCATGTGATATTTTTTAGCCAATCACGTCAATTTTTAAGTGAATAAACACCAAGTTGCTGTTTATTCACCTGAATAACCTGAAGTTAGCTATTTCCCGACAAATGAATTGAATTAGCCTTGATAAAAAAGCGAAAAACGTTGTTTCTACGTATGTCAGTTGTTATAAGTAGGTTATAAAATCAAAAGGTTTGGTAACACTTCATCATCCATAATAAATGCGACGGTGACAAGTTCTGCACCAAAAAATCAAACTTAAACGAGATCGTGTGTTTGGAAACGATTTGAAGAAATCTGCGCCGATAAAAACTACCAGTTGTTAGCAAAACTTTAATGGAAACTCTTGCCGCGATTATGATGACTGGGCGTATAATATAAAGAAGGTAAATGCAAATGATTATAAGGGAGGTGTTATTTAATCAATTTCGAATTTTTCGACCAAAATACTGCAGGAGATATATGATAAAAATTTTAATATAAACATTGAACCATTCACCGATATTCGTTTCAAGTCGTGGAATAGTCTTTCCAAATACCATTCGTGATGACAATTAAATCGGAATAAATTTTGTTTTTAGCGCATTCAAATTTGTTGCTTAATCGCGATTTTTATTCGAGCAACTGATAGAAAAAATCACTCGCCTGGCGGCTCGTGATTTTTTCGTGACAGTTGCTCTTATTAAAATCGCTAAGCAACAAACTTTCATGCAAAAACAAAATTTATTCGAGTAAATTGCCATCACTTATGGTATTACTTGTGAGAATTTCCCAGTAAGTAAAAATACTGCCACTGGTGTTCGAAAACACCAATAGTAAAATTTATTGTTTTTTGTGTTTATTAACTTCAAAATATGACTATAAAAAACAGACATCCGCTACTTTGTATTGACGATTTATTTTGAGATTGTGGCTGGGTTACTTCTATGTATTACAGCATTTACTACTAGAAGATCACTTTAGAATACCTCAAGTAGGAAAATGTTTACATAAGACATAAGTCATACTGTACATAAGCCATCGTGTCAAGGTATTTTGGGCGATGTGCTTAAGATTACAAAAGTCAGATAAATGCCAATTACAAAGAGGATATCACCTTTAGAATTGTATGGCAATACACCTGTCATCGACTGTAAATTATAATAATTTTCAATATCGCTAAACCGTTATCCGGTCTCACCAAAGGAAATCAAAGAATTCATTGGAATGTGTAATATTACAGCGCATTCCAAAAATTCAAGAATGCATTATAGTATTAGTTTTAAGTTATTCGTTTTTAGGTAGAAAATTCCTATTAAATATAGATTTTTAACTCACAAATTCAGGATAGACAAAAGAAGATAATCAGCAAGTTTACCACGCTGCTCCTAAATATATTCTGCACTTCAGAAATAAAAATCTAAATTAGGTAGTATGGTTTTAGGAGTTTTAATCACAAAAATAGATATTATATTTCAGATATTAAACACAGAATATTGCAAACACTAAAAAACGTTAAAACACAAAAGATATTAGTACAGCGTAAACCTCTAGGAAGTAAAATAGAAAGAAGATTTGTGATGATGATGGTGTGCGGAGATCGCAACACTTGGACCATTCGTTGGTTATGTTTATATTTATGCCACCTCCAGAGCCCTAATCCTCAAGCCAGCCTAAACTTCTTGTGAAGTCGAGTAGTTGGTTGTGTGGAGTGTTGCCCATTTTTGATCAATCTAGCCATTCTTCTCCGAACATGTACCACCTGAGATGTTTGAGTGACTTGCATTCACACAGGATGTGTCTTAGAGACTCCTCTTCTTGCTCGCATTTCCAACACAGGGGATTGATTGGATTTCTCCAGAGCAGCTCTTATTTCGTTTTGTATCCTTCATTGTTTGGATGTCCCTGAATCCAGGATATTGTAACTCTGTTGTTTGCGGCAAGATTTTCTAAAGCTTGCTTACACTCTAGTATTACACTGCTGGTTACCCTTGTTCTCGATAGCGTAGCTATGCTTGATTTGCTGTCAGTGAGAAACAAAATGGATTTGTTCGAGACTGCGAGTTTTAGTAATTTCCGAATACCTTCGAGTTCCATTTGGATAATCGCCACATTTCTACTTAGTGCGATGCTGAGTCAAGTTCTTGGCAGTAAATGCCCGCGCCCGCACATTCATGATTCTTCTTCTTCACATGGCATTCGCCTTTATTCTAATGACTCTGCTTACTGCCACCTCCCTAACATGTGTTTGATGGGGCGTCAGGTTCAGTAAAGTTTCGATTGCAGCCGTGGGTGTTGTGCGCATTGCATCCGTCATAGCTAGGCACCCCAATTAACCACCTACGATTTAGTTTCTTCCTGGTTACCGATTGGTTTATTCACGGTCACCAGGTTAACGCTTCATATGCCAAAGCTTATCTAACGATTGCAGACGAGCCATCTTTGAATTAAAACACCAAGTTGGTCCTAGCGCCCCTCTGCACTGTCAACGGGTCATTTCAAGCTTGTGTTCTAAGTGGTATTTCTAGTTGAGCCTCGAGCCATTGTTATACTGAGGTATTTCACCTTGTTTGCTAAGCTCAACTGGTTGTTAAAGAGATTAGAAAGTCAACCTACGTTGATCTTCCATTTTCCTATGAACGTTACTAATTCTGTCTTTCGATGGCGACGGTATTTGGCACCATTCCTCTATGATTTTGAGAGCGCTCTGAATTTTTCAAATCCTGCATACCACATGATGAAGGACCGACTCATTTGATTTCCTGGCCTGTAGGTGTGTTAGCTCGGGCGCAGCTCGCTGTTAATTTTTTTTAAACAATGTCAATGTGACAGTATTTTCTAAATTTCCCTCTTTACAAGAAGAAATAAGCATTTATCGCTTTAATATATGTATCTGAAGCTGAGTTCATCTATGATGACACAGTGAGAAGGCCTACTGATTTTAGTGACAGAATATTCTTATAGAGTGAACTCCGCCTTTTAGCTTGCTGACGAAATTATTTCTATGGTATTATATTTATAACGCAATTCTGTTAAAGTACCAATAAATAAATGTAATAAATAAATAACACTACTCTCTGTGATACGACTTTTGCACAGCCGCTCTAAGGTCTTTAGAAGAAATAATGTACGGCTGATTGTTCTAAATAATTTGTCTGCGGTGTAATTAGTTTTTCCTGGTTTGGGAATAAAATTCACTTTGGCTTCCCTTCATGCTCTTGGTATGCAACTCGGTATGCCCTGCAATACATGCCCGAAACAGTCCGCACAGAATCTGCAGTATCTGCACCAAGCCTCACGGTAGTAGGGCAAGATACAAACCATCCGGTTCTGGCGATTAAAAATGAGAGAATGATTTGATTGCCCATTATATTTTGCTGTCGGTGGGTCCTCCAATGTGGGGAGGTATTTTGTTGCAAGATGGCTGCAGTGTCTGAGGTTAATTTGTATAATATTGAATTTGTATGTGAAGGTTAGTACAATGTAATTGCTATATGGTTAGTACTTGTTAATAGGCAAGACTTACTTATGAGTTTTTCTGGTCCGTCTTGGCTTGGCCTTGGAGCTGGAGTTCTGATTATTGGAAGCCATCCTGGTTGACTGCTATAGTCTTAATAGGAGGGTCCTCAACAACCTTAAGGGTAATCTACTTCTCATCTGGCTGCTTTAATTAAAGAAAGCCTTCAAAAGCATGATTTTTTTAGCGGTATCCAAAAAACGATTAGGGTGCCGTATTTCTTCATTTCGTAGACAGTCTGTGAATCTATACCACTGCCAGTTCTGCTCCCTCTAAGAGAAGTCCCAGACCGTATCTTCGAGCCATTTAGAGGGTGCTTTCTTTTCCGCCCCGTGGAGCCATTTCCTTTTCCTTATGCTTGGCTCCGCTTCAGTATCCTTTCCAGGGGCAGTTTGTTAGCCGCCCCTTAGCAGAGCGATTGGCATGGTGAACTTGCGGTGGTGGTTTGGGGTGAGCCACCTGAAGGAGAGCCCACCTGGGTTTTTATTATTGAGCGGTCGATGGTTACTCGCCAGAGCACACCCGTCTCCGACCTAAACTAGAGTTTCGAGCTCCTGCTCCGTAAACTTTCGATTTCTGGTGCTGTCCATAATAGTAAGAAGTTTGGATTTTTTTCGGGTGTACTTCCCTAGAATGGTTACTTTCACTACTGCTAAGAGCGCCTTCTGCCCTGTATTGTGTGCTGCTTAGTCAGATTCATTACTTAAGTTCTTTCCAGTATGGGTGACCCCATGGAGTGTAGTACTTGGAATCACCTAAACACGCATGCCCTCCCCCACGTTATAGTGAGCATACACGAAGGAGAAGGTTTATAAATATCAGGAGGATAATCTAATCCTAAAATTCCCAATAATAATAGTCATTTGCGACCGAACTAGCGTTAGCGAGAGTGCAACAACCCTAGTTCCGGTCAGCAGTTGGATGGGTGACCGGTACCATTCACCATTGGGATACAATTAATTTTGCTTTAGAGTGACGGGGGCGATCCTTTAAAGTAACAATCTCATTTACACACACAAATACACAAATAATACATGGCGGAAGAACCACGTGGTCGATAGCCTAACACTACTACTACTACTAAAATAAGTATTCCGAGCAAAAGTTGCAAAATATTTTAACTTTGCGCAATGGGTTTGTTTTGTGTCGCACAATTGTCAACTAAAATAAATTTGCTATAGATGGGTAGACGTTTTCTTATATTTAAGACATTTACACACTATGAGAGAAGTACAAAATATTTGTGTAAAAGTATTGGTGGGGTATAGATTATGCAGCATGCACCAGTCCACAATGATAAAGTTGGTAGTCTATTCGAACAAAACAAAATAAATGTTGCTGGATCATTCCCTAAGTCTCTCTCAGGAAATTAATAAATCGTTGACAGCAATAAAATGCTAGAATAAAATGGTCGTTATCAAACTAATAAGCTTTAACTATCTCGAAAGTACTGTACTCTTACAATTGAAAATTATGTATAACAACAAAATTCATTAATAATTATGCTCTAAAATTTGGCTAGAGATAGAATTTTTTTAAATATGAGTAATGATTATTGATATAAAATGATTATATAGATAAAACGTTATAACCCAAAATTACAAGCGTAATGGGAGAAATAATACTAATTTGTAGAAATGATCACGATAAAGCTGAGATATAACAAAAGATGTTTATTTCTATTATTCAACCTGTGAGACTTTTGTCTTATATTTTACAGAAAAATTAAAAGTATTTATATCATAGCACCTTGATAAATATAATCTGATATACTTCAAGAATTGGTATCTGTATTATTATTGTCTGGCACGTACTAAACAAAATCTCCGTATTCACAAATAAGTGTATAAGTTTAGAAGATAAAACCTAGTTTAAAAAGTATGGTTCAATTAGACATTACAAGGAATTATCTAATTTCTAGTACAAATAATTCTTTCCTCAATCATCTCAGGGAAATATATAGCTATCATTAAATTAGTTGAAGAATGTATTTCTACGGAAAAGAATAAATTCTTCTGTGGATTGGATCAACTAACGTATGAAATAATAAGAATTCATAGAAATTCTGGTTGCATTCATAACCCAAGTGAGACTCAGCATAAAAAAAAAACTATAGATAAATTTTTTGTCGAACATCACATTGTAATTCACTTTATGTTGTAGCGAAATGTTAAATGCGTGTTTCAATAAAAATTATTATTAATACGATCATCATTAAGCTGTCAACGTGCTGCTGTATTTGTTTGAGGCATGTCGAAAAAGTTTATTCCACGAATGATCTATAAGCAAGAATGCGATGTTCGACTCTTAAAAAATTAAAGGAATCTGTGCTTCTGGATAATAAATAGCTAGTTGATGGTTTTAAGGGTTGTTTATAGAAAGGCACTTGGTTGGTTTCACAACTTTTACGATTTATTTCAACTAGTTTCGATTTTTACATTATTATCTAGGAATTATGTAAAAATCGAAACTAAATAAATCGGAATAAATCGTATAAATTGTGAAACCAACCAAGTGCCTTTCTATAAACAACCCTTAATATTAAAAATGTTTCACCACGTGATAAACGAGAACCAAATTCAACAAATAAACTTGATGGTTCTTTGTATAAAATAAATAATAGAAATATTTACACACCCAATATAATAAGAAATATTTTGCAATATGTGAAATTCTAGTGATTTTCAAGTATCGTTTCTTGAAAAATGTTGTGGTTTTTCTACTCAAAGTTTTTATATTTCAGATTAAATGAGTTTAGCTTATTATTTCTAAAGACTAATCCACATTATGGTTATATTTATATGAAGTCATTGAGATGTATAGTTGTTAACGGTGGAGGTTTGGATTATGCATCAAGCTAGAAAGTCTTTATAATTCACAAATTTACAAACTTTGTAGAACTGAGACTTTATTTAGTGACTATGGGTTTGACAATTTCCATTGCTTCTACTTTGAAAATGACAAGCTAAAATTGTCGAAACTATAATCACTAAATAAAGTCCCAGTTAGGCAAAGTAAAAAGTGTTTCACTTGTGTGATGTAATGTTGTTATGATTTTAGGTTTGTATCAAAATGCAAAAATTAAACTGAATTAAAATAATTATCTTTGCAGGTAAGCGTTAATGTTGCTAATCATTAGTTCTAATGTAATCTTCATAACTACTAGAAGGGAAAATATTAATCAAATGTACATTCTGTAAAAAGTAAATCCTTAGTAATATTAAAAGTCGGATCAGATATATAAAAAGCAAACCAATCTGTATTTTATTTGAAAAATAGTAATACTTATATTAAGAAGTTATAACAATTCTGAGAACGTATACAAAAAATAACAAATAAATACTTATTGAAAGTTATAAAACATTATTTTCTTCAAAAGAAGAGCAAATGACACTATGGACTTGCGGACTCCCCATGGCATACAGAAGAGAGATGGTGCAAAAATGGGAAAAGGACAGATGTACTGGAACAATGTCCCAGGTCTACGTCAATCAAAACAACTAATCAAACTCGGTCATAGCCATAAGTTGCTTGAACAAGAAACGAGATAAGAATGTTCACAGGAGGTGTGATAAGTTTTGTAATCCTCATCCGCCAATGTATTGACGTAATCTTCTTTTCCTGCCAAAAAGTCTTTGTGTTTTGTATACTGATGATAATCTTATTATAATCTGAAGAAGCTAAGTCTGGACTATAGGTTGAATGATTAAAAGTTTGTCCGTAATGACTGGCGGTCGTCCCAAAGGCTCGTCAATGTGGGTCCTCTCTTTCTAAGCTAAAAGTACATCAGCGCCGAACAGACGACATATCTATAATATTTTCTTCATACACATCCATCAAATGTCAATCACAGCCCTAACTTCATAACTGGCGGCATTTTTAATTTATTTACTTGAACATCATAAACATCTAAATGAACAGTACAGTCAAGACGTAACTTGACACAGACAGCTGAAATTTTAGCACACATCCTGCGTATACTCTATTCGCCAGCATGGTGCAAACAGATACTACTTTCCTACAATCCCTCGTTTACTGATTTTGTAGGTAAATTGGCCACCATGTTCATGCAATTTCTTACGATTTAATACCTTTTGGCATCTACTTATAGGGAAAATACTAAAAATATATTCTACTTATAAAACACCACCAGACGTGTTGTTTCTACAGATTTTCTTTAAAGATGTCATATTTCAGCTAATTTTATTCAATTACAAAGTAATTTCATTTACTCATAATTAGGTTTGTTACACTAGTACAAAAAACTATTTCACTAAATCTTAATATCTTCTCACTTATTAAAGCATAAATCAATTATGAACGGTGACTCGAATAAAATAATTTTTCCCAATATTATAATTAAATGTACATTGATATTTTTATAATTGTGGAAACGTTTTTCACAGATAATATTACCAGAAGTGAATTATCTTTAAATAATTATGACATTTTCAGATGTGATCGGTCAATTTTATCAAGCAAGAAAACAATATGTAGGGTTGTGTTAATGGGAGTAAAAACATATTTAATTTATTCTTTAGTTATGGTTAAAATTACTTTAAACAAAATTCGTATCTAATGACTCTGCTCATTGCCAAACAATATATGAATTAGATGAACAAATCATAAACAAATCATAAACTTGTAATTTGTGGAGACCACAATCTACCAGGTATATAATAATTTAAAAATACGAAAACATTTCGTAAATCTACAACAATGAGTATTACTAAGACTCTTAGTAAAACTCATTGTAAGACTCATTGTTGTAGATTCACGAAATGTTTTCGTATTTTTAAATTATTATTTAATTTTCTACAACGAACTAAAGGATTTTAATACATTTTATTACCAGGTATATATTGGGATCAAGAAAATCTAGATGAACCTGAAAATGTAATTTAAGCAAAAATTCTCAACTGCTTAAGAAACGACATTCTTTCTGAATATGCATCAAATAATTAAGTACCCGAACAATCGTGGTGTGTTTTTTGGACTTAGTGTTTAAGTGACCTCCATATAATTTTGCCATTCAATTACATGGAAATGTGATCAATCAACAGACATAGTTGATAAGTGTTCTAGTTTTAATTTCTCACAGGCTAATTACATTGAAACTAATGAATATTTATCAGCTGTCAACTGGTCAGAATATTTTAAACTTTGTAATGATATAAATGAAGTTGTTGATTACTTTTATTCTGTCTTGTATTATGCTATAAATAACTTTGTTCCTTTTGAGAAAATATTGATTTTTAATTATCCTACATGCTTTAATCGTGAAATAATCAAATAAGTAACAAGCGCTTAAAAAATATAAATCAGATTATTTAATTTTCCAAAATTTATGAAATAAATGTAAATACCTAACTAGAAGACTGTATTCTGTCTACATATTTAAGATAGGTATAACATTAAAAACAATACTAATAACTTTTGGTCGTTAAAATTAAAGGTATATCACTAATTATGAATTATAAAGATCAAACAAGTAAAAATATGTTGCAAACAGTTAATTACTTTGCTGATGCATATTCAACTGATGTTGACATAGTTTTCCAGTTTACAACTTATTCTTCCATAAATTTCAATTATAAATTAAACATAAGTTCATCTGATTTTTTGAGGTGTGAGGACTAGACAGAATTCCCAGTCTTTAAACAAAAAAAATGTATTTTCGCACTAACTCATCCAATCACTATTATTTTTAATATGTCAATCAAACATGAAATATTTCCCAATTAATGGAAACACAGTTTTATTACGCCTGTTTTCAAATCCGGAAGATCGATGAAGTCACTAATTATAGAGGTTAATTGGGTTGGATTTTGTTAAAACAAATGAGTTGGTTATGTAGACATATTTTGTTAGATTAGCAACATGGTTTTGAACAGAGGAAGTTTACCACCTCAAACTTAATTTTATTACAAAACATAGATGTTACTTATACAGATTTCTCAAAACAATTTGACAGGGTTAGCCATAAAATACTAATTGACAAAACGCTTGTTTTCAATACTAGCAATGTCAATTCGATCAGTAGTTTTATTTTGGGGAGAAACCAATGTTTTAGAATAAATGGTGTATTATCTCAGGATTTCAAAGCTAAGTTGTGGGTTCCTCAAGGATCTCATTTAGGTCCCACATTATTTAATACCTTTATTAATGATATTATATCACATTTTCTTGTTCCCCAAATTTTACTCTATGCGGATGATATTAAATTATTTAGATTTATAGCAAGTACCTCAGATTACAAATGGTTGCAGCAAGATTTAAATGCCATAGTTTAGTTTAGTTTATTTGCTTTACAAAATTTATTTAAAAAATACGTAAAATATATACATAAATCACTTTAAGCATATACCTTGAAGGCGGAGTTCATGAGTTTTCATGTTTTTTCCACTCGACCCATTCTGTTTGGCTGCTGGTGGTAATTCTTATCGGGTGATGGTGGCCACTGCGGTAATAGTTTAGCCATTTCGAGACGTTTTTATTAAATATGCTATGTCAGTGTGACATTTATTTATTTGATATTTAAATGATGTGCAACAAATAATTTAAAATTATATAATTTTTAAAGTAAAAAACACTTATTAATTTCAATTATTTCATAAATAATATTCAGCTAGAACTGTTACACAGATAAGAGATGTAATACTCAACACGAAATTTTGTTTTCAAATTAATATCAGCCATAAAAATGCTTGGATTTATATGTCGAGTTGGTAAAGACTTTTTTGTTGATACCATAAAATTGTTATATTGTTCATTTGTTCGGTTTACCTTAGAATATGCGTCTTATATGTTTAACCCTCGTCAGATCTTCCTAAATACTAAGTTGGATAGCATTTTAAATAGTCGCTTAGTCTGTCAAGAGTTATTGTATAAAATAAACTTTTAGGTTACATGTTTACAAACTAGAAGAAAATTTTTATTTAGATATACATTGACTAGAAGTAATTATGGTCAAAATAATTCTGTTGGTAGATTATTGCGTTTCTGAAATAAACAATCACTTCTTTTTCAATTTTCTAAGTTTAATATTTATATTTTAAGAATGAATGTTAATGTAAATGATTTTTTGACCGATTAGTATACAGGGTGTCCCACCAAAACCGCACATCAAAAATTTATGAACTTCTAGTGAATGTATTTTTATGAAATTTTCATGGCCTATGTAATAAAGTGTGCTCTATTTAATTAAAATATTTTCAAGATTATACGACTTCCGGTTATACCGGTTATACCGGAAGTCAACACCAACTTCCTTATTTCAAATAGAATACTATATTTTTTAATACGTATTTAGATTCTACATAAAATTCTGTGAAAAAAAATATTAAGTAACAAATTAAAGCGTTTTCGAGATAATTGATTTTTTTAATTTTGTGCTTTTCAAAGTTTATTTTAAAAATACATATCTCCGACGAAAATGAAATTGAAAGGCTGTAATATTGGCTACATATAGTCGATACCTAAGGGTATCCAATGATGAATTAATTTTGAAAAAATAATATCAAAATTTCAAACCACATTTGGTCAAATTTAAACCAATATATCTCGTTTTTCTTAGATGGAACACCCTGTATATTTTTATATATTCGGACGCAGAATTTAATGGTTGTTGTTTGATCTATACCAGCTTTCCCTATACCTTTTTAAATTGAACTTTTAAAAACATCAATTATCTCAAAAACGTTTAAATTTGGACGTTATGTTACATAATAATTTTTTTCACAGAATTTTATTTAGAATCTAAATATGTATTGAAAACTATAGTATTCAATTTGAAATAAGGATATTTGTGTTGACTTCCGGTATAACCGGAAGTCGTATAATTCTAAAAATATTTTAATAGAGCTCACTTGATTACATAAGCCATGAAAATTTCATAAAAATACATTCACTAGAAGTCCATAAACTTTTGATGTGCGGTTTCGGTGGGACACCCTGTATATGGAAATTTTCCTTTCATTTATATAATTATTGTATAATGAATCTTTAACCTCGGATTTGTTGTTGGTTTTTTTCCATTTCTTTTAGATTTAGAATTATATTATATCGCTGTTTACATTGTTTTAGCAGCTGTATTAAGTTATTGCGTAAAAGGGATACCCAATAATAAATAGATTATTGTTATTACTATTTATAAACAACTTTGATGCTTACTTCTATTTTGATTATTTATAAATACATGTTTTAATACACTGTGAATAATTTATTTTACACGTGCTAAATTATTATGTGCTGAGCTATCATTTTTTGTTATTAAATATACATAATATAAATTGAGTTTAGTGTTGATGTTTATTATTTATTTGAAGGTTAAATGCATAGTTAATTCATTTCTGCTAATTTCACGGTTTAAATAACGATATATTACATTAGACATATTAACGAAACAATGTACCGTCAATGAACATTAAACATATTATAATAATTTCATAATTTCTAATTGTTATAGGTTTTTTGCTCTCATCTTAATTATGTATTTAATTTATATTGTGTTTATGCAAAGTTCTTGTACAGCCGGGTGGCCTCAATCCCACAATCTAATTAGTTAAACATCAATTAATTTACAAAAACCCGAAGAAGCTTTATTTTTAACATGCTATAATTATAAATAAGTAATATTATAATTATAGTTTGCACCTATTGCTACACTAAAAACTAGTTAATTATGAAGAATGTCGTTCATACCAATAAATGCGTTTTAATAATTTACATATTACTTTCAACTCAGAGTAATAAATGCTTATAAAGTTAATTTTTAATATTACCAAATTATAAATAATATATTTTTCAAATCTATCAAAGCTATGATTTAAAATATTTCACTGAAATGAAATTAATTAATTGATTTTCCCAAAATTTATTTCTGGCATCGGTTTAATTATTTTAAATGATTGATTCATCATTTGCTATTTTAATTAGCTTTATTTGATTAAAATATTTAAAAAAGTACATTCCCATTAGTTATAGGATATGTGGGTTGATAACGATTATCCAAATCGTGAGAAATGTCAACAACAAAATTTATAAGATAGTAGTTGTGGATTTTCTATTGAAGAAGCAATGCTGAGATGTGAAAATTCTTAACTTAACATTTTGATGAACAATAGTATTGAATAATTTCAAGAAATTTAGAAAAATTACGCCACGATCTTTTTTAACATTATTAATTGATTTCATCTTATGAATAGTATGAAGAGGAGTGATCTTTATGACTTTCCACCATTTCGAAAACGTTAATGACTTTAAAGTAACGGAACTGATAGAACCTCGACACAGTTTTTAATAACAGAAGCTGCACCGTAATTAAAGTGATTTCATAACATTCTTTATATCATCGAATGTAATTTCTTTAGAAGAAAGAACTGGTGACTTGTTTGACTTTGTTTCCATACACGAGAATTTGCAAATGATTAGACATAAAGTAATAGAGAACAAGAGACGTGTGAATTTGATCTTTTCTTAAGCAGACATATCCATACCTCATATTTCTAATCCCACGAGTACTTGAGGTTTTGCTAAATATTAGTTTTAATACGTTTTATAAATTTCATATAATTGGAATTAATATTTTGTTTTATGTTACTGCGCATTTCGTTCAGTTTGAATTTATTAAATCTATTAAATCCCACCCATATCCCAACATATATTAAGAGCCAATAATCCCCACAACCAGCCCTTGTTAACCAAATTCTGTATCCCCCGAAATCCAAATATCCCTTCTAAATATCAACATCCTCCCCTCACAATTCATGAATTAATTTGTGCGAATCATCAGGACAGTTAAGCTAGCTAGCAAAGATACTTTCTTTTCCTCACCTTAAATTCAAGACAGGGCAGAAAGACCGCAGGCCCAGACGGACTAATACCATCTATTTGTATTGCATCCATATTTATTGTTTCTATGTATTATGTTTTGTCCAAATAAAAATTATTGTATATATAAATCTATTATTATGATTTTTTCTCTTGTGAAGCCGGTGCTTTACTTTGGACATCAGACATATAATGTAAAAATTTATGAAGCAATTTAAAATCTAAAAGTAGACCAGCATATGAGAGGCGTTATATACTCATTTTGCAATCAAAATACTTATCACTTTAATATGAGGTAAAATTATTTAAATTGTTCACCCCTATCAATTAGTAACACTTATATATTAGTACACATATATTTATTAAGTCCATAACTGAAACGAGCCCCGAGGTATGCCAATAATAGGTGTTCCCCACTGTTAGAACTCTCGCCTGCCTTGGGCTACGATTTGCTGAGACAACTTACAGCTGCTAATTTTACGCGCATTGTTGATAATCCATTAAATATTCATTTTGCCATAATTTCTGGGCATTATTCCATTATTTATGGCTTACTGTAAACCGCAAACGCCACACATTTGTAATTAGGCATAATTTTACCATCAGACACTATTAAAAACTATTGGATACATTATTCCACTATTTTAATTTTATCTACATGAAAACCATAAAATTACAACACGCTGCTATAATGTCAATCATTTTAGATAGAATATGATTAATAACTAAACATTATATTAATCACATTAAAGTGCTCCTAATTGCAACGCTTAATTTATTAGCCGCAATTTCAATAAAGTGTCGTCAATGATGACTAGATAAGAGCTGTGATGAACGGTAATAAATATGGTTTTTTATTTATTAGACTCAAATCAAAATCCTGTAGCCTTGGAGCCATTTCCCTAACGCCTATTAGTGAATTAAATTATACACATACATCATCAAGTTTGTTTTGTAATATGAATATATTCCTAATTCCGTCGGTTTTCTTCAAAATAAAAAAATGTTTATTCATGACGTGAAATGTAAGCGAGTGAAACGAGTTCTTGACTGGTAAACGTATCTATGATGAGACAGTTTAATTAATTTAATAAATTTGAGAACGGTAGCCATCAATTGACACGGAATAATCGTCAGGGAACGTATATATTTACAAGAAAAGGGGGAATGTTTTATTCCCAATTATATTTTACGATTTCTGGCCGCCCCTATAGGACGGAACATTTTTCGAATGCCGGTTATAAAATGGGAACATTCCTATCTAAAGGTTGGTAGCCGTTATCTCCGGATTGTATCGTTGCTTACTACACTGTCCCCAAGACAGCTTTAATCAATTATAGAAAAAACACAGGCACACACACACAAAGACAGAAAACCTGACGCGCCAGTCCTACGAAAAAAAAAAATAGGGATTTGTTTCTAAATGAAACTGTTCACACTATAAATGATTAACGATTTCATGAATTTCTACAATGTTCTTCAGAAGAATTAAAATATAATTTGTACCGTACAGTTTTCCTTTTTTTTTTAATTTACAAAACCTACGTTTTAATTGTCTATGAGAAAATAAAAAGAAAAGTTTATACAAACGTTTGAACTGTTTTTTTACCTATTAATTTGCCATTAGATTTTTAAAAAGTATTTTTTTAAACACATTTTTTAAACGTAACTTTTCATATCTGTCATGCTGACATTAATAGCTAAAAAGTCTCTCCTAAAAGGAGACAAAAAAGTAAATGAAAGCATTTATAAATAAATCAGGATATCCAAGAGGATATCTGCCCCCTCATCAAATGGAAAAGGATTGGGATTGAGTGGAAGAACACTTGATTGATTGTGAAATCCGCCCATGCTTCTTTCGTCCAAAATTTAAAATATTTTGTTTTTTTAATGATTTGTTGTGTATGTAATTTTTTAAAAAGTAGTTCAAAGATAAATAAATAAAATATTATTTAAGATGTTATATTTAAATCTAGTTTTATCAATATTCGAATTGTTTCTAAAAAATTAAATTATGGTTTAAAGTTAATTTCAAATAAATTTTCAAATGTTCTTTCTATAAATTAAAAGAAAAACTGAGAAAATAATAAACTGTCATCCTTACCTCAAACATCGAAACAACTCACCTTGAAGGAAAGTCATCAGCCATCCTACTTCTAGACATCCAAAAAGCCTTTGATTCTGTCTGGCATCAAGGTCTGTTGTACAAATGTTACCTTCTCAAAATTCCTTTCCACATTATTTCCATTATTAAACAATTCCTTTCAAACAGATCCCTCAAAGTCAAAATCAACAACTCCTACTCCCCCCCTTTCACTCCTGTACAAGGGCTACCTCAAGGATCCCCTCTATCTCCCCTACTTTACAACATCTTCTGCTTCGACATCTACAACCCTAATCCTCTTCACTTTAATCCTTCTAAATATCTCCTCCAATTTGCAGATGATACAGCCCTAATTTCCCATGCACCCTCCGTACCTAAAGCTCTCGAATCCCTTCAGCAGCTTATTGACACCCTACAACACTGGTTTTGCAAATGGCGAATTAAAATCAATCCCCATAAATCCCAGCTTCTAATTCCCTATCACCGTAACAATAATCCTGCACACAATATTCATATCTCCAACACAACTGTTTCCCCTTCTACATCCATAAAATACCTAGGCATTACCATAGACCGAAAAGTCAAATTCAAACAACATACAGATTTAAACAAAACAAAAATTATAGCTAGAGCCAAAATGTTTAGAAACTTAACATACAAAAAGAACGGCATATCTATACAAACAGCGGTTAAAATCTATAAAATGATCTGCCGTCCTCTACTCGACTATGGTAATGTCCTTTTCTCCAACTCCTGCAATCCTACTATCCACAATATCCAAGTTAGCGAGCGATCCTCCCTTAGAATTCTAACCAAAATCCGCCACCCCAGTAATCCTCTACACAATCCCTCTAACCAACTCCTATATGAATCTACATCTGTTATACCCATAAAGGAACGCCTTCTATACTTAAGCGAAAAATTCTCCAAAAATCCCTTCAACTACCACATCCTTACCCTCTACTGCTTGCGCAGAAATCCTAACCTGATCCCAAAATTCAAAACCCCTCCATTCACTACTTTCGAATTCATCTCATCACATCATCCATCACCATCATCATCACCATCAGAGACAGACTGACGTTACACATCGACAAGGACAAATCAGGGCTGAAAGACCTCCGGTCGATAGCCACTTAACAAACTAACCTCCCATCACTCATATCATCATAAATGTATTATATTTGTCTTATCTGTATTTTTGTTTGTTAATAAAGATGTTGTATATATATAATAAACTGTTTTTCCAATTTTAAGATTGTTTCAGATTCTGTTAACAAATTTATCGTATTTTTGAGTTAATATTCTATTATTTTAAAAGCAGGTTTTCAACTATTTTAAAACTATTAAACATTTTTTAGACGTTGATAAAATAACATAACTATTTCAAGTTAGTTTTAAATAAACAACAGTTATTCTAACAAATTAGAACAAAACTTTTTTAAAACTTTCTGCAAATTTATACAGCGTTTTCGACACTTTTAGTAAAATATTTATCAATTTTAATCAATATTCTATTTGTTTAACAAGCTAGTTTACAACTATTTTTAAATATTTCCAAATATATTTAAATATTGTTTTAAAAATTGTCAACTTTATTATCGAAATTTTATATGGTTTTGGTAAAATAAATGTTTTAATATAACTTTAAAATGCCCCTTTTATTTGAAAATGTTTATTTTTATAAATTTCTCTAGTTAAAGTTAACTTTACGGAAAAAAAATTCTTCTTTGATTCTTTTTTAACAAAGTAAAACATGTTTTGTACGTTACTTTTCAGCTATTACAATACAACTGTCTGTAATGATCTTAATAAGAATATCATGTTTCTCTCTGTATATACAGCGGATTTAATTTATATTTAGATCTGCATTAACAAATAATTCAAATGCTTTTGATAAAATAAAATGATCGTATTAAATTAATTTTAAATTCATTATTAGACAGTTTTCAGTTATTGTACTTCAACAAATAAAAAGATTATTAATATTTTGAACGAATTTCCTACTATTTTGAAATTTTTAGAACTCAACAAATTTTGTAAGGATTTTTTGGAGCATTTTTAATTTTTTTTTTCAAATCTATCTTTCAACTATTTTTGCCTGTGATATATTCTTTTAATTCTATTCTACTATTAATTTTAAAGATCTTAAATTTTAAAGAAAGTCATAAATATCTTTATTTTTTAATTTTTTTCTAATATAGATCCTTCTCAGTTTCTAATGGGAGATGATGATTTGGGTCATTCTAGTTACATACTTGAAGCCCACACCCATTTTTGTTACTACTTTAGTGGGCGTAAATAACCTTATCCCAACAAGAAAAAAAAATTATTTTTAATAAATGTAAAGCAATAAAAATTATTTTTTGAAGAAATATTAATTAAACATTACCAAAAAGAGTTGATATTAAAAGCAAACATCCAAAAAATACTAAAAAGCAAAAAGAGGCTTCTTTGGGAAGATTTTATCTCTTTTAGTATTAAAAAAAAGATTGTTTTAATAATTTGTTTTACTGAAGTTATTTTAAAAAAATGTGGCTACTCTTTAATAATCTTAAATAATTTTTTTTAATTTTTAGCTCCTTTAGCCAAAATTAACAAAATTAATTCTATATATTTTTTTTAAATAATTCAACTTTTTAATTAAATATATTTTATAACAAATTTTACATTTCATAGAACACTTTTTATAGGTTTTTATTTAATAATTTTTTTAATATTTAACTATGAATTCTTTTTAAAATAGAAATTAAAGGTTCTCTTTTTGTAGTTTTCCTTCTTTTAAAAAACATGCAATTTTTGTTTTAAGAAAGTAAAACTAAATTTTATTTTCGGAACGTTAGTTTTCAAGTCAACTGTTTTTATAATTTCTAACTGTATTTACAATGATTTTAATTTATTTTTTTGTTTGTTTTTGCCAAAACTTTAATTGTTTTTGATTACATAAAATAACGTAAGTTTTAAATAAATTATTAGAAAGTTTTCAATTTTTTTTCTAATAAATTTTCAAAAATGAACTAATATAATGTGTTTTTTTACTGTTTTAAAATATTCACGGTTTGATTTGAGTTGTGTGAAGTTATCGCTATTGTATTAAAATACTTTGTTATTTCCTTCCTTCACTTTTATTTTTTGCCTAAATTATAATTATTACGAAAAACAATTAAAATTTGTTATAAGATCTTTGGAAATATGGCCAAAAAAGACAACACTAGTGACAAAAACAGTTTTCAAATAATTAAAACCAGCTGTCCAAGAAATAGACCATTTGCATAAAAAACGTTAGGAAATGTTTGAGTTTAAGACAGCATTTTAATTCTTTTAATTCAATGTTTTAAAATAATTAAAATGCTGTCTTAAACCCAAACATTTCCTATCGTTCTTTGTTCAAATAGTCTATTTCTTTGGACAGCTGGTTTTAATTATGTTAAAACAGTTTTTGTCACTAATATTATCTTTTTTTTAACCATATTTCCAAAGATCTTATAACAAATTTAAATTGTTTTTGGTAACTACTTAAATGAATTCGATTGTTTCGATTGGTTTAAAAACTCAAATATTTTTTATTGATATTTTTTGTTTTGACAAGGTAAAGCAAAGTTTTAATTCATTTGTAATGTTATTTTTTAACTATTAAGAAAATTAACTCTTTATATAACTTTTGTATTACCAACGATTTTAATTTATTTTTGATCTGTACTTATCAAAATCTTAATTTGTTTTGTTAAAATTACCATTACAAGTCAGTATTAAATAAATTATTTTATAGTTTTGAACAGATTTTTTTCTAATAAATTCTAAGGTTCTATTCTTAATGATTTAAGGAATTTATACAGATTTTAACACTTTTAGTAAATCTAGTTTTCAATTATTTTCGCTATCTCACCGAAAATTTTAAACGCTAATTTAGAGATTTTAACTGTTTTTGTCAAAATTTTAATTTTTTTGTTAGTAAATTAAAACGACAAATTTATAGAAATTTTAATATGTTTATTTTCAATAGATTTTTGTATAAATTTCAATTGCTTTTATATAATAAAACCATTAACAATCAATTGTTTCAATCAATTCAATTTAATATTATTAATTTTAGCGGCTTCTACTTCGTTATACATGTTTGAGTATACATAAAAAACACTTTGTGACTTTGTTTGAAAAACACTATTTATTTTCTGTTTACTATAGTTTCAACATCTCAACGTGCCATTATCATTCATCAATCATCATTGTATGTTTTGATAATGGCTCGTTGAGAAGCCGAAACTATAGTAAACAGAAAATAAATAGTGTTATACAAACAAAGTCACAAAGTTTTTTTTATTTAAATTCAATTTAAATTTTTTAATATTATCTATTAGCTTTTCTAATAAATAAATATTCAAAGGACGTTTTTAAATTTTAAGCTGTCACTTTTTTAATAAAGAAGCATTTTTCAACTGGTTTCCAGTAAAATAAATAGTAATTTCCAAGCTACACTATTGATGGAACAAATATTTACTAGTGTTGAATCCTGAGAGTACATTACAATATTTATATTTAAATAAAACACTAGTTTGACACTTTTTCACTCGGTTTATTATTTTTTATTTTTAAATGCAAATTTCAGTCAAAAAGAGATCATTATCGATAGCAAATTAAATATTTGTTCAATATGATAACACCACAAAAATGTTATATTGTGCTGAATATGATTTTAGACATGTAACGACAGCTAACAGTTATGTAATTCAATACTCGGCGGTGATTTAGTACAGGTAGTAGTTGTTTTAACTGTTAGCTGGAGTTTTAACATTATATTTAATGTAAAACATTAGTGACAAATTCTCATAGAAATTAATTTTTCTCATTATTAATTTTATCATATTTTCAATAACTTAAAGAGCACACTGTTACAAGCGGGCCATTTAATGTACATTTCGGTTACGAGTGACATTATCGCTAGCAAATTACAAATGTTGAGTCTAATATATACCGGAAGAGATTAGGAAAAAACACGGATAAGGTTAACAATTGTGTTTGTAATCGGTTTTTTAATGATTATTAATTCTAGTAAATGATGGTTATTAAAAGGGCTTCAATCAAAATTTTGTAAGTTATATTGGTAGCTTTTAATCTGAATTACCCCTAGCATGTTAATATTATAATTATTTGGATTCCGCAATAATTTTACATTGTTTACCAAAGAGGTATGGCCCGTTGTTAAGATCGTGAAGGAAGCTAGTGGTAAGTTAAATTTTCTTAATATTATTGTTAGGTTTTGATTAACTTTCGAAATATGTTGATATCTTTTTACTAGATTTGCGTATATTAATGCACTTGTTGTATTCCATGTTATTTGAAATTTCCTGACATGTTTTTCTAATATGTCATGAAACTCCAAATTAAAAACATGGTGTATTACAGGTCCATTAATCTAAACAAACCTAGTAAACCTATATTTTCAATAGATTTTTAATAATTTAAAAAATTTTAGGCATAATAATTAATAATTTAAAACAAAATAAAAACAATTAAACATTCAAACGTTTTCATCGACATTTAATTTGGTTTTAAAGGTAAAGCAAATTTTTCTTTTTGGAAAGTTAGTTTTCATCTGGTTAAAAAACAATTTTTTTTATATCTTTTCTCTTCTGTATTTCCAGATTTTGATTTATTTTTTTGATTTATTTTCTGCAAAACTACAATTGATTTTAAGAAAAAAAAATAACTGTTCAAGTCGATTTTAAATAAATTATTACAAAGTTGCTAACTGTTCCTTTTTTACTAATGAATTTTCAAGAATAAACACATAAAATTTTTTATCGGTTTTTGAGCAAATTTTCACTTTAGTAATTTTTTGTAATATGTTTCCTTAATACATGGTCCATTATAATAGTAATGCATATTTTCTATTGATTGTATTAAGTACAATGCTTAAAATTAATTCTTCAAAATACTCTCCGCCATCATCAATACACTTGCGAAAATATGTCTGAAAGGCACCCTGAAACACCTCGGCGGGAATGTTGTAACATTCTTTTGGATGTTTCCACGGATCTCAATGCTTTCCTATCGGCTCTCTCTTTAGTTGAGGAAACATTATAGAATTGAACCACTTTGTTATTTCCTTACTTCACTTTTATTTTTAATTGTCACATGTACATTTCGAGTACCATGTACTCATTATCAATGACTAATTAGTCACAACAACAAAGTGTTTTAATTATATAGTGATAACTTCGCACAACTCACATAAAACCGTGAATGAGGAAACATTTTTCAATCTCTTGAGCATCTGTAGGTAAAAGGCTGAGTTGAAAATTTCTCCCCGTGGTACTAACTCAAAATGGGCGATCAAAAAAGCTGTTGTTTAGCGTCCAGAACTGTGTTCATCTGCCATCTCCTCCCGTCCCTTCTTGAACACTCTGTGTTACATGTAGGGTGAATGACGTTATTGCCGATTATAATTCCAGAGGACTCTGGTGTAATTTTATGAAAAGGGATAAGTAGTTTGAATTTGCTGGAATTTATTTTTTTCACTATTTTAAACACCAAGCTTGAATTGAGTCTAATGAGGATTGCTGAGTAATTTGAAGGGTGGGAGCGTGGCTAATAAAGGCAGTATCGTTGGCAAAGAGTAAAGAATATTGTTATGGATTGAAGTACGTGGAATCGGAATTATGTATATTATAACGAGCTATGTTATAAAGGATAGGAGATAAGGGACGGCCCTGAGGAAAGCCTTGTAGTATTGAGAAATAATGAGAAAATGTTTGTCGGTTTCTTACTTAGCAGGACATATTGAGGAGGAAGTTGTGTATTAGGATAATTAAATGACAAGTAATTTTTAATAGGTAATATTTATACAGTACCCCAATATGCCAAACAGTGTCGAAAGCTTCTTGAATATCCAAAAATAGTATGGCCGGTTTTTGGCCTTCAAGATGTTTGGTTTGTATATTGGAGGTAAAAATGGAAAGTGAGAGCATCGTTCCTTGTTTAGGAAGGAAGCCAAATTGATAATCTGAAGTGGATTTAACCGTTAGCTACACCTGGGGGTCCTGACAGACCCCATCCTTACTTAAAAGTACTTTTAATTATTTATGTCTATTTATTTCTGTGACATTTAATTTGTTATTAAAAAACATGCATTTTTTACCTGGAAAAATCTTTTTATATATTTGACTGTAGTTTTTTGCAAGAATATTTTTTGAAAGAAAGAATTTTAAGTCTTCATATAACTAAATAAGAGTTTTCCCAATTTTAAAGAAAAAATGTATTATAAGAATTTTCTTAACTTATTTTCTCAATACTCGAGGGAAAAGAGTTAACTCTCTAACATGGGTCCTATATAGAGGATAGAAGATATTTTAAAGTAATTTTCCAACTTGGGGTCCTGGAAGACTCCATGTGCAATTATGTTACAAACTTGAAGTGGTGCAGCTAAGGGTTAATTGATGTATGTAAGAATTTTTGTTTTATGAGGGATTCAAAGAGTTTGCCTATAACAGGAAGAAGTCTAAAGTGGGGTTATTTTTGGGTTTGGGAATACATACAATAATACTTTGTTTCCATTCGACAGGGAAATATTATTGGGAATAATAGAAGTTATATATTTATAAAAAAAAGTATAATAATAATTTGTCTTGTCTATTGAATCGTCAGTTTGTGGTGGTAAGGGAGTTTTGTTAAATGAAACATACCAGCCATTAACCAATTTAAAAAGTTTCCGTCCTGATAATAATAAATTTATTAATGCTTACAGAATGAAGTACAATTTGTTGCACAAATCAATGAAAAAATAGCTAACAAATGTATACATCAAAATAAATACAACGTACATTCGCTATATAAACAAAGGAACACAATCAAGGAAGTATATGTCACTCTGCCCTACAATATTAATTACAGCAAGCTTATGAGATTAAGTGAGAAAAAACTGTCTATTGTATATACGGGATTGCGAACCAACATGTTCTTAAGTTTCTTTCTAATAATGTGTAGCGGAAGGTTTTTGAGCTCTCCAAAAAAAGCATTGAATAGCTTCGGACAAAAGTAATTCGAGAAAAGACGAAAAATTTTCGTAATCACATTAGATCTATTACGAGTGTTATGCTTACGAATATCTTCATGCATACAATAATTGTCTGCATTTACAAGGAAATAGTATAAGCAACTTAAAAAGAAAGTCAGAATGTTTTATCCTAACAAATAATGGGCGACAATCTTCTCTATAAGTACTTTCTGAAACTAACCGCACATCTCTGTAGACTAAATAGTTCTTTTGCTCGTGATGTGTGACCCCAGGCCAAGATGTCGTACGTTAAATGAATGCACCAGACTGAAGTAGACTATGCGTAAAGCTTCTTTATTTAGAAACTGTGATAAATTTCGAAGAAGGAATATGTTGCTAGCTACTTTCTTAGAAATCGCAAAGATATAAGAACATAATAATACACAATCAATGGTTATGCCTAGAATTTTTGTCGATGTGTTAAAAGATCGATCGCAATTATGTAAAGAGAAATGTACCTCAATAGTTTTCTCGGCGTTTAGTTTTAATTTGTTACAAGCGAAACATCCTTATGTTCATAGTAAGATTCATGGCCTCTACAGATTTCATTTTAGCTTCTTGTAAGTCTATATGATCATTAAGTAAAGAGGTATCGTCTGCATACAGATTTTTTTAACCTGGAATATATGAAGTCAAGTTATTAATAAATATTAAAAACAGTATTGGTCCCAGTATGAAACCTTGGGGCACAACATGCTGTATCATATTGTGTTAGTATGGTAAATTATTGATATGAACCGATTGAGAACGATTTGTTAAATTGGAGAGTATTCATTTGATATTGGAAGGATTAATGTTATAGTAGTATAATTTCTGAATCAATATATCA
Organism: Ontholestes murinus; assembly: GCA_963969525.1. Lineage (NCBI taxonomy): Eukaryota > Metazoa > Arthropoda > Insecta > Coleoptera > Staphylinidae > Ontholestes > Ontholestes murinus. The sequence continues at coordinate 29,243,868 of OZ018390.1, forward strand.
TGCCGAACACAATCGAACGCCTTAGATAAGTCCAAGAATTATCCAACCATAAATTCATTCTTCTCATATGCAGAGTAAACATGATTTAATAGGTCAACAATAGCTAGGCTTCAGGACCTACTTGAGCGAAAACCATATTGTTCGGGACAAAAAAGTTTAATAAGCTCAAATTATCCACTAAGCTGATATTTCAGAATTATTTAAAATAATCAGCAATTACAGGCAGAATTGATATTGGTCTGTAATTTCTGCATTCATTAATATCCCCATACGCCTAAAAGGACCACGGAGACCGCAGTGCAGTGACGCTAAGCGACACCAAATCATGAGAAGCAAAAAATATAACCCCATTCTTTAAAAGAGGTATGACATTTGCCAATTTGAGGCAATTTGGAAAAATATTGGAACGAATACATGAATTGATAAGCTTAGTCCGAAGATTCAAAAACAGCAATTGTTTCTTTTATTAACTTAGATGTAAGATGTGTTAGAGATTTTCTGTACATAACAACATCACAAATTTTTGATTCAGACACCTCGGTGAACTGAAAGTAGCCATCTCGGACGCGACTGCTTGCCTCCAATAACCCATAGGATACCTAGGCAACTTCAATACTATTTAAGTTATTCGATGCACTATTGTTAAAATAAATATTAAATTCATTAGGTGATATTTGACATTTAGGTTGATCATGTTTAGGGATAGGTTGGATTAATTTCTATAAAAATGCTGGATTTGACTGGTTTTCTTTGAGATATAGAGAATACGCACCAATGCAGCCCTTTTTTGTCAGTCTTCTATTTCTTTTGCGAAGGTCAACAAATTTTTACATCATAGAAGATGATTTAAGAAAATTCAAAGTATTTCTCATCTGACGTAGCTCGTCAGTAAACCGATGCGATTAATATGATTGTATTTAACCAGTATTTTTTTTCATTGGAAATCATTTATTAAATGTGGACTCTAAATGTTGATGTTGTATAAAGTATTCAGCTCTGACATTTAGATCTCTGAGATTTGAGAAGTGGCTCCAATTTAAATTCTGTATTTTACGGTAATAATGAAAAGTACCTACACTAGTAATTGGTTGATCATATTTATATGTAAACTAATTTAATTATACCAGTATGGTCAGACAAAACATTTATGGAAGAAAAAGTTTCTATAGATTTGGGTAAATATTAGTAAAGACTACATCAATAGTACTTTTGGATCTTGTTACAAAGTCAATAGTTTTAAACATACTCAGTGTTAGCCTAAAATTACAAAAACTATTGGAAATAGAGTCTTCTTTTGTATATTAAAATCGCCACCCGTAATTATGTTAATTTTATTTTAATTTATTGTGCTGAAAAGATGATTTTAAATGCTGAAATAATGTTCTAAGTTACCTGAACGGGATCGATAAGTAGATATGCATATTAAGTTTCAAATAAAGGTATCTCTGAAATTTCACAATCTTTTTCAACAGAAAATCTACAGAGATTATCCACAACTGAAAAAGCTGCTTTATTGGCAATTAATTGCAAAACACCTTCATTTTTCTTAACAACATACAATGCAATTTTCTAATGGCAAATTGTTTAGTTCATCGATACTCAACCAAAGTTTGGACAAGCAGATCAGCGACATCTCGTGCAAATCACTTGCCCCGTCCGCCAACACTGCTTTATTTATTTTGCCTTTTAATGATTGGATATTCAAAAACCAAATTTTTAAACTCAAATGTTTTAATTGACATACAATTAATGTCGAAGCATAGGTCGGAAATTAGTGAAACAGAATGGATAAGTGAGCGGATATTGGATGTACATAGGAATGGATGATTGGGATTCAATGTTGGAGGTATTTTGATTCAATTCAAAATTTAGGATTTTCTGCTATTAACGTTGAAGTCTCCAAAAATTATTGCATAAATAAGAAGTATATGAAAGACTAATATATTGTTCATAGAAAGTGTAAAGTGGAGGCATTCATTTAAAGGATTGTTCCTTCTCGTTGATTTGCGTTGTTAATTGAAGAAGTAATTTGCAAATTCTTCCAGTCATTAAGATTTAAAAGGTATTTTAGCATGTAAACCTCATGGTTGAGTCATAACCATGAGGTTTACATGGACTCTTGCTGTTAACAGTTAACAGTTGGGGTAATATCAGGATATTTCAGGTCAAATATGCAGATAAACATTCGGTTTCCTTAAAATAAAGCGTGTACATAGATGAATCTACGATGCAGTTTTTTTTTAAATAGTACATCAACTGTCTAAAATGTTTATAATGCTTGCACCTTTCTAAACAAATTTGCTATCGGTTTCTAAGGAAGGTTTTTTAGAAAACTTGCTTCATATATGAATTTTTTTTCAATTATTTTTTAAATTCAATTTAATTATTTTGCCTCTAATATAATTGTTTTATTTCTATTTTTAGTGTATTTCCAAAGATCTTAAAACATTATGTTAAAAGTTTTTAGCTGTTTTTACCAAAATTTCAATTTTATTGGTAAAATAAAACAGTACTTTTAATCAAATTTTGAAATGTTACTTAGATATACATAAATTGTTTGTTTTTAGTTTAAACCATTTAAAAATCGGTTGGTTTGATCGATTCCGAGGAAATTTAACTCTTTTATTTATTAAAGAACTCACTTACTTGGAAATCCATATTATATCTAATTTATAATAAGTGATTGAAATTTTCAAATTTTTATCTAACTCACTGCAATTATTTCGCCAAACAGGTGAAGAATTTACATTTATTTTTGTTTTTTTAATATTATCTATAAATTCTAATTAATTATTTAGAGAATATTTTTTCTATTTTCAAATTTTCAATGGTTTGTCATTAATGTTATTTAAAATTTAAATTATTGGCTTATAACTAATAATACTTAAAACAAATAAGTTTCCCAATTATTCTTTATCAACAAACAATTTTATTGCTGCTTAGAAAAATATTATTACCATATTATAATGTTTTTCCGAGATTTTTTTGATACAGTATATTTTAAGCAAATTTTATTTATGAAATTTGTTTCTTTTAATAAAGATACATTTGTCTTTTTGTATTAAATTTTCAATTGTTTTTGTACAATAAGAAAAATCTTTAAAGCAAATTTTGAATTCCTATTTATAGAATGTTGGAAACTATTTTTTATAAATTTATAATTGTTTTATTTCCTGTAAAATAAATCTGTTTTGTTTTTGATTTTTATAAATGGAGTTTTCAAAGTAAAATTTTGAATTATTCTAAAACAAATGTAAGAAATAAGTTTTTATATTTATTTTTCAATTTTAATGTCAATTGTGTTTGGTAAATTAAAAAGAAAAAAAGGTCTTTAATGTTTTATTTTTCAAGTTTTTAATTGTTTACTAACTTTAATATTTTTTATTTAGGTAGCTATTAGAAAATTTTCAATTCTCTTGTTGATACCAAAAAGTTTATTAAAATTCTTCAAAATAAAAACAAAAAGTAGAGTACATTTTGAGTTGATTGTATACAAGTCATTTGCAATTTAAAATATCACAACTATTTAAGCAACATTTTTTTGGAATGTAATTATTTCTGCCAAATAAAATACGCTGAAAAGTTCATAAATTATAACAAACATTTTGATTAATGCTCATTATAATTAAACACATAAAAGTAACTTTATCATCACATTTTAATTTTTAGAACGCAAAATATTAAATTACTTCTAATAGTTCCTAAATCAATAACTTGGCATTTATTAAAATAACTTGGAAAGCTCTTTAGAGAGAGATCTTTATTGGAAAATAGTGTTACATCTGATAATACGACAATTACTATGCTTCTTCTCTTCTTGCTTTCTTCTTGTTTTTCCAGTGGCTAACGACCGCTGACCTTTCAGCCCTAAGCTTTTTTTTATTTTCCACCAATCTATTTTATTTCTACTAGAAATGATATTTTACACAACGAGTTTTAATAATATTAATGCTTGTTGATTCTTTATAGCCAATTTATGTATTTTGCCAAGATTTTTATTTCAATTTGTCTTCTTAAAATATGGATGAAAAAACTTAATTAATAAATTGATTAGTATTTACAGTGTAATATTGTCTGCTGTTACTGTAAATACTAATCAATTAATTAATTAATTAAGTTTTTTATTTGAAGTATTTATTTCGGTTTTGTTCTAAAGAAATATCTTTTCTCAGTATAATCCTTTTATTAATAGTTAGGATATTATTTAGGATCAGAGCCCAGTGTTTATCATAATCGACAATAAAATGTATGGGTTGCAGTATCTTCATCTCAAAGTTCACAACTTTCTACAGACGCATACCACACAACACATAACATTTAACGATGCGAATAAAATAATGATATCACAACATAGCATCTGTGTTTTCCACAGGCAAACACCACTCAATGTTTAAAGCAAAACACTCGTGCGTAAACCGTAATCTCTCGCAATCGTCACTCATGACTTCCCATTGCTGAAATCGAAACGTGTTTGACCGCCTCGACAACAAGAAATCATATTTATCGTCAATAAAATCATATTACGGCGCTGATAGGCGATAGGTGATTTTTCAAAAAGTTGGGCGTTTATGAGGCATTTAAAAGGCCGTATAATAAAATGGGATAAGTTGTGCATGCACGTAAAAACGTGTCCGTAAGAAAGGAGGCAACACGGTAGCTATGTAATTAGTTTAAATCCAACAGTTTCTAAGAAGCAGCAATACCGGATTCCAGCTGGCCATTACAACTGTTGCACCTCTTGCACGCCACGGTGTAAGAGCAGTTCCCGCTTAGCCGACCGCACGGCGGCGATATCAAAAAGACCACCTTACAATGCAATTAGCTTAGTTAGAATAAATTGTAGAAGGTTGATAAGCAATTTCGCATTTTTTGGCTCGTCGGCGGGCGTAAATTCTATTCAATGTTGTGCAAGTGTCACGTATATCTTCTTATATGGCGCTACTTTGTTTTCCCAAATTATTATGCACGCATTTATAACGAGCCGACTCACCATCGTTATGTTAATATGGAATTGTTCTTCGTTCTTCATTACCAGCCCGGCCTCTATGATTCAGCCGATTTATTTATTCGAACAACATTTTTTAATGTTGCGTTCATCTGTCTGACGATCGCTGATCTATCATTGACCCAGTTGCTTCATATTACATATTATCGATTACTTAATTCCACTTTTTTTCACGAAGGAGTTCGACATACGTTTATCCTATTATGTCCAAGAAATCTAAATAGATATAAATTTTCATCATCATTACATTATAATTAACACTTTTTATTATCGGCCATATATTGAAATACCAATACATTTCGTAAATCTACAATAATGAGTCTTATTAAGACTAACAAAATAAATTATTTATTCCTTTGCTAATACCTCAACAGATACTGAATTATGCAAAAGTAAATTGCCTATTACAAATAGCAAAGTTATCGAAAGCAACACTAGTTGGAATTATTATTTATGCCAAAATAAACTTCAAAAATTTAAGTTAAACAGTTTTTGAGATAATATAGTGTGAGTGAATATAAGAAAGAAATTCATTATAATTAACCTGCAAAAAGTAATAAAACAATGTAACAATTAAGTTTTTATACATCTGCAGATACATGTTTCGACCTGTCGATTTCATCAGTACACCTATACTGATAAAATCGCGAGATTTAATGTAAATTATTAATTGGTGTAATTAATACAAGTCTAATGCAATACATTTATTTTAAAAGGGTGAACAATTATAATGGCCGATATTATATTTTCAGACAAGTCTACCTTCTGTTTAAGTGGCACTATCAACCGCCACAATATTGGTCGGTAACTAATCGAGATTGGATGGAATCCCTCTACACCCAGCATTCCGAAAAGCTAATGTGCGATTTGGTATTATTTGAAAATATGCATCATAGGTCAATATTTTATAGAATGAAATATTACATCCGCGATATATATCTACTTATTTTTAAATAAATCTTTTAATGTAAATAAACTTAACTAATTATCCATTATTTTTCCAATAGATGGGTTTAGTTACCTGTATCTGGCATTGTATTTGTTCGATCGGGTTCCATTAGATGGCGTTAGAAAGATGAGATTTCGTACTAAAAAAATTTTTTGATCGCGCGTCAAAGATAGCAAAGAGTAAATATGCTATATTTTAGAGTTTTTCTTCGATAATAGCGAAACCGGAAGCCATGCGGCTGAAAATGTCAATAGTGTTTATGGTCCTGATACTCTAACAGCCGCGCAATTTTGGTTTCGTAAATTCCGTTACGGTAATGTCGATGTCAAAGATGCACCACACACAGCCAATTGTTGAAAATATCGATAAAATCATGAACATTGTTGAATCTCACCTTCATATTAGCACTGTTTGGATTGCCCAAGAGCTAAAGATTCTACAAAAAAGAGTTTCGAACCATTCGAAAAAGGCTGAATACAAAAAGAAGGTCGATGTATGGGTGGCACACGAGTTAACGCAGAAAACCTTATGGGTCGAAATTCAATCTGCGAATCGCTGCTGAAACGTAACAAAAGCAACCTACTTCGAAGTGGATGGTGATTGGTGATGAAAATGGAGTCATGGATTTATGCGTCAATGAGTCAGAAAGAAATGACCAATCGGCAATTTGGCAGTCTTCCGTAAATTGAGAGAAACCAACCCAAAACTGGAATCATTTTGTATCACACAAATGCGAGCTCACACACATCATAAGCAAAAAAACAAGTATTTGGGATCGAATTGATGGATCATCTGCCTTACAGCCCCGACTTGGCCCCTACTGACTTTTTCTTGTTCCCAATAATTAAAGATAAACTGCGTAGACAATGATTTTTATCGCCTGAAGAAGCGGTTGGCGCCTTCAAAACGCCTGTTTTAGATATTCCATTTTCTGTTTAGACAAAGTACTTGGAAGGGTGGTTCAATCGTATGTAAAAGTGTATAATTAATAAAATAAGTTAGAATTCACTTTCTTCACAATTAATTTTGTATTCACTAGATGTAAATTTCGAGCACTAAGTGCTCTATCTAGTGAATACAAAATAAATTGTGAAGAAAGTGAACTCTAACGTGTTTTATTAATTGAAATTTCTCTTCACGTAACTCAAAAACCAAGTATTTAAATCAAAAGTGAATTGATCTTAAAGGCGATTATTTTGAAAAGCAATACAAATATTTTTATAAAATCGATTTATTTATTCTTTCTATTCTCAGTAGATAAATAGCAATCCTCATATGAGCTGCTTCCCTACGACATAACTCTTATCTCGAAATTATACTGTCAACAATTTGACCATCTGAAGGAAGCAATCGTCCAGAAGCGGCCAATAGGAGAGGAATTGTGTTCCATCAGGACAACGATATTGACTTGCCAGAAGCTCCGGGAGCTTGGTTGGAAGGTTCTTATTATAGTCCGGACCTGGCACCAAGGGATTATCATCTCTTTCTGTCCGTGACAAACAATTTTGCTGGAGAAAAATTCGCTTCAAGAGACGCTTATGAAAATGACTTCAATTTCATGCAAGAATAATGTATTTCTTTTTACTACACCTTTTATTATTCCAAGGCTTCCCACGAATAAATGATTCAATCAACTACTTGGATCAAAGTTTTCCAACGCTTTGGATTCCAAGAAAAAGGGCAATTAAATGGTCAGATCAACCCCTAAGCTTCACACTATTGGATTTTCTTATATTTGCGATGCACTAGCAAAAACGTATTAATTACTGCCAAAAAGTAAAGTGACAGGAGTTCGAACATTTAATTTAGCTTTCTTTATAAATTAGTTCTTTTATTCCAAACTTGGAGATCATTATTTTCCATGAAGTTTACTCCAAAAATTAAAAAATTAAAATTAATGCATTTCATTGAAGCAAATGGTTATCGATTAAAAATCCATTATATCATGATGAATATAAAAGACTCAGGTCACATACTAAACTGTAATGTATGTCTAAGAGAAGTTGAAATGTAACCCCGTCGGTATAAGGTAAGGGATGACCCTGCTTGGAATCAAGCAGGCTTACTGATGAAAGTCAAAAGAATACTATAACTAGTGATATTGTCAACGGGTTTATGTCACTACTTTCAAATAGTTACAAACCCTCTAACTCTACTGAAAACGTTATCGTTGTTATCGTAGCAAAGTTAAGCTTACAGAAATACTAATATTGGGCAAATTACGTAATAAGATGTCAGTCTTGCTTTTTAATTCCAGATTGTAAATTTGTTTTTTAATAAACCGTTCTAGATTATTATAAATCTCGCTATTTACACTTCATCTACTCCGATTGCTTCGATTACTTCTAAACGTGGATTCGCGCAGGTGTATTTCCGAAAACATTCTCTGTGTTTATATATTCTGCCGTCAAAATCTGTTAACACATATATTCTTTTATTTAATAACTTGGACAAGATTCTCGCCCAATATAAAACGGTAATAATTTGTTCTTGAATTTTGGAGGCGTTTACTTCGTGATACATTTTCGATTATTAAATAAAGAAAACACTTAACTTTTTTATACCACTTATATTTAAAGTATAAGTGGTATAAAAAAGTTAAGTGTTTTCTTTATTTGGTAATAATTTGCTGTGATTTCAATATTCCTCAGTATGTAAACTTATAGTCTGTTCGTTGGATCTTCCGTCGTACGTCACGAACTATCGCTTCAAAAAACGACGAAAGTTTTACAGTGCGATCTTTTTCTAATGCATTTGGTTTACTTTATCAGACTGAATGTTTTTGCGTCGTTTCTCGAACCGATAATTTGTGACGTACGACGGAAGATCCAACGAACAGACTATATGTAACACACATACTAATGATCCAAAACTTTTTCATTTTAAAAACTTAATTCTGCTAAATGATTTAATACAAAACAACAATTAATTAAATTGTAACAACAGGCTATTAGATCGTATATTAACAAGTAAAAATATTAAATGAGAACTCGCCGACGATCTTCCAATTGTTAATGTCGATAAGCATTACCCACTCTTATTCTCTGTATTAACCTCGGATAATGTACAAGTAAATGTTGGTACCAATCTCAAACAAAAACAATATAATTTTAAGAAAGCTAACTTCCTATTAATGTACAAAACGTTTATAAATATGGACTAGATTAATATTACTTCGAAAGAAAATGCTGATGTATCATGTAACAAATCCTTGAAGCACTCGACTCAATCTTTAAAGAAACAATGCCACTTAGGGTAAATATAAAAAACTCCTGTAAATATCCATGTTGGTTTAGCCCTGATACAATTCGTTCAATAGGAGCAAAAGAGTATTTTGAAAATTACATAAGATTTACAAACTAGAAAACTATAAGAATTTCTTTGCATATTCTGGTTACTCTGGAGAATTTGCAAAGAAATTCGACGCGATCACGAATTATCTATTAAAGGTGCTGAGCAATCAATACACTCTAATCCTAAACAGCTGTAGCATCCAAAAAAAATCGTAATCACGTATACGTAGTTCTGTTCTATATAATAATAAAACTATTGAAAATCATCAGGACATAGTCAACAGTTTTGCGGAAAATTTCTCCTCCGTTTACGCCAAAAATAAAGCATCTGGAAAATCGGAGCTTAACAGCTTACTAAATATTAGTGACATTAGCAGGAGTGATATTTTAAAAGCTGCTAGGAAACTAAGTAACCAATTTTACAGCAGGGAGCGATAACATTCCCTCCTTTGTAATATGTGATTGCATCCATCCTCTAGCTATACCTTTTAAGCGTATATTTAATATAATTCTAAGGATGTCCGAGTTTCACATTCATTAATTAAAAATTACAAACTTCTGAACGCGGAAGTTAAATATGCTGTTGTGGATTACCGCCCTATCTCCAGCATAAATAACTTTGCCAAAATATTCGAAACAACCGCAGCTAGTAAGAAATATAGACATGTCGAAATCCGTATCTCCACCAGACAGCATGGCTTTGTGAAACGTAGATCAACATCAAACAACTCATTAAATTTTACTGAATTTGTATCACACAAACTTAATAAACGCATACAAATCGATGTTATTCACACGGAGTTTAAGAAAACATTTGACTCAATAAGCCAAACCTACTTCTGCACAAATTAGAAGGATGGAGTTTAAATGTCGCCATGATCAACTTATTAAAGTCATCTCTCTCAAATAGAGAAAACTATGTTGAATACCTGAGTCACAAGTCCATATGTTTCTATCCATCCAGTGTGGTGTACCCCAGGGCATCAGCCTGGGGCCACTACTATTTATCTTATTTATCAACGATATAGCATATAATATCTAATCGCAAATTCTTATTTATGCAGACGATGTAAATTTTTTTAAAGAAATTAATTGGGAGAGCGACAGCTATCTGATTTGAAGCGCATTCAAGAATGAAGTGAGGAGAATGAGTTACAGCTTAATGTATACAAATATAAATGTATGACCTTCTCCAGAACAGAAAATCGGATAATGTTTAACTACCTACTATGGGATAGTGTATTAGAGCGAGTCACTCAAGTCAAATACATAAGAATTATATTCGACAAAAACTCGACATTTATTCCACATTATACCAAAGTTCTCAATACCTCTATGAAAAGGTTGGGTTTCATAAAATAGATTTTGGAGCCATTTAAATATATATCTACTATTTTGAATTTAAGCACATCATACGTAAAATCAAAATTTGAAAATTGTGTTGTGGTTTGGTCTTCTTTGTACGCTACCCATAGTAAACAATTAGAACAAGTTCAAAAATATTTGTGAAATATCTCTATATTAAAGTCCATTCATCATATCCGGATCAGTCAGTCGCATATAACGACATGTTATTAATTTTTAACTTGAAATCATTAGTTACAAGGACGAATATATTATCTTTAAATACTCTATATTAAATATTAAATAATAAAATAAATCCTTTTATTAATAAAATCAATTATCCTATTCTACTTAACCTAATTAATATTTTTCACAGTCATAATCCCTTCTTTAAAAGGATTAAACAAAGGCCATATTAAGGCAAATATTAATAAATTCTAATCATTGTGGTAAATAAAACAAAAGAGGGACTCTCGCTGCCTATCAAAAACAAGGGTTAGAGTGGAGGATCATCGCATCCGCCCAGCTCCTCCATCAAAAAATTTCGTATGTTTTGTATAATATTTTTCTAAATTCATACGTATTTTCTTTTTGGAAAAGAAGCTAAAGTATAATAAACATAAATATACACATAGATATTGTAATCGAAATACCATGACTTTCTTTTGTAATCACAGTCAAACAAATTTATATTATAACTCCCCGATAAATACTATGATGCGAACGTTCAATTGTACCACCCTAAATTCGCTTGATATTTAAAATTGTACCTATCGAAATTTCAAAGAATATTGCCGCAGAACTTTTTTTCAGTTAACTAATAAGCGGTTATGTTTATGTTTTCATGTATGTATTTTTATTTTGCATAAGATTGATTATTTATAATTTTCCCCTATAATAGGATAATTGTATATCTGTTGAGAAATAAATTATTATTGTTACATTATTATTATTACTTCGATTAATCCGGTTTACAAACAAGGCGAATAATATTTTAAGAAAATATCGTCCCATTTCATTGTTGAGTATTTTTTCCAAAATATTTGAGCAGGTCATTAATTCCATAATTATCAATATTTTACAATCGTTTATAGCTTTAATTAGCATGAATTTATGCCTGAAAGGGCAACAACAACCAATCTTGCATCATCCTCACAATATATTTCCGAATATATACCCACATTTCCGAGCCTTCCTTCTAATGCAATACATTGCTTGAAAAATTTCTGATTTAATGCTGATACAAATTCACAACTGCTCATATTGTATCTTACCACCAACCACATATGGCTTTCTACGGCTTTCAATTCTATAGATTGATACTGGTGTGCCGCAGGGTTCGAACTTAGAACCGCTCCTTTTTATTATTTGTATTAATTCTTTGCAGGACTCCCTAAGTTGTCAAGATTTAGCATACGCAGATGACCTGAAATACTTTACAAGTATCTACTCATTAGATGACTTCGTATCTCTGCCGCAGAATACTGATAAATTAGTAACGTGGTGTGAAAGAAATAATATAAGTGCTGCTCTATGTCATATTTCAGAAGTAACAAGTTTCCTAGATAGTATAAAATGTGTGGTTGCGGTCTAAAAATATGCACTGAGATAAAGGATTTGAGTATTTTGTTCAAAGTTAATAATCAACAGATATATTTTACAATATACAGGGTGTCCCGTTAATGTGGGGAAATGGCTAGACCATAGATTCCTGGGGTCAAAATATGACGATTTAACACAACTTATCTATATCCAAAAATTTACGGTTAAGCCAGAATTTGTCTTGTGTCCCGCATTAACGGGACACCCTGTATATCTCAAATATAGCAATATCTGCTTTCAGGATGTTTTTTATTTATATGTCACAAACCCAACAGACATCACATGTTTTGCACACTTTTTAGCATATAATAAATAATATAATATTGTTTAAGATGTATCAATTTAGAATTAAATTTGATTGATTTGATAACGGAACATTTTTCAATATTTAATGAAAGTTTGTTAGATACACACCACGAAGTAAATCTGTCAATATCTTAACACAGCCATGTACACTTTCAACAACACTGTAAAGTTTTATATCATCCGCATAACATTGCACTTAAATATTAAGAACACATCAGCCATGTATAGAAGGAATAGAAGGGGGCCCAAATTTGAATTTTGATGTACATCTTAAATTGGAAAAAAGTTAAGGTAAATTTGAAATATGATTTGTTATGAGCACTGTTTTCTGTAAAACATTCCCCATTTAACCGTTGCTCTATCTCTTCTAATAACAGAGATACTAATGGTGAGCATCGAAATTGGGACACCCTGTATTATTATTCAGTCCAAATTTTATCAATGTTGACATAAGTAGATTATGATCGAGGGTATCAAAAGCTTTTGACATGTCTTCATAGAAAACATCAACTTGTTTGAAATTATTCATAGCAGTAGTTATATCCTGAGTGATGTACAACAAATTTGTCGATGTTGATCTACGTTTCATAAAACCATGTTGCTGAAAAGACTCACTTGTTGATCAATGTGTTTAAATAGGATTGATTTAAAAAACTTTGTGTAAATGACTGAGTAAGTATATAGGTCGATAATTTTCAATACAACTACCATTTCCTTCTTTAAAAACTGGGCATATTTTTCGATCTTTCCATTTATTATGAAATTTTAAAGTTTTTAAGATAAGTTTGTATATGTAAGTAATAGTTAGTTGATACATAAGGCGTTGAGGTGATGAAAATCCATTGTAATTGTAAACTTTCATTCACCTGAAGAAGCAATAAATTTGCGAAACAATTCTAGTGAAAATAAACACACATTTTTGAAAATCTTAGTTATTTACAACTTTAATATCAAATGTAAGTAATAGCTTCAACTAAAATAGTGGCGCAGTCTTTTAAAATAATAAGTGGAATTAAATCTATCGCCATAGTTAGTTTCGGTTTTAATTTCCTCAATTCCTTCAATACTTTGAATGTGTCGACAATTAAGTTTCCAAGATTATTGCATGTTTGGACATTTTGCAAAGTATTACTTGTATAGCGAGGCACATATGATTTGACAAAATGGCCTGCAAATCTATTCACTATCTCCTCTGTTATATACAAATGTTGCTCATTATGAGTCATCGAATATTGGTGCTGTATGTAGTTCCAAACTAAATGTGGTTCATGAATGACTTATTGTTGAGTGCGAGAAATATAATCTAGATCAGTGTTTCCCAAACTTTTTTGAGCCATGCTCCACCTAAGCCTTTCTAAAATTCTTGTGCCCCCTTATTAAAATTGTTTCACTTAAGAAACTCAAATGATGGGTTTTAGGAAGAAATCACAAGGAAATTGTTAACGTAAGTAAATTTTCAAAACATATAATGAAAAACTGAAATTGAAATTCAAAATAATTTTATTAAAGATTTTTCTATATTAATTTATTATTTTATTATATATTTATTTAATATATATATTATTATTATTTAGTGAGATCCTTGCACTTGATGCTTGCTGTTGAGAGATTTTATGTATGTTAGGTTTCAATTTGGTTAGCCTCAGTCTCAACTCTCCCCGTTGAGACGATTTTTTAGCCAATAAATAATTTACAGCACTAAATTCATATTCAGCTAAATATAAAGATGGAAATAGTATGGATAGTTTTGTTGCACATTTGGTTGAATTTGTGTTTCTGTTTCCTCACAAATCCATATCATCATTTAAGAGGAGTCTTAAATTAAATAAAGTTTTAACTTACTCATGATGCACTAACATTGGCTGCATCATCCATGTTGGAAAATTAATTTGTTTAAAATCAGAATATCTTTCTTTTAAATCAGCCGTTAAAATTTTTATATGATCGACAATAAAAAGTATAGCGATTTAATTTATTTCACATTTTTGGAGCCAATAAAACTGTTCAAAGTTTTTTCTTAATATATTTGACATAACTCAATAACAGCCGTACTAATAGACAGAGATTAATTCACGGATTGTAGAATCCTAGATTAATTGTCGTATTTAATACTTTGGGTAGTTTCGGCGAATCCGGGAAAGAATCATGAATTTGGTAACTTTTTTAGCAACATTTGCATATCACTGGTTTTATGTTGTTATTTGTTCCTTTAAGTTGCTTATTTAATATATTTAGTTTTTTAAAGATATCGGCTAAATAACTCACAAATGCTAGACAATCGACTGTTAACAGATACTTAATTTCAGGTCTGTTAATTAAAAAAACACTAAGAGTATCAAAAAGTTCCATAAATCTTTTAAGCAGTTCCCTTTAGAGAGCCATCTTACTTCAGTGTGAAGTAAATGTCCTATATGGTTTTCTGTTCATCACAAAATAGCTTGCAAAGACTATCACATTTGGCATTAACTTTAATAGTATTAGAACAGGCGAAATGTTTTTAGTTTTTCCTATGAATAAAACAATTCACAAGAATAATTTCTGAATTTTCCTCTTTCATCAATTTTACACAGCCATATCTCTTGCCCATCATATTATTCAGCAAAATGCCCTTTATCAATATATCTTACATAAGTTATCAATGTCTCTCAAAGTTGATTCATCCATTTATATTCTTCTGCTAACAGTATTGTTATTGAGTGGCGTAGGTTTTACATCTTTTTTAAAAACCGCTTTAAGAAATGCTTATACTGACGGTTTTATTGAATTCTCTCTTATATTAGGTTGTCAAGTATGAAATGGAACAAACTTCATATTATTTATTTCAATCGCACGCAACCCCATTTAGACGCCATATTTTGACATAATTTGTTTTTCGTGTGAAATTATCTTTCCTCTTTCTAACGCATATTTCAGTTTGAAAAAAATTGTAATATTTTTTTTGTATAGGCGATAAAGTGAGACCACGGTAATCAGCGAAATTCTTGTGTTGATGACGTATGAGTTCCAGCGTGAAGCCATTACACAGATGGTAGTCGCCAATACCAATAGTATGTTCGGCATTCAAGTGGCTACAAACGCAACTATAGCTCGTTGGTTTAAAAAAATTCGTTCGGGAGCTTTCGACCTGTCTATTGAACCACATGGTCGACCCAAGACTCAGGTGGATAATGACGTCCTGAAAGCCACTGTTGAAGCGAAACCGAATCAAAGTTCCAATGAATTATCATTAATGTACAGTGTATCAAAGCAAACAATCTTGACTCATTTGGCACAAATTGGTAGAGTGAAAAAGCTAAACAAGTGGATACTGCATGAATTGACTGATGCACAGAAGGAATAAAGACTTGGCGCATGTCTTTCTCTTCTTTCTCGCAATAAAGCCGAACCATTTTTAATCGAATTGTTACGTGTGATGAAAAATGGATTATGTAGGATAATCGTAGGCGTTTATCGCAATGTTTAGACAAAGATGAGTTACCAAAACACTGTCCGAAATGAGACATCCACCAGAAAAAGCTGATAGTCACTGTTTGGTGGTCTGACTCGGGTGTCATTTACCATAGTTTTATCGAACATGGCCAATCGATCACGACGTATGTCTATTGTTATCATCTAGAAGAAATAATGAGAAATCTTGCGATTAAATAGCCAAAATTAGTTAATCGGATAACTCAAATCCTGTTGCATGACAACGCTCGACCACATGCTACACGAATGACCGTGTCAAAGCTACAGGAGTTGGAGTTCGAAACTCTCCGTCACCCACCGTATTCGCCAGACCTTGCCCCGACAAACTATCATTTTTTCAAAATTTAAACAACCTTTTATCTGGATAAAAATTCAATTCCGCATAGGCTGTCAAAATGGCGTTTCAAGAGTTCATCGACAATATAGGTGCATAGTTTGATTAAAAATTAAAAGTTTTTATTGGGAAAATATCGAATTCAATTATGTGCATTTTTTGCTACATTTCATACTTGACAACCTAATAGTATGATTTTTTCCAGATTTAGCGATGAATAAACACATTTGATAACTGGCCTCAAGAATACAAGTATACGATTATTAATTGAAGTATGAGCAATAAATAGACTTTATTGTTATTCTCTTATCAAATTTTTCTTTATAGTTTGAAATTAATTCAAATCTGAATTAATATGAACACTATGTTCCACCTTTAAATGCACCTCAAGACGACCTCGTTTCATTGATTCGTTGGTCAAATAAATAATTTTAAATAGTCCTCCGAATATTGACAAATTTTTCATTTTACTATGGGCTAAAAGAAATACATATAAGATCAATTTAAAACTAAAACTAAAGTATGTGCTAAAATTAATTTAATGTGACATAAACTGCATTCAGCAAAAAAAAATTGATCCGATTTGTGATTTGTTTTTGTTATGATTTCTTCCCCTTACCTCAGACGTCTCCGATATGACTCACAAGCTTCACTCCCATGTGTTGACAATGTGCATTTGAGGTTAGGTTTTACCCATCGCAATCTGATTCCGATAGAAAATCGGATTTAAAGAGTCTATTTTCGAATTGCTCCCCCGGCACTGATCTAGGGCACTTTAGCTACTTCTTGTTTGCATTTTCTATGGTATTCATGATATATATATATATATATATATATATATGTTGTAATGAATTGCCTTCGTGCGTTATGTTTAGATTTTAATTTGGCCTTAATGGAGGGATTAATCCAAGGCTCACTTTCAGAGGCGACTTTCTTTTTGTACAATGGAACATATATATCAAATGTGTTATATAAGATATTGTATAAAACTTCACGTGCCATATCAACATCATCACATTCGTTCAAATAACGAATTATGCAAAGCTGGAAAATTTTATTTTCAAAAATTATATTTATATTTCGCTTAACAAAAATGTCAATAGTGGGATGGTGGCTATCTTCAGACACTAATGAGGTGTTAGATCTATCAAGATTCTGAATACGATCCGGGGATCCAACAATAAAGTCTAAAATACGATTGTGAATATTGAGCATAATTATTATATTCTAAAAAAGGACCATATCTAAAATTGTTTTGCAGTATTATTTATTCATAAAAATCTTTCTCAGCAGACACATATAAATTATCGTTATTAACAGTTACCTTAAGGGCTGTAGTAGCTTTGTATTCTTAAAAATCTTTGATGATGGTTTTTGGTACATCTTCAACTATCAAATACCGATATACATATATCGCCTTACACCCAATAAATCTTAACGACAAACATTTCCATAATGTAAATGTAATAAATGCGTTAAACAATGCGACGGCCCGAAAGCGGCAATTCATTTTATTATCATGCCAGGTATATAAGACATAAAGGTAAAAAGACGACTACCGGTGTTTATCACGTGTGCGCGGTTACCATGAATTACTGTAAATTGCGGCGACGTTCTATAAAAAAAAGAGGCCGGGATCGGATAAATAATTTTAATAAAATAGCACAGATAGTAAATCAAATTGCGCACATTACAGTGGAACCAGTTTATTTTCCTGTCCTTAACAAGCAGCGTGTAGAACAGTAACGGTGCGGAGCTGTGATGATTGCTTTACGCGAACGTGTATGAAAATAATTGAAAATGATCAATAACTTTATTGGTAAACTGCTATTATGGTTAATGTACCGGCGTAAAGTTAGTTTTTCATAATGCAGTATATAGGTTTGTTAATTTTAACTACATAATAATTTATATTTCTTATTATTTTACCCTTTTATTACAATAATACCTCGATACTACTGAAAATCGTTTAATTATTTATCATACTTATATTTTTTTCTTGAAAGGTATATTAGTTATTTTGTTCCAAATTTAATAATATATATAAATTTAGTTAAATACATATTGATTTTAATGAAGGTAGGTAAACTTATTACAAATGTTTTAAGTTAAGATAGTAAAATTTAAAGTAAAGAATAAATCTGAGGTGTAAACTATATAACGTTTTCTCACCTAGGTAGAATATAATTATATAAATTCACTTGCGGCGCTTTAATCAAAAGCAGATATATTAATGAATGATAAGTCCGGCACATGATATGTGACACTCTGCGGCTAATAATTCATGCCGCAAAGGAGCGTACTCTTCTGAACGTAGCAATTTAAACGCTCTTTAATTCTAATCTAGCTCCCGGATAATTACACAGTTATTACTATCTAATTAACACTCCCAACAGCGCCTTCCGCGTTCACCATGAAAAATTAAACCGGGGCCCACTACAAATGTCGCACGATCAAGTTTCCAGGAAGACTTACCGCTAAAATCTCACATATATCCATTATTGATGCACGAAAGCCTAATTAAATTTTCATCGATTGCCGTAGGTGAGAAAAGCAATACACCACGCTTTCCACCACTCTGATACAGTATGTCTAAATCAATTTTATTTTAAAGTTGGGTTATTTACATACGAATATCTTGAAATGCCAAGAAGACTTAAGTATAATACTTTAAAGTGTTTTTTGCTTAATAAAATACAATAATTTAATAAAAATATTATGCCTCATCTAAGTTATAAAACATATTTATCTACACTGACCACAACAAATGAATTCTATGTCTATTAATAAATGATAGAAATGTTAGGAAAATTCAAACATTGGATAACCAACTTTGCTTTTTCACATTTATCTGACAGATTAGACAAAATCAAAATGAAAAATCTATGCTAGCCTAAAGTAACTTTATTTTCCTATGCTTCTAAAATTCTTCTTTGATACGCATCTAAATTCCTTAGGATGACATTAAATCTTTTTTAATCAATTCTATCATATGCCACGCATTTTTAATTGGTGATAAATAAACAAGAAGGTCAAAACGATTAACATTACTATTATACAGGATGTATAATAAAGATTCGAGACTGGTCTGTGAATACAAAATTTATTCACAAATAAGAAACTTTTTAACTTTGTTTTGTATAACGAAGTAGAAGCCTCCACCGTTAACAAAATTTATTAATAACATAAGTTTACAAATTGGGGTCAACTTTTGGAACCGAGCAGATGAGAACTATTTTTATTTTTATTTGATGCTCTGAACTCAGATCTTCAATTCGTGTAATAAGATTGGTTCTAGTTTTCGAGTTCGCGCATGGTGGCTTTAAATATCATTTGGAATTTGTTTTTGTGTAGCGATTTTGCTTCGGAAAGTGTGAAAATTCAGAGGCAACGTCGATTCAGTGTTTTTGTTACAAAAACGAAAAATCATGACAAATTCACTCAAACATGCGTATTTGCAGTACTTTGATTTTGCTGTAGTAAACACTGAGAAGCCGTGGGTACAGAAATTTTTTTGAAACGCGTGCAACAAACTGTACAAATGGTCACTTGTTGCATATGTATACTTTTAATTTTCTGTGCCAACGTTATGGAGAGAATTAAAAATGATGTAGATGATTGCTACTTTTGTTCGATGAATGTCGTCGGTATAAATGCAAAAAACTAGCACAGTATAAAGATCCTGACGTATCAAAGCCAGTTCCACGTACGGACAGTAATCCATTGCCAAAAGACCCTAAGAACTTTGTCTTCATCACTAGCGAGAAATGAAAGCCATTTCGTTATGGAAGAAAAGCATTTAATATCGCAAAATAAACTGAGTGATTTGATTCGCGATTTGTATTTATTGAAACAAAAAGCAGAGCTGCTTGCATAACGGTTGTAGGAATGAAAACATCTTGACTTTAAAACACAAGGCACTATATACAGAAATAGAAATCACGCGATTTTACTGTTCTTCAAAAAAGAAAATGACATCAAAGGTCTATTTTATCTGTGTGTTTGCTCATAGATGGTTCTAAGTACAGTTTGAAGGCCACTCTACTCTACATTGAAAATAAAAAAACAACCATACCGATTGCTCACGCAGAACAAAGTAAGGAGTGCTATGATACAATGCGTTCAATTTTGGTTAAGATCAAATACAATGACCATCAACAAAAAATTTGGTGCGATCTAAAGCTTGAGAAATAAATTAATTGTACTTAATTTTGAAATATATCTGAATTAATTTACATATTCATTACAGGTTATTGGTCTATTGGTTGGGATGAAATCTGGATTCACGAAATTTTGCTGTTTTTTGTGTCTGTGGAATAGCCGTGCAGTTGATCATCATTATGTGAGAAAGGTGTGACCGAGTTGTACCCATTATGAGCCAGGACAATAAAACGTGTTCTATGTAATACTTGTGAACCCACAGAACGTTTTATTGCCACCTCTTCACATTAAACTTGGCCTTATGCTAAAGCACACAAACGCGAAGGGCTGGCTTTCCAGTATTTAATCAAGCTGTTTCCAAAACTGTCGTACGCAGAAGTCAAAGATACATATTTGTCGGACCTGATATTCGAAAACTAATGGCTGATGCAAAGTTTATAAAATGTTTAAAGCCTGATGAGGCAGCCGCATGGGCATCATATCAAAGTGTTATTCACAACTTTCTCAGTAACTACAAAACAATTTTTGAAAAATTACCCCAAGTTTGGAGCTCGAATTTCTCTCAATATACATTTTCTGCATTCACATCTAGAATTTTTCCCACAAAACTTGGGCGACACGAGTGACGAGCAAGCAGAGCGGCTACATCAAGATATAGAGATATAGCGTTACCAAGGATTGTGGTACGAAGGCATGATGAGCGACTATTGTTGGACTCTAATGCGTGAAAAAGATCCCAAGAAGTATAAAAGACGCAGTTCAATTTCTTTTCATTTCTGATTTATACTTTTTTTATTCAATAAATGGCCGTTAATGATCAAAAATATTTAAACAATGAATTTATTGAATGTTTCGAAAACTAGAACAAATTTTCAAATTTAAAAAAAAAAACGGGCTGCTGATTTAGATTCAGTCCCCACCAACTTACCTTTTAAACATCTTTTGGTTGCTCTGGTCCAAAACCCTGTTTACTTGTGTAATTATTATTATACAGCGAACTAAAAGTCTTCTAAATATGAGTTTGAGTACTAACGCACGGCTATTAGTGTTTTTCCGTTGTTAATAGGATCTTTATAAGACTGTTGACTGGACCACTCGAATCGTTTCGAATCCATTTCCTTTCAGGTGTTTCATTATCCAAGAGAACAAAACGAAGTCACTGGGAACTGTGTAAGGCTTACGACAGTGTTCACACGTTTAACAACAACAAAATCATAGTGAATCATTCTTTTACCATCGAAAAGTAAGAAAAATCACTAAGCATGTTTTCTACGCATGACTTACGTTTTCGAGCTAACACCTCTTTTGAAGGTGACACCCTTTCATCTCCGCATTTTGACAATTCATTTCAGAATCGTACTCATAAATCCAGATTTCATCACCAAGGGTTCCGTATTCAAAAATTGGAAGTGCCTTGCAACGTTAAAGAATTTCTTCACTAAAAACCAGACGCCCATCGAGAATAAGATTGGCACAGATACTTTCATTTGCAATTTTTTTGTTACTAACTTGCACACCGTAATCTGACCCAATTGCAGTTCATGGATATAAAATTAATACGGCGGTATGTATTTAATATTTTACGCACTTTCATCAGATTCTCCTCAGTTCGGATTGTGACATCTTTGAGCTGGGTTATCATCTTTATTTTACATTTTCGAACCTCTTGTGCCACATGAAAACCGTTGCACATGGCTTCTTCTTGGCAGGAATCTTAAATTATACCAAAAGTATCTGTCGCAGATTTCTTCAATTTCACACAGAACTTTACAGAAAAACAATGTAAAAATCTTTATAGGAGATTTTTGGACTCCAGCACCTCAGAGGCACGTAACGCGTATTAGCTCCTTTAGTTGACGCACCCTTCTAACTCACCCTATCTGTTGAACTTGTCTGTCAACTGTCAACTATATTATAATATTTAGAATCCCGGTATTATCTTTCTGAAATATTTTTATAAAATTTATTGCATTGTTGTTCATTTTAATTGTATTACTTTATAAGTCGGTCGTAATGAGAATGTTTCTCTTTAAAAGACAATCCTGAATAGCTTTGAGCCAAAGAGCATGATCATTACGATCAATAATAAGTCTAAAACTTCTGATATGAAAACGTATTCGTTCATTTTTGTTTTCTTACTTATTTTGTCAACATGTGGAAATTTGGGCGACACTACACCCGCGGCAAAATCACGAATTTATCTACGACTTCTACATGATCAATATTATGGTGGAAATTTGCACGATATTTTTCAAATATTTATTAGGCTTACAAATATACTTCACTTTGTACTTAAGTAACTATATGGAATTCTTGAGTTATGTGAAGATTATATTAATAATAAAAACAGTGAAGAAAGGAATTTAACCGCGTTTTTATTGTTAACTATATAAAAGATAGGATTATATTTATAACTTGATTGATTCTTATATCATCTTGAAAAATTTGGTTTCATAATAGGAATAAATTATTCCTTTTCAGAAAATAATTCAAGATTTGATAGGTATTAATTTATACAACATAATGTAGAGAATATTTCAGGAGGATTAACTTGCCTGCCTACCTAGTTTGATTCAACAGTCTATGATATTATTTTGTATAAAATAAGATGATGATTTTGAAATGAAATAAGTGTGTTTTTTTAAGGAATGATCGCTTGAAATATAAAAGTCCAACTTTTACAGAACTTAAGAACAATAAACGATTCAATAAAAATACTTAATGACTTGTATGTATAACAGGATTTAAACGATGCAATACATTATTTTATGAAGTAACCACTAGTCTAAAACTTACTTCGTTCAAACGATTAAATCTTCATCCTCTGCATGATATGCTTCTATTTTGAAGTCTAGCCTTCACAGATAATTTTTAATACTTTTTAAACATATAGAATACAAGCTTGAGATTACGCCGACAATATTTTGCTAACATATTCTAATAACACACAGAAAACTACAGAATAATAATGCGTGACTTACCAAAGCTTACGACCTAAATAGCTAACAAAATTTACATATGACAAGCTCTTAATACAATGTTGTTTATCAGTGACTTAAGAAAAGGTGTATACTAAACAGTATTCCCAAATTCTTTCAAAAATAAGCTAATATAAAAAATATATGTATCCTAGATCTACGAAACAAAAGGACAATATGCCTATGCTTGGACAGTCAGGGTGCATTAAAGGCAATACAATCACCTACATGCAAGTCTAAATCTGTCTGAGAGTGCAAAGTATTCCTAAAGCAGCTGTACAGGGGGAATAACAGAGTTAAATTGCTCTGGTTCCAGGTTACGCAGGGATCAAAGGCAATGAAATTGCCGACAACCTCGCCAAAGAGAGCTGGTCCAACAAACTCCATTTGTTGGACCAGAACCGTTCAGTGGTCGGTAAAGTTCGCATTAAGGGGATATTCAAGCAATGTGAAAATACTGCCAAAAGTGCTCACCTGAGGAGCACGCCTGACTTGCGGCAGGCGAAAAAGTTTTCATGCAGGGGTGGTTGACGTGCACAGCCATTTGGCAGTAGCGACCCCACGTACCCGAGCCGTAAACTGCACACACACACACACACATCACACACACACACCCACACACCAATCCACACACACACACATCACATCACACACAAACACACATCAATAACGCTGACCGACTCCCTACACCCCGTGAAGTAATGCCAAATGGCGGTTCCGCGGGGTGGCAGGGCCACTTCTGGAGGTGGTTTTTAGTGGGTATGCCTGTTCTGGGGAGTCCCACACTCCGTCTATAAAAGATTTTCCACCTCCCAGCTACAAAAAAAGGCGAAAAAGTTCATCGCCTTCTCTGCCGTAAGGTCCCGACGGTATCTCAGATTATGCAAGGGCAAAGGCCTCATAAACAAACAGTGCTTTCTGAAATATCACTTTACTAAGATGGGTCAGACAACAGATGCTAACTACAGATTCTGCAACAAGGTACAAGAAACAGCACCTACTATGTGAATGCTCTGCCCTGTCCCTTCAAAGGAGAAATTACCTGTCATCATTTTTAAAGCCCGATGAATTGGTACACATTAACTCTCAAACTATCATAGACAATGCAAGTAGGTCAGGGATAATTACAAAAGATATCTTAGGTCTAGGTAAATTCGGAAGGCTTAGAGGTCATAAGACTCACCGAACTCATAACTTACATAGCACACATATATCTACAAACAATATAATACTTACCACTATTTTAGAAAAAGATAACATTACCTATTAATTCTACTAATAAATTATTATACAATCGCCTGATCCGCTAATAATTTTGAACAACTTTGGTTTTTTTTTTTTTCTTGAATAACTTTCTCACTTATCTCTTAGGAGACATTATGAAATAATAAGTAGAGAATTGATAAACACTTGGTTTGTTTCACTAAAATTTTATATTTACTTGACTAGTTTCGCTTGTTACAGCATTATCTAGAGTAAATAGTAATTATAAAAGGAAACAGGCATGTTTCTATATTCAGGTGATAAGTGCTTCAAGTTACTTAAGCTTGTTCATTTATGATTAACATTAAGACATTTTTTAAACTGCAAAATCTCACTTATAAATGGTACACAAAGCAGGTCTACAATTTAATATAATAATAATAGGAAACTATTGATGATTTTCAACTTTTTATTTTTTATTTTTTAAGAAATATAATATTTCTTCACCTGAAGAAACTACAGTGTAGCGAAAGTTGTAGTGAGAAAAATAAAAAGTTGAAAATCATCAATAGTTTACTATTATTATTATATTAAGTGATAATGGATTCAACAATCAACCAGGTCTACAATAAAATCCCTAAGGCATGCTTTTACATTCTTATACCGACATCGATTTTCTAAAAAAGAAGATAACCACATTTTAACACTATAATAAATACCTAAAACACAAAATGGTGTACTCTGTTGAATACCTAATGTTCCATCAACGTATATATTTTGTAATGACATTCGATTTAAAAAAAAACATTGCGCAGTGATTCCTTACTTTAATTTAAGAAAATTTTTCAACTCTGGTGAGGATTGCTCCATTATAATATTCATATGCTTTGCAGATATGACGAGAAAAAGTCTATTTAACATTATTTAATCACTGCTATCGACCGATGTACTAGTAGCATCACATATTATTGTTATAGGTACATGATATATTATTATAAGATTAAAAGTGGTAAAATTAAATTTTCAGAATTTTGGGTATAGATTTGTATATAAAGGATGCAGTATAGTGATATTATATGGAAATATTTTTGGAATTCGTATAGGAGTTTAAGAAAAACCTTAGGGATAACCAGGAAAGTATCATATAACAATTGATTGGAGGATTACACAGACGATTTTTTAAAGAATATTGAAGTTTAGGTAAAGTTCTAAGGAACGCCCACTCGATAACATAAATATGCTGGATGATTGATTTATATCCGGTTATTTTTAGCTTTCAAATGATAAGAAAAGTTTTTTTAACGAATGACGATTATGGATAATTAGGAGTTATGATTTTTGGATGAAAACAATGATGAAAGGAGTCGATAAATTCTTGCAGAAAATATAAAGTTTACTAGAATGTTGTGCATGGTTGGTTAAGATATTTAGAGGGATCAAAGTAAAAAAAAAGTATAAATATCAATGCAGCAAATATTAAATTGAGAATATTAGAAAAGTCATTGATCTGAAGTAAAAGGATAAGAGAAGGAATATTTGATTTTGACTTTAAGAAATTGTTTGCGGATGAAAGTGACACATAGAAAAATATTTAGGAGGTGACACTTGTATTATAGCCCTTAATACCAACCAGAGCCGAAAGCTTTAACAATTTTTAAATATAGAACTTTGCCTTTTAAATGTATTATTTGAAAATTTGTTAGAATTATGAGTGGAAGGGTAAATAAACGATCGAAATTAGTATTTAGGAATGCGGTTAAAAATTATGAAAGGGCTTAAATATTTTGCAAATGGCAAGTAGAAATATGATGTGGCGGTGGATGGATATTAAGGATAAAGGTTTATCTCTTTTGTAAATACAAATTATTAAACCTAATTTTGCAGAAAAGTATTGATTTTTATATCGGAAATTAGTTGTATGTAATATATTGTAAGGAATGGAGGATAGTGAAGATTTAAGGATGGGTTTGTAAATATCTAATCACGGGGTTATTCTTTTTCTTTAGCGGGTTAAAGTATTTATTGTTTATGACATGATCTAAAAAATATACATCATACCAGTCAATTATGTTGGGTTATGTAATAATGATTTTTACCATTTGCTAGTATGATACTAGAATTGTTTACATTTTTGGGAAGTAGTAATGTATCTATATATTCGTCTTAATATCCGATATAGGAAATTGTATTGAAACAATAACACTTTCTTCACATATTACTATCCAATATAGGCAGGCCCTATAAAGTCTTTGTTGAGTTACTTAAATTTTTGACGAAGTCCCAGTGCTATTATCAGTTGAATGTTCCTCTATGCTTGTCTTGATAAAAGACCTAATTGATCGTGATGAAATAGAAGTTAGTAATGATATTCTGGGCAATTTATTATTATAAATAAACAATGTTATGAAATAAATATTAGGAGTAAAATATTTTAGAAATCTTAAACAAGAATTAAAAATTATGAAAATACATTTCATTAATGTTTTTTAAATGCTAAGATATGCTTATAAAATCGTTTGATTTTGCAAAGAAATTTTGATTGTATTTACACACTAGTTAAAATATATGTCAAGGATATAGAAATTCATTGATAACTATAGCGTTAATGATATGTTGTGTCTCCTTCTACACAGTATACACACTATTAATTGAAGTATTACTTATAGTATAATTCAAATTTGTAAGGTGATTTTTTCCAGCAAATTAAATTGATTTATACTTGGAAAGATTTAGTAGCAATCTACACTGCCGAGCATAAAACTAGGGTCAATCCGTTATTCGAAGTTATTTTAGAAACTTTTAGTTTTTTGCGTGTTCTTTGAGTTGTAACAGTTTACTAAATGATTGCTGAAATAAAAAATAAATTTTTGTTGTTCAAAGTTTATTGAAAGTAATAAAAATGAACAATTTTAATATTAGGTCGAGAGTAACACTTGTTTTGTTCCATATGGATTTTATTTTCAGTTGCCTGAAACTTTGATAATGGTCTGTGAAGACCGAAACACGTGTCAGGCAACCGAAAATAAAAACATTATGGAACAAAACAAGTGTTAATCTCCACCTGATATTAATATATGTTTCCATCAAAAGTGTAGCGCAGCAAACATTAACTTTATGAACAATTTTAATTTCATATGCCAAGTAACAAAAATGAACAAGTTTACTTTGATATGATTTTTTCGAAACAAAAGCAAGTTTAAGGACAACATAGTTTTTTCTTCACTGGTGTCATCTGTCAGTTGCAAATTGTTTGTGCATTGCTGTCATTGTTAGTGTTTTGCAATGAGTATAAATCCTGTTCTTGCAGCATGACTTGTGCTTCCCCTAGAAATTTTAGAGATCTTTGCGACGTACTGGTGCAAGAATGGGACCATCTTCCGCAGAAAGTGATCCAAAATCTGATTGTAAGCTATTATCATTATTTAATGGTATCATAAAATCGGGTATGTGTTCAGATATACATATTAAAACGAGCAAAAATTATTCCAACTCATAAAAAAGGACATGTGGATGATACTGAAAACTATAGGCCGGTAGCGACTCAACACCAAAAATAATTGAAAAATTACACAAATTGAAATAGAAATAGTTTTATTTCTAGTCGACTAATCTGTTCTCAAACAAAAAATATGTCAACAGTAGTCGCTATAGTAACGTTAACAGATTACATCCTAGAAACGTT
Source organism: Ontholestes murinus (assembly GCA_963969525.1). Taxonomy (NCBI): domain Eukaryota; kingdom Metazoa; phylum Arthropoda; class Insecta; order Coleoptera; family Staphylinidae; genus Ontholestes; species Ontholestes murinus. The sequence continues at coordinate 29,272,193 of OZ018390.1, forward strand.
CGAAAAAGAACCAATCTCTATAGCAACATTTCTAGACCTAAGCAAGGCGTTAGACTATGAGCCGCATGACTTATTATTGACGAAATTAGAAATGTATAATTTTAATACAACAAGCGAACAATTAATTAAAATATATTTTATGGATAGAAGTCAGGTTGTATACCTAAATGGATCTACCTCAGAATCTGAACCAATAAAAACGAGGGTACCTCAAGGAGGAATACTAGGACCTATCCTATTATTAATATTCATTAATGATTTGCGAACAGAAAATATTCAGTCGGAAATGATACTTTATGCAGACGACAGTACTATTATTGATGAAGGAAACTGCTGAAAACATCACACCTAAGCATCTAAATAGTGTAAATAATGCCAAAGAATGGTGTAATAATAACGGATTACTGCTTAATGAAGTAAGATCCAAGGATGTGATATTTTCCTTATGTAGATCAAATGTACTTGCAAATAGTACGAAATTCTTGGGAGTAACAATCGATAGTACATTGAAATGGGAAGAATACGAAAACAACTTATTAAAAAATATCTAAAAATATGTTCTGTTTGAGAAGTATGGCTTATAACATACCATTATAAGCACTCAGGACGGCTTTTTTCGTCCTGATTGAATCAAGAATTTGTTATGGTACATTCGCTTGGGGACATGCGGCCATAAAACATTGCATTTTCGGTTTAAACAGAAAGGCAGATTGAGGCTAGATAATAGATTACAGAGATGCCTTTAGAGAACTAAAACTTCTAACTATACCCTCCCTCTATATTCTAGAATGTTTAGTTCATATTCAAAAGCACAAAAGCGACTATTTTAAAAAGAGTTTTTACATTTACAATTTAAAAAAAAACATGCGACTAAATCAAATTAGACTAACAAAAGTACAAAATGGAACTAAATATTATACAATAATCTTTTTCAATAAACTGTCAAACTGCCACTCCCGATCAGGCAGGTTCCTTGCCAATGACGCAATTAAAGAAAACAATTAAACAAATCCTGGTGGAAACAGCTTACTCACTTGAAGACTTTTAAACACAACTGCTTTTTCAAAATTCTTAATAGTGTATAATATAATTTTCTTCATTCACATCGACATATCACTTACTAATTCTATTCATCTTATTTAAACACTTTACCAACTCTAATCTGAATATTCTTCCCTATATTTTTAATATAATGTTTAACCACAATATTTTTAAATTGTAATGTTTTGTGATGTGTAATTTTTACTTTTTCATTTTAATAGTGAATTTTGTACTTTTAAGTTTAATATATACAGCATTATCCTAGTTATACGTCTACCAGGAATGTATATAATTGTATTTCTATCTAATTTTTGACTTATATATAGCTTTCGCTCAACAACACTAATAACCCTTTGAAGCACATGATTTCGATAAATGAAAAAGATGTATTTGCGAAATTGTCCCATCTTTTTGTTATAAAAAGATGCATGGTGGGACAATTTTCATACCACTTCAGACGCGTCAAATGTCATATAATACAATGGTTAATTATATGACATTTGACGCGTCTGAAGTGGTATGAAAATTGTCCCACCATTATCTTCTGATAACAAAAAGGTGGGACAATTTTGCAACCACCTAACCCCTAAGGGATAAAGGATATTATTATATTATATTATTATTATTACTGCTAGAGGACAACAAATTTATTATGAATCCTCCTTGGAGCAACGACTTGATTTCCATTTGAAACTAAGGCTTAAATAAAATGAACTTAGTAAGCATGTTCCTAGACCGAAATGCATTGGCATTTGAATTAAAGATTGCAAGTCGGTTTTATAAAACCCTTACTAAAAGTATATGAATATTCCACAATAGGTGATCAGTTAATTAACAGTTTGTGTTCCGACAACGAACACATATTCGTATAATGAACTAAAACGGCTCTCAGAGCATAATGTGTGGTAATAACATACGTGAGGTGCTAATGTGTACGCCGAAATTTTGGTAGTGATATGAAGCTTAAACCACTTCTTATTTACCACTTTGAGAATCCTAGAGCATTAAACAATAATTCCATAATCAAAAAAATACTGCCATAATGTGGAGATCGAATCAGGGTTACGCGAGCTCTTTTCAAGGCATGGCTGTTTGAAGTTTGTGCCCTGAGCATCGAGAACTACCTTGATACCAATGACTTCACATTGAAAATACTGCTAATATTGGACAATGCATCAGGAAACACAAAGAATCTTAAAGATAATTTGCCGACTGAGTTTTTCTAGCTGGGAGTTCAGTTTCTACTTCCAAATACGACTTCGCTGATTCAGTCGATGAATCATGAGGTTATTGTGGGTTTCAAGAAATTGCAATGCCAATTCTCCTTAACAATAACTTTAAAAACGATCTTGAAAGAAACATTTGACATTTTTGAAGCTATTCGTATCATTTTAAAGGCTTGCTCATAAGTCACGCAGCGACAGTTGATTTCTGCCTTCGTTCAAGGAGACGGTGGTGATCAGGGAGACATCCCTTACATTATGGATAAATTTTTGACAAGTGCTAGAGATCTACAATTGGAGGTGAACGAGGATGACATAGAAGAGCTCCTAAGGGAACATGAAAGTGAACTGACGACAGAAGACCTCCAAGGAATCTTGAATTCCAAAAACACCAACAACCAATGCGAAATGTGTCTCCTTCTAAACAAGAGGAAGACGAAAAAGAACCGATACCGGCATCTCCCGTTAAAGATCTTTGGAAGAAGTGGGAGGACAGAGCAATAATAAATAAAAATAAATAGTCATGTAACAGATTAGGTTCGTCAGCCGATTACCACACTCGAAAGGGTTTACAATATTTTGACTTTTGATTACAGAAGAAAGGAAATATATAATTGTAATATGAATATAATCAATGACCTTGCTTATTAGAATATTTTGAGATTGCATTCTTATAATTGCATTGATATTTCAAAGAAAACGGAATAAAATATAGTAAGCGTAAGGGCATTTATTTCTGCAGCTTTGTAATTTTTTATTTTTGTCGTAAAAGTTGTAGTATATTGATAGATTAATTAGTGTATTTTTAAGTAACTATGCGTTTTATTGGTTGATATTATTTCATTCAAAAACCAAATTAAAAGTAATTGGTATCAAATATCTACTAATGAATCATACGTTTTTAGTTTTCTTATTTCCTTTTTCAAACACAGAAAATGCGATACGAAATCGCTTCGGACATAGTATACCAAGGATGATTGCGTAACGGAATAACGTGTTTTACAATCGATACGAATGGAAGGAGTCCAGTGGAGAGTATCATATATTTATGGGGGGAAGTGTTAATACTTCGGGTTTGGTGTATCAGGTGTCATCTGGCGCTTTAAGTGTCTGCGTGCTCGTAGAAACCCCTTAAAGAATTGCCTCCCCGGCACTATTTTGTGCGAACTTGTCGCCGTTTAATTTTATTTCATTATATTTATAGGTGACAGGTCCGGCGTTTACCACATGTGGCCTTCTGATGTGGGAGCCTGCTTCACGCTAGATGTGCCGATAGTTTCGGGGGTGACAAATGTTATGTCCGTTTATAGTCACTATTGTCATTGTTTAGTACCTAATTTGAAAGAAAGAAACGACGTATAAAGGAAGTGTATCCGTTTAACTTCTTTCCGGGCGTCGTATCCCAGAATATTCAAATTGATTATAAATGTAATGATACCCACTGGTTTTGTATTAACAATTTTACCATATTGTAATGATAATCAAAAGAGTAAAAATTGTTTAAGCAACCACATATTAATTAAATAATACCTTTTTTAATTAATCTGTAATTGCTTAAACAATGTTTGTTCTTTTGTTCATCATTCTAAACTTCTTGATTCTAATTTTTATCACAAAGTAATCGTACAATTTAAAATATTTAGGGGTTATTGTTGATTCTCGAGGCTTCCACTTCTTTATACATGTCGAATATAAATGAAAATACTTTTTTAACTTTGTATAACATTTTTTATTTAACGTTGACTATACTTTTGTCAATTTAACGTGCCTTTATCAAAACTAAATGTAATTTCAGCTACAAATTACAGGTATATATGGTATATATGTGGCAAATTTTAGCAAACCGCGTTGAAAATTGGAGTGAACATTGGGTCAATCTGGTCGTTAATTTGGGGAATTCCCGGATTAACGCTAAAATGAAACAATACACTGTGTTTTCATAATTTAAATAAATCATTGAAATTATAAAGCATTGTAATTATTATATTTATTATTAGCATTGTATTAAACATATTGCCGTGATTATTGGAGTATTAATAATACAAAGGATCTATAAATTTACGCCCTATCTTATAGTAAGGTAATATATATAGCCTATTCAAGTATGTGCTAATTATATAACAATTCATGTCACCCTTATTTTGCACCCGTATATCCGCTCTTCTATTTTCACGAGTAATGACTAGATTGCAAGCAGTAAATAATCAACATCAGCTGCTCTAAATAATTAATTTAGCCAAGGACAAATAAATGCTGTTCATTAAAATAAATTAATTCGTCGAAATAAATATTAACGAGTATAGGCAATAAATGTGTTGAATCATATTAGATGTATAAAAAATTAAGTATGCATTTTTTTGTTGTTTCGTGCTTATTTGGTCATAAAAGTTTTTCGCATCTTGTTACTTTTGAATTAATTAATGTATTTCAACGAAAAACGACCGTTTATTCTAGATGAATTTAATTAATACAATTATATAGTTGCAATATAGTGATGCGGTTTGGATATTTATAAAATGGTGTAAATTGAAATTCAATTCGTTAAAAGTCTATATAATATATACAATCTAATTATTAATTACTTTTATATAAAGGATAGAGATTTTTTTCACGCATAATAAGGATTATTCAAATAGGTGCTTCTATAATTATTTTAGTGGAATAGGTATTAAATAATTTTATTTTGCATTAATCTTTAATAAGAGTATTGATGTAAACAAAACACTCAGTATTAACACTTATTAATCTCAACCATTCAGCTATAAAATATATGTATGTGAAAGAAAATTCGTAAAACCATATTTTACCTCAATACTGAAACTCAAGAATGATTGATGATTTGTCCGAGGAAGGTTTTGTTGGAGTTTGGAACTAATGAGGATTCAGAGCATTCTGTACATTTAGAAGAAGCTGGCACTTCTGCTGGTTCAACAAAACTGGCACAATCAGGTAAAAAGCGTCTCATATGTAAGTCATCCTGGAAAATAAACATTCGCAAGCAAAAGCGAACCAGCGGCGAAAGTTATATAAATACAGCTGGAAAATTAACACAAGAGAAAGTTCTTGGAGATAGCTGCAATTGTAAAATGCAGTGCTTTGATAAAATTGGTGCGATAGGCTGTGCTAAAATTTTCAGAAATGTTTATGCCATATCAACAAAAGACATTCAGGATACTCATTTGTATGGCCTTCTTCATAGTAAACCTGTAGAACGAAAAAGACCTCATTCAGGAGAAAAGCATGGCAAACATTTATTACTTTTGCTTCTTGTTCTGTTTAATTAAGTTTAGCAATAAATTGTAGGTTCATCATGAATGCACGACTCTGAAAATTTGCAAGACAGCATTTTTAGTTTTACATGCAATTACCAAGAGTCGACTTGATCTCTTGCAGCAACACATACAGTTTAGACAGGGAACTCTTCCGGAAGACTAAAGACGCAAACACAATAATAGACCAAACAAACTGCCTGAACATACACACATTTTGAGTTTTCCAAAATATAAGTCACATTATAGGAGGAAGGATAATATGCACCATTATTAACAATTAAATATTGCAAAAATGCATTTACCATATATTGAGAAACATGAACCAGAGCAGTATCAACTGCATCTTCAAAACAAACCATGCAATCCCGTGGTAAAATACGAGTACTTCAGAAAAATTTTCACTGAAAATCCTTTGGAAACCCGAAATCCGACAACTGTCAAAAGTGTGATAAGTTGGGGAAGAAAATCAATGCTGCTGAGTCTGACGAAGAACTACGAACACTACAACGCGATAAAAATTTGCATGTAACAAAAGCAGATACATTTTATGCTGATATAAAAGATAAGACAGCATTATCAAAACGTGATCCCAATATTGAAGATATGTCTTTTGATTTTCAACAGAACCTGCCGTTACCAGTATCAACAAGTGGGGACGTGTTCTATAAAATTCAGCTATGGATATACAATTTTTGTATTCTTGTTGGGAGTTCACGGCAAAGCTTTTTTTATGTTTATGGCGAAACGTTAGGAGGCAAAGGACGAAATGAGGTAGCAAGTATCTTACTGCATTTTATTAACACACACTTGGCATCAAATATCACTGTTTTGTACATTTTCTCTGGCTACTGCTACTCGCAGAATAAAATTTATGTCCTCACTCAGTTTTTCTAGACTCTAGTTGAAAGTAAAAGATTACGAATTACGGGACCGCAGCTTTGTGCACATTGAAATCCAAAAAAGAAAATATGATAAAATTTATCTTCTTCTGGATTATGTTAATATTATCAAGACATCCAGTAAGAAGTTGTAGTTCAAACCATGCAAGATATGTTTTACAACTTCTACGAATACTTCAAAAAGTTCTTTGTTAAAAATCCTTCAAGAAAAAATACTAAGTTTACGATATGGAAATACAGAATAATGTGTTACGAGCAACAAGAAACTATAACAGTACTACAATGCAGTGAAAGTGTATCATTTCCAGTATTTCAAGATTTTAGTATCCTGGACAGGAGGGTTTTGGAGCCACTAACATTACCAAGTAGCGACGAAAAGCTATACACGACTATTAAAAAAGAAGAAATTTGAACATGTTATGAATTTAGGCTGTAACTAACTTTCTATATCCATGTTAATTTTATGCTGTTCTGATAAATTAAATGTTCTTGTAGATTTCCATTTTGTGTGACTTTTTAAATTTTTGTTATTAAAAAACTGTGCAAGAACAGATTAAGTCCAACAATTTTTTTTTAAATATCTCTAAAACTATAAATTCAAAATTAACTAAATTTGATATATACGTTATGTGTGGCTGTGTCTATAACTTGCTATATTCAAAGTTATTTATTAATTGTTATAAAAAGTTTTAAACGTTCTTTTCATTTCCTGTAAATTTTATAACAGTGGACTTGGCTGTTTCTTGCATTGGACCCTTCATTTGCAGACGGCGAGTTTTTGAAAAACGCATTCATAAATGGTTCGGAACACTTATTTAACGACGCAAATAAAAGATAAATAATTGAGAGAATCAAAGGAATACCATTGTCAGCTAGAACAGTTCAGCGTCGCGTTGAAGATATGGTCAAAAATATTGACGAACAGCAACAACAAGCTTTCTTGGAGGAAATTGAATCGAAATTTGCTGCTACATTCTGAAATACAATGGTTAAATCGAGGTTAAGATCTTAATAGATTTGTAGAGTGTTTTGATGATATATAAAGAAATCGATGAAAATGATCTCGAACTCAATGATAAACAATAATGAGTCATTATAGTGCTTTCAACGTACGACTACAAACAAATAATTATACAATTTTGAAAATGTATGAGGAATGAAAAGGTTTAAATCAAATTAATATTATTTAAAACTGACATAAAAACTAAAAAAATAATTTCTTTCCTCTGTTAAAAATGGGAACATGAAAACGAAAATATCGATAAAAACATCTAAATATGTTCGGAAGTTAAAAGTAAATATGAAAGTCGATTTTAAAGTGTGAAGAAGCATGGCGAAATGATTACATTTATAATAAAACCTTACGAAATAGAAGAAAAATTTTTTGTTTGTTTTATTTTCAATATCTAAAAATTGAAAATTTTAGTTTAGAAAGGATTTATTTTAAAAATTCAACGTTATGGACAGATACATTCAAGGAATTGCGGAAAGATTTGAAAAAACAGAAGATTTCCTCGTGATATCGACGACATCACTTCCTACGAAGTTTTCATCTTTGAAAAAAATTGGCTTTGCCTTTTGTCCACATTCGGATCAACTTATAAATGTGACCAAATATTTTCACAAATGAAACTTTTTTATATGTGAGAAAGTTTCTCTAATTGATTAGAGACCTGGTATTTAAAGTTAGATCCACTGCACCCAAATCAAGAAACATATAAACCTGAAAAATTAAATCTCCACTATGTGGTTATTTATATTAGAGGTATTAGAGGTAGTGGTAAAAAAATCATCGCTGTAGTAAGCTTGGCACTCAAGTCATATAAAGATTTAGATCAAACAGTATCAAAAGTATTACCGTCTTTAAAAGCCTGAACATAAACGTGCCATTCTATCAGTATCATCGAACTCTAGGAAAAACATGGAAATATAAGGATTAATTGGACTATAAGCAACATCACCATATTAGCTATAAAACGTTTTTTATATATTCTTCCATTACTTAATTTATTCACAATACAAGCTAAGAACATTAGAAGTAGATACTATTACCGTGATGCTTCAATCTAAATATACTGATTAACTGATAAGACTACAATATATAATACATCAAATTTGGCAGAATCGGGCAAATTATACGCTTAATTGAATCTGGAACTAAGAATACCGCTTACATTTCCTTGGGCAGAATTCATAAGCAAATATGTAGGAGTGTTCAAAATATAATTGACCTGACCAGATAGAAATTTTTCTAACCTTTCAAAGTGTAAAAATAATATTGCTACAACAAATGTAATTGCCTTATATTACAGATATTTGATAATTATAATTTTAATTATTCTTATTCTAATCAAGCCTATTGAGGGTATTAATAAGAATAAAATGTATATTTAATGGGAAACAACATAAAATTTCGAAATAAATCAAATAATATCTACTGTATACTAACAGGGCTAAATAAATGCCTTTATATATTTAAAGTCTTAGTAAATTCCACGTGTGCGATTATAACCAGAAAGTAGAGTTGACACAAAAAATATGTTTACTGTCATCTTGTAGCAAGTACAAACTAGTAAAGTCTTAGTAAATTCCACGTGTGAAGTTATAACGAGAAATTAGAATTGACACAAACAATATTTTTACTGTCATATTGTTGCAAGTACAAGCAAAATTCTGATATATACATCTTTTCCTAAACATTGGCGAACTGTTTATTAGAATGTCAGTGTAGCCTAAAGAACTAGTTATCTATAAAATTCAAAGCTTTTAACTTTGCAGAAGAAATAGCATCATTCCTCCACGAGAATTGTTTCTAGAATATTTAGAAAGAGAAGCTGCACTTAGCAAACTAAACTATAGAGTTTGGCTACAAATAATCTTCATAGATAATTGGAAGCTCCAACGCAATATCTTTTCTTTAATACAGGAGTATTGTTGAATTTTATTTCTATATATATTTGAAATCAAATATTAACTGAGAACAATTGATGGTTCAACAAAAATCTAGTTTAACATTTGTTAATTCGTTAAATAAAATTTTCTAATCTTTTGCAACTTATTATTTGCAGCAATAAAGAAATAATATTATGAAAAATGTATATATTTACTTTGTCAAAGCAGCAGCGACTTTATTTCAACAATTTATTAGAACATCGTTAGTTTATGTTAAGGTGTAATTTTTTCAAACAACAATATATAAATAAATAACCATTAATCATTGCTGTAATTATTAAATGGTTGTTTATTTAAACAATTATTAGGTTCCTTCGAATTGTTAATAATAATAATAGTTTTTTTTCATTTTTTCTTTTTAAATAAAGAATAAGTAAATATTTAGATATATAAAAAGATCATAATCATTATTATTGTTATTATGATAATTAAACATAATAATTCATTTTACTTACTGTTAGTGAAATCAAGAAGTACATGAAAAAAATTCCAAATAAGCAAGCGTAAGGTATAATAGAGAAAATTCAATTATTCGAAATTAATTGACATTAGAGTAGACGCAAATAGAACCCCTTTGATTTCCGCGGGTGTATATGATACATTTTGGATTCAATTCACCGCTATTTGTTAGCCAACTCTTCGCTGCAGGTTTGTTGTAGCGAAATTAAATGATATTCATTTATTCGCGTTTCGGCGTACGATAGATTGGTTGCGGACGTCGCTTCGTTATTTCTCAGACATTAGATAATCAGGTGCAGTTTGATGTCGTGTATACAAATTTTAGAAAAGCCTTTGATTTTACATTACCACATTTCATTCAAAAAGTCTAATAAATTTTATTTATGTTTTGTCAATCATCAATAATTTTCTTCAATTACGTTAACTGTGGTGTACCTCAGGGATTTGTACTCGTACCAATATTTTACATATTGTTTAGTAATAAACAAGTAGAAAGTGTAACATAATTAATATTTATAAACACATAATTTAAATGGGTTTGGTCGCTTTTCAATATTGTTTTAATAATAAAATATTTAAGTCCTTATGTTGCAGAAAATTCACTAATAATTAGAAAAAACGAAAATATTTCGTAAAATCTACAACAAATGAGTCTTATTAACACTACAAGAAACAAATCACTTTTGAAACAACTACTTTACTAGCTAATACTTCGACAAACAGTGAATGATACAAAAGTAATTTTCGTGTTACAAAAGAGCGAGGAGGTTCTTCTCTGCAAGCCATGTAGAAGTAGGACACAATCAAGTTAACGCTGAAAAGATATTGCGATCCTTTAAGAAATACTTTATGTCGGCTGTGACCTAGGACACCCTCGTCCAGATGAATGAGACGTACCATGATCATTGTAAACTTGAATGATCACTGTTCGTCGACAGCCGCTAAGGTTGCCAGTGGAGCAGAGGACAAGGTTAAGACCGCCAAGAAGTCTTCAAGCACTAAGGCGACAAAGTCACATAAGAGTGCAGAATGCAAAATCGAACGTCAAAACGACGACTAAGAGTGGTACTAAAAAAAATCCAAAATACCCAGGTAAAGTAGTGACCAAGGCAGCGAAGAGAAGAAATCCTCGGCCGTAAAAGCCAAAAAAAGCCTTATCCGCCACTGCTTCGGAGAAGGAAGTAGCAAAATAAAAAATCAAAACAATAACTGAGAGCGGTACTACGAAAAAATCCAAAGCACCCAAGTCGAAGGGGCCGAATGCCGCTCCAGAAAATCTACAACCACTAAGGGGGCAAAATCACCTAAGGATACAGCGTAATGTGGTGACCGAGGCGAAGCCAAAAAGGCTAACAGAAGAAAATTGCAGATTTAAGATTATCTTTAGTATTTGCACGATTATTTACACTAATGTCATTTTATGCGGTGAGCCCTTCAGTAATATGTTCTATTTAGTTTTTTGTGTTTTTTCTTCACAAAAAACCTCTTTTTCTATTGACTTTATCAAACATCATTAATTACACACTTTTTCGATGTCGAAAAAGCAATAAGAGAAGTTCCGGTTGGGAAACTCTCCTTTTGTAAGAAATAGGATTTGTTCAATGAACCATATTGTCTTTGACTTTGCACAAAATCTTAAATTGTTAGCATTACATTTATACATTTTAAAACTGTTATCTTTTTGATAGTTGGGTGGTGTAAAACTCTAAGAATTCTTATTTTTGCATCATCAACTTATTCATTGAGAACTATATATGTAACGTATTACCCTTTATCAAATTGTTTAATGGCAACGTCTCTCATGCCGAAATTTGTGCATATTGTGAAAAGTCTCAATTTTATATAAATTCGGGTTCATCATTAGAGAGAATATTAAGAAACTGGGAGCTTTAGCATTTTGTGGTAGAAACGATTGATAGAAAACAAAATGTACTTGACAACCAGAAAAATATAGAGTTTCATACGTATAAGGAGCTGTCACATTTCCTATCTTTGCTAACATCCTCTGCACATTATTATGCTCTTCTTGTTATTTACTGCTTTAAAACTATATTTGGAGTATATCTGTATAACCTGTGGTGAATTTTATCAGAGGCTACCAAAAGCCTCTGAAACAAGTCTTGCATATTCTTAATTCGGCTACCTTTTCGCGCAAAATCTTGTCGATTTTATTTTTTGATGTATTTATTGCAAGATTCTTGAGCTTCTTCAGACATTTGTCCAATGAGAAAAAGCGCTGCCTCACTAACCTAGCTGCTGTGAAGCAGAATTTTGTACACTGTACTTGGCATAGAATACTAAGGATAAGGAAGCACACACATTCACGCCTTTTTGATGAAATATTCCTCCTACTTGGGAATATCAACAGCGAAGCGTAAGAAATAACTTTTAAAACGATGTGGAATCTTCTAGTCCAGTTATACTGCATTTTCGAAAAAACGGGGCGTAGCATTTCCGCCATTTTTGCTTCCATGTCCATGTTTCAGCCCCAATTGTTGACGGTATCCTTTTTGAATATTATTTCTGCGATTTTCGACCCTAACTTACCTTCACCGCGATTAAGCCACATCTTTATATCTAATTTGTACGAAATGTTCAAAAGACACTCAAAGAAACGAATCTAAGCATGCAAGGTGAAACCTAGAATTGCAGATTCTGTTCCTTTATGGGTTTCATGAACATGCTATCAATATCGTTGAATTCTTTTGAAGTGCAATCTCAGTGTCAATACATTGAATACTTTTCCGTCGATCATAGTGATCGATTAAGTGTACGTAACATTCACTTCTTGTCCGTCAACAATTGTTTGTAATGGTTTTAATTTTTCCCTTTGTTCCTCAAGGTCAGATTCTATAAGTCTCATGGAGTCAGCAGTTTCGCGCAAAAATTTAATTTTTAATGTCCGAAAATATCAAGGAGATGAAGCAGGCGGATTTTTACAAATGACAATTTTTTTCAGCGTCGATTTCTTGACAGACAAAAGTTGACGTGGTGCAAGAGAAACGAAAAATATATTGGCTTCATGTTTTGATGCCACCACTATTACCATCAAATGTTTGCTTGAAGGTGCTTTGTTCAGAAGTTCCGTTGCGCCCCAATTTACAATTTATATTAGCAACGTAAACATCATCGAGGAGGCTGACAATTACATCTTTTGGACGAGCAATATTCTTTGCACCATGTGATCAATTAGTGCTTGAAGATCCACTTCGCTCTACTACACTCTGTAAATCGTATTTCTCTATGAGCGGGATAGCATTCTTCCTTATCTTGCAAAACGACTTTGTATGACAGTTACAATTTATTCATTTATTCAGAACTTCTGTTTTCGTTCATTAAAAAATACACATAAAAACAAATTTGTTACAAAGAATTATACGTAAGATTTTGGCAAAAGAAGCAGAGGGGGGGGGGAATTATTTTCTTCCACTCAAACCCTTCTTGTACCATAATGTTGGGAGGGCAGAGCAACTCTTCCACATCCTGAAACTTTTATATAACCTTTAGTATCGGTTTATATCTCTTTCATAATTGCAAATTCAAAGATCTAATCTTGTTGTACCTATTTTTCGATTATTTTGCATTCGACAATAAGTGATAGAGCCTTTGCCGCGGAGATTTTGGTACCTTGCGCGGTATTTAATAATGCCCTGTACCTCATTGCTGTGCCTCGACTCCCTTCAGCCTTTTCTTTGCTGCATCCATGTTTTCAGAATTGGTTTTGATTTCTCACTACTAGTTGCAAAACTTTTAGGTGGACATTCTGTGCCAAATACAGCTGTCGCATTAGTTTTACTTCTAGAAGCTGTTTCATCTATAAGAGTCACTGTAATAATCAAACTTCAGATGTATTTTTGTTATATAATATATTTAAAAAAATAATATTAAATAAAACACTTTTCACTTACAGTTATTTATTGACTTTGAATATAATTTCGATCATAAACTGATCATTATCAAACATAAAGTTGTGGTAAAACAAAATGAAAAATGTTTTATTTAATATTTAATTTTAATCAATAAAAAAATACCTTGTGGACATTTTGCATTGTAGCTGGATATTCATTTCCAGCCACACTTGATGAACCTCAAAAAATCTCTCATAATTTCTCATGTGTTGGTCCAGCTTTTTTCTAATCTTATAAATATGTTTTCGCAAGACACCTTTTCCACGGGCATAAATAGTTATGACTTTTTTGGTCTCTTTTGATAGGTGAGCGCATTGATGTCTTGAGATTTTAAGTTTTTGATAATTTCCACGATTTTTTTTCTTGTCAAAGAAAAACTGGATTATGCAGAAGTATCTAGAATAAAGGTGAATTGAAACATGAACATGAATAAGATTGTAATTACACTAAGACAAGAGATTATTATTCAAGTAGAATCATTGTTATCTGACCAAATTTTTGAAAAACACGTTCACAATATCCGAGTACTTTCATGAAAACAAACGGCTGTCTCGAACTATTTCTTCAAAAACCCATCCCTGTGCAACTCTTTTTTAGTTAGTAATTATTTTATATTTGCAAAGGATTTATCACTTTAATATTACATTATTTAAGATTAATTAAATAGTATCACTTTAATTGGAGTCATAATTAAGTCACACTGCATAGTATAAGCACTTGCGATTAAATGTCTTTAAGTTCTATTATATATTCTGTATCCATTACCAAACTTACTTAGGAAATACATATTTATAAAATTACAAAACAGAAACAATTGAGTTCGAAAGTAAATCGGCGGACCGAGTTTATCTAACTAAATATTTTACTTGATTTTGTTTCACTGATTTTATTTTCTCTCCGACTAGTTTCTCAAGGAGGTATGTACAAAAATACTTCTCACTTAAACCCAACTTTCAATTCTTGATCCATCATATTAACTTTAAGGAATTAATTTAAGACATATTAATTTTATTGTATATAATTGTTAACTTAATATAAAACTTTCTAAAATTATTATTTAGATATAATTACATCAAATCATAATTAAATAAATAACAAATTGGATGAATGAAGAATTGATGTAATAAGCCGTATTTCTTTACGATTTCACAAGTCGTGTACCCACCGCACCCGAAGAGACGTGTTAACAAAGTGAAAGAATGCACAAACAATTACGCAGTATAATTAAACACACGAGGCAATCATTGTCATTAGAAAAATAACCATATACCGACCACCAACTTAACAAGATAACTTGGACGGCAATCATTTATCTTACCGATATCGAGCCCGTCTCTGTCCGATCCTCATTGCGGGGCATCGTCTGTCGCACGCCGAGTGGACATATAGGTGGAAAGAAACGCACTAAAATGCAGTCTTGCAACCGAAAATTCCTAAGCAACAGAAAGCCAGTTATCCAGGATCGTGATAGACACTTGATATATGGCCGGACTTCTGACGATCTGCTCTTCACTCACTCTTGCTGCTCCTTTACGTAAGACGTGTTGGATCTCTTTCAGAATGTGCAAGGATTATCGGTCGATCCTTTCTCACTCCCATGCATCAATGTATTTTTCCGCGGCAATCAAAATCGTTAACCCTTTTTTGCACTTGACGTAACTCGCCAGAGACTTATAATATAGAAGTTGTAACGTGTTAAAATCGCTATTATACAGTTTGTTGCGTTACGTGAATTACATACGATATCGTTTGGTTTTATAGAAAGTCGATACGGACTACAATACCATTAAAAATGAATTACATGACTTTACAATTAATACTCATACCTTTAGTAGTAAAAATATGTTTTAATAATTTCCGATTTAAATTATTCATCTAAAATTTAAAAAAAATGTATGCTGGTCTTTTTTCTGTAGATGAAATAAATTGATTAATAATTAGAGTGGTTAACGTATTAAATTGCATTCAAATAGCCAAGATCTTTAAATCAATAACAAAAATAGTGATGTGATAGTACTTTCCCTATATTTTTCTCGAAAATTGTGAGGTTTACGCAAAAAGATTATTTTTAATCATTTGCTCAATCTCGGATTCCTTACAATTTGTTGTTATATACAGGGTGGGCCACGAAAACGACCATTAAAAGTTTACGGGGTTCCTGCAAGAGGAAAAATCTGAAAAAATTCAATATTGTACGGTTGATTGCGATCTCCTCATGGAAAATATTTTTGACTTTCTATCACTTCCGGTTGTATCGGAAATGGCTACCAACTTTGTTATTTTAAAAGGAACATACTGTATATTATTTTATTTTTAAATTCCTTGTTCGATTGCCTACCTCTCCATATGGGTTTATGTCAACTTAAGTTTTACAGTTTTTGATTTAAAAATTTATTTGTCAAATATTGACCTCAAATAGGCGTTTAGAAAAATGCCTATAACTTCTAATAGGTACAAGATAGACACACGTGCAGCATCTTGTTTTGTACCTAATCGATTCCTCTACAAGGGAAAAAAATTGACATGTGTCAATTTTGACAGTTGGTATTTCAAAAATATCAATATTTCAGCGCCCACTTAAAAACATCATATTTAAATTTTTTCAAATGGAATGACCAATATTTTATCTTATAGGGTGATTTTCAAGACAATTTGCTACAAAAAAGTATTATACATCACTATATCTAGAGCCAGTAGTTTTTAAGTTATTTCGAAATTTATTTCCTCTCACATTTCAATAATTCCTCTTATATTCACACAGGCACTATAGTAGGCTTCTGTGAATATTTATTGAATCGAATTAGGAAAAATTCGTCCGAATATTATTAAAATGAATAGTTATCCCCAGTTACAACTTACAAATAAAACTGAAGCAAGAAGACTGGAATAAAATAATTTTTAAATAAGTAATTAAATGCAGGAACTGAAAAAAGTTGTCAGAAAAAAAATTATAACAATAGTTCTAAATGATAACCATTAACATGTAAACACTGTGCAGCACGTGTTGCGTCACCCTCTTATGTTGCTCGCCTAATTTTTTCTGAATTAAGATTTCGCGAATGCAGCTCGCACCCTTTCTTCCAATTCTTCTCGGGTATTGTTGGCATTTGCATAAACTATATTTTTTATACGACCTCAAAGATATATGTGGATTTTCAATTGACACACATGTGATTGGTTTTTCTATTGAAATTACCTTCATGAGAGAAACTTGATTCGTTCGTCCAAATTATATTAATTTTAAGCAACAACTCACAAAAAAATTTATATTTATAATTATGCATCCGATACATTTTCCAAATTCTTTAGAGTGGGGTTCTGCTTACTCTCAAATCCCCCTAGCAACTTGATGCGTGTTGATTTGCTTGAAAATAAGTCAAGACATTTACTTGAATTTCCTCATTCTCGGTTATTAGCTTGGGTTGATTTTTTTCTGCGTTTTGTTTTCCATATAGTAGAAAATTTGACTCCAGTCTTCGAAACTTTTTTCTATCCATCGGCGGTAAGTGTGGATAAGTTTCGTTGAAAGTTTTGCAAGTTCTCTCAACAATTCTGTTGCACTGGCCATATATGACAAATAAATTCATAATTTCTTTATTGGTATAGGTATTCATTTTATTATTACTCGAAAGAAGCGTACACAAATATTAATACGTTGGATTCAACAAATATTGACAGAAGCCTACTATAGTGCCCTTGTAAATAGAACAGGAATTATTCAAATAAAAATTCTGAGAGGAAACTAATTTCGAAATAACTCAAAAACTACTGGCTCTAGATATAGGGATGTATAATACTTTTTTGTAGCAAAAGGTCTTGCGAATAACACTATGAGATAAAATATGGGTCATTCCATTTGAAAAAATTGAAATATTATGTTTTTAAGTTGGCGCTGAAATATTGATATTTTTGAAATACCAACTGTCAAAATTGACACAAGTCAATTCTTTTCCTTTGTAGAGGAATCCATTAGGTACAATACAAGATGCCGCTCGTGTATCTATCTTGTACCTACTAGAAGTTATAGGCATTTTTCTAAACACCTATTTGAGGTCAATATTTGACAAATAAATTTTTAAATCAAAAACTGTAAAAGTTAAGTTGACATAAACCCATATGGAGAGGTAGGCAATCGAACAATGAATTTAAAAATAAAATAATATACAGTATGTTCCATTTAAAATAACAAAGTTGGTAGCCATTTCCGGTAGAACCGGACGTGATAGAAAGTCAAAAATATTTTCCATGAGGAGATCGCAATCAGCCGTACAATGTTGAATATTTTCAGATTTTTCCTCTTGCAGGAACCCCGTAAACTTTTAATGGTCGTTATTCGTGGCCCACCCTGTATATTTCGGTTGTACGTCATATTATAATAAAAATAAACCTAATTTCTCATTGCGCGTATCAGCATATATATTGGTGTTAAATCATCTAATTAAAAAGTAATTGAAGAAATAATAACAACTATTTACAATAAATTGCCTCAACTTTTTTTGCGATGGTATTCTGAATTATAATTATATTTGATATTATTCCTCTTGAACAAGTTTAAATTTTGAAAAGCACATATTCCACATTTATAGACAAATATACCGTACAGGGTTAGTATTTGCTGCTTGAATCCTTGAAAGGATCGCGGCATGTCTCGTAATTTTTTAAGTTGTACATTAATCGTATGATCCGTTTTTGTGCTATAAAGGCTCTTGTTATGTTTGCTCTGCCCCTACAAGCTTATTGTACTATATGTATGGATAGCTAGTGCATAATATATACCTAACATTTAAAATCATTTAGTTCGTTGTAGAAAATTAAATAATAAATTTAAAAGTACGAAAACATTTCGTGAATCTACAACAATGAGTCTTACTAAGACTACAAAACAAATTAATTCGAAACAACTACTTCTCTAGCTAATACTTCGACAGACATTGAATAATACAAATTAATTTGCGTGTTACAAATAGTACAACTATCAAAGCAACACTAATTTGAATGAAATTATTTCTGTTTCTATTCATAATTTTTCATGTTATAGTTACATTTAAACAATCTAAAGTACATTTTATCATATTACTTTATTCAACAGAAATAATTTCATTCAAATTAGTGTTGCTTTGATAGTTGTACTATTTGTAACACGCAAATTAATTTGTATTATTCAATGTCTGTCGAAGTATTAGCTAGAGAAGTAGTTGTTTCAAATTAATTTGTTTTGTAGTCTTAGTAAGACTCATTGTTGTAGATTCACGAAATGTTTTCGTATTTTTAAATTTATTATACCTAACATTGATTTCAAACTCATGTTATTCTTTAATTTCAGCATTGCATAATATGTGCTATTTAATTTGGATAGTAAATGATCCACTTGCTGATTGTAAGTTAACTGATCATCGAGATATATACCTAGAAAAAGGATACTTTTTGTAATGTTTTGATTGGATGTCTATTAGGTTTTTACTGTTTTTATTCGCATTTAGTAACAGATCATTTTTATAACACCAACTTATTATCGATTGCTTCAAAAAGCTCCTTTTCTGTAGCTGCAGATACAATTACTGTAGTGTCGTCTGCAAAATTAATTGTATGTCCAACAGAAACTGCCTGATTCAAATCTTTAATAAATAATAGGAACAACAGTGGGCCCAGAGTTGATCCCTGTGCCACTACTTTTGTCATATTATACATTTTTGATTGTTGGTTTTGGATTTGAACACTTATTTTCCGATCTGTTAAGGTCTTTTCCAATCACGATAAGGTCTAGCACCACCCCTCGTACGCCCAAGGAGAACAACTTCACTTTCACAAACTCTACACTGACAGTGCAGCTCGCGAAAAAATCAAAAAATAGGCCCGCCACATATTCTCTTTCATCTACTTTTTTTTATACTTCCCTTACAAGTTCTAATGCTGCCGTTTTTGTCGATTAACTCGCCTGAAATCCATACTGACTATCGGAGAGAATCTTAAACTTATCGATATACTCCCATATTTCTTTCGCTAGTTCTTTTTATATGCTGAGAATCGCTACTTGTCTATAATTGTCCTTACAATGTTTTGTCCTTTTTTATAAACTGTTACGACCTTTGAAAGTTTAAGGGCATCTGGCAAATTTCCTGTCGAAAATGATAAATTGGTTAAGTATGTCATTTGCGGGGCAATTATATTTGCTACACTTTTTAGTATATTGGTAGGAACTTCGTCAAGTTCCGTACTTGGTTTGTTTGGAAATGAGTTTATAGTTTTAATCACATTATCTATTGTAACGGGTTTTAAGAACATACTCCAGTTTATAATTTTGATGTGGTACAGCTTGTTGACGGGTTATTTCCGAATTTCTCTGTTAGTTTCATCTTTGTTATTGCTTAGTAATATTTTGTAAACATTCTTGTATTTCTGTTGTTTCTGTACTATCTATCCGGTTTTCCATGACCGAGATAACTCTTTCTTTTTGTGATCTGTTCAGCTCTTCATTTACCATATTTTCGTTTGATTTTTGGCCTTGTTGTCAATTTGATTCTCGAAATAGTTTCGTTTTGTTGCCATAATTAATTTATTGTGTTCCTTTTTTTGGTATTTGTGTGTATTTTTCATGTCCTCGGTTTTTATTTATGTTGTTAACCAATATGTTTTTTCAGGTTTTGACTGGATCCTTAATGTAGTCGTTTACCTATTCATGTTTTGTTGGATTTTAGTTCCTGCGTATTCTAGTACGACTCATATTAAAACAATATAAGAATTCTTGATAAAAAATACCAAAGGCTGTATTTATATCCTTCTTTTCAACATGAGACCAATCTACTTGTAGGTGATATTTAAGTAGTAGTAGTATTATTCATGTTTGGTTATCAACCACGTGGTCCTTCCGCCGTGCGATTTGTGTATTTGTATGTGTAAATGAGCTTGTTAATTTAAAGGATCGCCCCTGTCACTCTAAACCACCATTAACTGTATCCTAATGGTGAATGGTAGGGGTCACCCATCCAATTGCAGACCCGAACCAACGATTCTGCCCGTTAGTTCGGGGCCGCAACCGATATTTAAGTTCCTCAATATTTACTGTTTTTACTCCTTTTACGTTTTGATTTATAACTGGATTCTTCTATCTTTTTGTTATCAACTGCCCTAAATGGTCGGATATGTTGTTGTTCATGTTGTTGCACGTGAATTCCATTTCTGCTAGATTTGTTAACATATAGTCGATTTGTGTTTCGCTGATCCCTCTAGATGAATGTTGAATTCGCGTTTAATTTGTAAGATATCATTACAAAAAAATATGTTAAAATCTCCTTAGATATTAACGTGTTTATTCTGATTTGTCATTTCATTTAGAATGTCTGTTAGATTTGATATGAAAACAATTATATCGCCAATTGGTGGACAATAAATTACGATTATTCTCAACTTTATTTGGTTTTCCAATGTAGCTTCACACGTTGCACATTCTATATTTGATTCTACGGAGTATTTGTTTTCGCATTTTAGCTGTTTGTATGTCCATTTCTTGTCGAGTAGGATAGAGACTCCATGCGTATGTTCTTTCTTTCTATTTATTTAATTTTATATTAAGTGTTTTAAAGATGAATTACATTATCAGTGAATATTTTAGCAAATCTAAAAAAAACAAATTTTCTATGTTTGACTGAAACCTGGAGTATTTATACTAATTCGATTTGTTTTCCAGATTATATCAATATTTCTTCATTTACAAGGGCACACGGCTATGGTGGCGTCGGAATATGGTGCAAAACGGGTTTAAATGATAAACCAATTGACTTAACTGAATATTACTGCGAGAAAAATATTGAAGTGTGCGCTGCAAAGTGGCTTTCCCCGAGAGGTAAATCAGTATTAATATTATGTTACTATCGTAATCCCGGGACAGAAGGCGACATTAAAATTTTTCTTAATAATCTCTCAGATATACTACACAAACTATATACTAACAAAACCTCTATCATACTCTGTGGGAACACGTAACAATCCCAACAAGAAAGGACAAAATTTTAGATCACATTTTTTCTAATTTTCAAGACGTAGAGGTTTGTGCAGAGAATAATGATATTTCTGATCACAAAACCTTAATTTTTACATGGATTTACGAGAAAAATATAGAATCTAAGTACATATATAAGAGAATTTTCGAGAAACAAAACTTGTCATTATTTTATGAAGACCTTGCAAAAGAAAGATGGGTAGAATTAAATGAGTCTAAAAATGATTTCCAAGGGTCCTTCAACACATTTTCAAATATTTTCACTTACTATATGGAGAAACATTGTCCTGTTGCAAAGTATCTTGCAAGCGGCAAGGTAATAATAACTATAATGTATATATATATATATATATATATATATATATATATATATATATATACATGTATAACGAAGTAGAAGCCTCCATCGTCAATGGAATAATTGACTATGTCAGACAATCAAGCGCTCATTTGAAAGGGTTATACACATTCAAATATGCTTCAATTGAATTTCAAGAAGCATATAGAGTTGCAAAACTTAATCATATGCAGTTAATTCTAAACACAAAAAAGAAATTCTACCAAAATAAAATAAATAACTCAAAAAATCCAATAAAAGCTGCTTGGAATATAACAACTAGTGTTACTAATAACAAGTACAGAAATAATAACCTTACTCCTAATGTCAACAATGATGAAATTTGTGATCCAATGCAGGTTGCAGAATATTTCAATACTTTTTTAAGCAATCAATAACAGATATAACTACTAAACTTGGAAATAATCACATTGCAGTGAATCCATCAATTGATTATAATATCAATACTATGTTTCTATGGTATTTTAAAACACAGAAGCGGAACTATTAAATCTGCTACAACAAAAAACACGGCAGGAAGATCAACTGCTACAGCATTTAATGATTTCTTTAAACGCATAATAAATCTTATTGAACAGGGTGAGTGTCCGGCCGCAGTCTTTTGTGACTTAAGTCGAGCATTCGACTGTGTCAATCATGACCTGTTACTCCTACGGAGTCAGAGTAGAGCCGAATATGTGGGTACAATCTTGTTTAAATGATAGACGTTAGTACGTCTCAATGCAGTCGCCAAATGGAAGTAGAGTGAACTCTACAACCACTATAATTAATGCAAGGATACCGCAAGGTTCCATACTGGGGGCAGTCTTCTTCCTACAAAACAAGTTCTTCGTAAAATTCGCAGACAATACATCTCTGCTATTTTCCGGGAAATCTTATACTGAAATTAAAGAGCAATGTAATAGCAACTTAAACAATCTTTACAAGTGGCTTAAATCGAATCACCTTTATTTAAATCCCATTAAAACAACATATATTATGTACACTGCTAGTAACAGAATCGAGGATATTGATCTCAAATTAAAAATCAACGCAGAGAGCATAACCAAAACTAAAAGCACCAAATTTTTGGGAATTTATACTGACTCTAACCTTAATTGGAAGGTTCACTGTACTCACCTAGTTACAAAAATGAATTCCATTTCATTTCTTTTAAGAACCCCAAAGGAAATTCTTACCAGAGATCAGCTATTAAACTTCTATTATGCTCAAATTGCATCACGACTACACTATGGCATAATTCTTTGGGGTTCATCAAGCATAATACAGGATGTATTCATAGCACAAAAAAGTATTATTAGGATTATTGCGGGTGTAAAGAGAGATTTTCCATGTCGTGAACTATACAAAAAATATAACATACTCACTATTCCCTGTATCTATATTTATGAAGTCTGTGTATATATATTTATGAAGTCTGTGTATATATATTTTGCAATAAAAATAAATTCGAAAGAAATACTGATGTGCACAACGTCAATACTAGAAACCAATATAAATTTAGAACACCACAATTTAAAACCAATGTTGGTCAGAAATAACCGGAATGTATCGGTTTGAAATGCTATTAAAAATTATCGGAATTACTCCTGCACTCTAGTACAATTAAAACATTTAAACATAACTTAAGAATTTTTTTAAAGTCTAAGTGCTATTACTCAATTGCCGAGCATCTTCACTGATAATGTAACATCTAATGTAATGTGTAACATGTATTTAATGTATATTATGTTTTTTATCGACCTGTTCCATACTATATAGTCTAAGGAATTAATAAATATCTTATCTTATTGCTTTTGTTTCGGTTAGTCATACTATGTTTTGATGCATTATTTTTAGGTAACATTGTTTAGATTGATTTACCGTTTGCTCGCTTGTTCTCTAATATATCTGTGTCCTTGATTTCGAAAAAACCCTCGCTTATGTTTTACTGGTTGGAGGGTGGATAGAGGCCACCCTCCCACCCTATATATACATGACTTTAATTGCTAATCGTTGATGATTTTGTTGCTAAAAGCAATGAAACCCTTTGGGTAATAAAAAATAAAACAAAATCGAAATTTAAGTTTAAATATAAATTACTTTCTTTAGCTAATCTTATCTAAATTAGATTTAAAGACTGCCCACCCATCATCCATCAAATTTTTACTAATTTACTCACTTAAAAATTTTACCTTTTTAATTTCTTTTTTATTCAAAAAGTTTTGTAATTAATTTTGTTGGAAATCGCGAGACGATAAGGTAATAAAGTATATGTTGGGTGGGTGGGTGGCCTCTATCCCACACTCCATTTAAAAAAAAATATCATCAAAAATTATTTGCAAAATTTGTTTGAATAAATCTATTAAAAGTTCAATAATGTTATATTTATTTACGTTTTACAACTTTTAATCAAAACCGTCACTTATGTTTTATTGATTGGAGGGTGAGTTAGGGGCGACCCTACACATACATGATAACTATAATTACTAATTATTGATGATGGATTCTATATTCTACTGAACAAGTTTTAAGTTCTTAACTTGCGAGAAAAGGATTAAAAATTAATAATTTTGACATGTTTTGCCTATTGCTAATAAACCATAGGAGTTACATGAAATTTATATAACAAGTAATTGTAAAGAATACAAAATTGAGCAAATTATTAAGAATAACCATTTTGCTTAAACCATTTTCGAGAAAAATTTAGAGAAAGTACCATGATGAAAGCATAACCATTTTGTAAAATTAAGTTTAAGACCTTTTTCACTAAGAAGTTATACCACTTAAATTAAGTTCGCCCAAAATAGGAAAATCTGCATCTATGTTATGTATAAAACACATAATTTTCAAGAAATTTGTCTAATAGAAACAAGGTTTACGCAGTATACACGATTAGAATTAGTTCGAACAAATTTCCATAGGCCCTCTTTTGACATTTGCCACTCAGGTCGAAAGGTAGTTCTCCACATGTCTTTAATGCAAGATGACATTTACTTCTTGACGATGACGTATATTGGTCTCGATCCCGTATAATTTTAATTCAATCTTACTAAAATCATTGATAATTTTCTTGTAGATAAATTTCTAAATATCTATCTATTCTTAAAGTATCCTCTTCTTTAGACTTAAGCCAAACTCTATTTATTAATTCTACATATATACAGTTAATCCTAAAATATCTTCAAGATATTTAATTTTTGTTTAATTGGTTGATTGTTTAACTTCATATTTTGATTGTATTAATCAACTATGTTAAAATTTTCCCCCAATTTTTCTAGAAAATTTACTTCTCTTTTATCTCTTTAAAAAAATATATTTTCGCGGTATCAGTAATGGATGTTTAAGTTATCGGCCTCATACTTCTAGTTAACTTATTTCCTTAATTGTTATGCTGAAGTGAAGTAGTTTGAACCTATATTCGTATAAATTTTTTTCTTTTTTCTAGTTTCACTAACCTAATTCTTCTCTTTCAAATGTATAATGGCACTCTGATCACAATTTTCTATTTTGGTGGTTTGTGAGTAAGCATATCGCTACATATTTGGGTAAATTAAGGTTTGCTTACCGCTAAATTAGTGTATCGAAACTTGAGATTGTTCTTTGTCTAACCAATTTAGTCAGGATAAAAAACCTGTTGAAAGATGCTCGTATCAAAATATTGTTTTAAGTTAAAATTACTGTCTTGATATCTTGATATTTTCGGCTGTGAACTTGGTTATAGATCCTCTCCTGACTTAATTTTTTTAGCGAAGATATTTATTTTATTTTGATGTTTCTATTTTGTCGAGTAAACGGTTTTTTATTCACTTATTCTGCTTTCTGCTTTAAAATGTATTTCTTACATGGGCTGCTCATTTGAAAAACCTTTACCTCTTAGGTTACTTTCTTTGCATTGTCGAATAATAATCAATAAACTTATTTATCACATTATACTCATTATCAGCTCTTCCATCACTAAGTTTAATATTTTTTGAAATCCCACATTTTTCTGCTATCGCTTGTAATTTCCAAAATCTGCTCAGTTTTAAGTATTTTTGAAATATTTGCACTAATTTTTTTATATAGAATCGTATAAATTAATCTTAGATTCAAAAATTTTAGATAATCCTCATTATTTCCAAAATGTTAAAAATTTGTATTTGTGCACGATTTTTTGAGATAAAATTCAAATGTAAATGTCCCAAAATTGAGATACGACCCTTAAGTTAAAATTTTTAAATGAGAACCTCCATTTTTTGTTGCATTTAGGAATTCTACTTAAATTTTGAGTATTTTTCATGTAGCTGAATTTTTACATAGTTCGATACTCAGCTTTTTTCGAAGGAATAAAAGAAATTATCAATATTTATAATAAAAGTGAGTTCACAATACAGAGAGAAGTTGTGTTTATTTGTTTCCTTAGTAATTCTACTTTTATTCATTTAATAAACACATTACAATAAAGTCAAAAATTTTGAATTACCTAATTTTCCAGTTCTGATTTGACTTTATTTGAAAAAAGAGTAATCTTACAATGCTTTTATCGACAACACAAAGAATTCAAATTCTTATTATTATTGGCGAACTCGACGTGAGGTGTATGTTTTATTTAATAACAAATATCCGGACAGACCAATAAACCAGAAACCAGTCAGTAGTCAGCAAAATTGAGAGGAGGTTTCGAGGTACTGGTTCTGTAGAAGAAAGTACGCCCTTCGATCAATAGGAAAACAAACTAAATATTTTTCTAGCTGCAGATGAAAATCTACCTATTAGAATTCGTCAGGTTAGCCGTATCCATGATAACCCTTCCTGTGTACATAAGGTTTTACGATTAGAAAAGTGACATCCTTTTAAAATTATACTGGTATAACAATAATTAAATAAAGATGATCCATACCGACGCATGCAATTGTCTCAAACCTTAATCTGTGTCACAATTTCCCTCGACATGTTGAAAACATTTTGACTCAGACGAATCAACTTTTACATTAATTACAGATGGATGAGAGAACAGCACACCCAATATCCTAAAATAAAATTAAGGTTTGGACAGGAACTGTCAAAAATCAAATCGTTGGGCCTTATTGGAGAGACATTAAACGGTCCACGATATCTTGATTTCTTACAACAATATCTAATCCCCAATTTAAGAAATTTATTAACACGTGCATATTTGCTGAATTAAAAAACCAAAAATGAATCCAGAAGGAACCAAGAGCCATCACTTGTGTGTGGAAGGATATAGGTCGAGTGAAAGATCATTGAGAAGCAGTGAACTCGGCCTGTGATTCCTGCGGCCAAAATTTTTTTATGATTTTATTTTATGTATGTATTTATTTAAATGTTAGCAGAAAAAACGAAGCTAAAAAAGAATAGAATACTACATTATGAAAATTTATGGTTCATGCAAGATGGTACACCACCACATTATGCAATTCAGGCTAGGCAATGACGATGAAATTGCATTTCCCAGCAGATAGATTGGAAGGCGTGGACTAATTAAATGGCCACCAAGGTCTCCTGATCTCAATCGTTAGGATTATTTTTTGTGGAGTCATCTCAAAAATGTTGTATACAAAACTAAACCTGAATCGCGTAACGACTTAAAAACTAGAATTAGAAGAGAATGTGCCAACATTAGTCAAGAAATAATAAATAAGGTCCAGCATGAATTTATCGATCGTTTGGGATACTGCCAGGCACAAGAAGTGTTTCAGTTTCAGCATTTAATTAAGTAAATAATTATTGTTCTTTATTAATTTCAATATTTCGATGAAGCCATGTTATCTCTTACCAGAAATAAAAGTAGTAGTAAACAGCTGAATACCGACGGATGTATGCTACTTAAAAAATACTCAGAATTTTGCGTGGAAAAAAATGTGGCTTCTCATTTGAAAATTTCAACTTAGGGATTGTATCTAAATTTTGGGAAATTCTGTCCATTTGAATTTTATCTCAAAATTGTGCTTTAAAAAAAAATAATACACGTGACCGAGCATTTTTCTGAAAGTAAATGCCATGAAGTTTAATCTAATTTATTTCTTCTACTTTATGTACACGTGTAGTATTATGTGATATCTGTCAGGAGAGAACAAATTTTTCGTTGTTGACCATTTAGTAGCTAATTTTATGTAAATATGGGCGGTCCCACCATCGGAGCCATACTTTACTCGCTCTTTTATTTCTTCCTGCAAGGTTTAAGGGTGTCCCTTTCTTGTGGTCTTAAACAAAGCTGTTAGACGTTTTTTCGCGTGTTCGGAGAAACGAACGGATAATAGAGTTCATATTTTTTTCCGAAGAAGCCAGTTTCGTAATCTGCTCCTAGCATACCGCACGCTCTGGACGAATGCAAAAAAATGCGCCACCGAAGAAGGAGACAGGATCACATATCTGGCCATCTTGCATAATCAGTGTAGGTATATCTTGATTCGCAGAAGTGAACTGCAGCTATGCAGCTACCGTTTACATTCTTCAGCTAATTCGGTCTTCCCATTCAATGAAAAAACAATATAATAAATATAGAAGTAGTCGGACGCGGCGATGCCGTCGACAGTTTATAGGAAACATCAATATAAAACTATAAAATAAAACGGCGCACGAGGTATACTAATAGGAATATTGTTATTGGACTTACGGTGGAAATGGAAATGGGAAACGGGAACGTCGAACATTTTTTATGTCCCCACGAATTATTGCCATCCACGACTGATTTAGTTTGATCGTTATGTAAATGCTTCTTCAGATGCCTATAAACTTAATTTTATTTCGGTCGCGGGATAAGATTTTATGGGTGCACATGAACGATTACCAAAAATTGATATTCAGGGGATATCAAAATAAAATAAAACACGTTATTACTATTTCGAATTGAAAATATCAGTTTAATCTATAACACAAAATAATTTATGGATAATCAAAAAGTCGTAGTTTATCAAAGTTTACCATTCCAGATAATTACATACTGAATTCACCATTTTCTGGATAATTATTAATCTTTTTTGTTTAAATAATCTGATTAAGATCTCTTGCAGTAGATTTTAGTCGGGTAGTGCCTATTGGATGAAGATGAATACCCAGTGCATTCATTTTCGCAATTTTTCCTTGTGACATCATTTCTCGGAACTTGTAGGTCCCTTTTTTCTTAGTAGTAGCTTCAACTAAAGAAAATATTCCTAAGCTACGAAATTCCCAATCGGATGTATGGTTATAACCATTTTGGACATTAAGTACAACAGTATTTAAATGATACATTTTCTGGTAGACTAATTGGACATAGATAAACATTCTGAGATCAGCCACATGACTCGATTTTGCCTAATTTAATTAAAATCCAATGAGTTAATTTGGATGTATATTAATACCAATACATATGAAAAACTTGCAAAACTATGAAAAGAAAATAAAGGAAAAAAATTTTAAAAGTGAGATGATGAAACGTTTTAAGTATATTAGAGAATAAAATCCTCATCATCTACTACCTACATACACATCACGACCCGGGGTCTTAATATCGAACACTTACATTGATGATGATCGGTGTCTCTTGAAACATGGTTTCATCTATTGTTTGTTCCATTTATTCAAAGTAATTTGTAACTGACCCTGACAGAAAAGTGTTCCTGGCTATGCATTGCTACTAACTGCATCGACTCGATGTACTCTATATTTCCTGGATATTTGTAATCGTTATAATAATGCTCTATCACCAAATATTTATAGAGGATGTGCGATTATAAGAAAATATTACAACTGGTTTAACTTATTATTGAATCCTCGAATGTTCTTGAAGAATAAATTGTTGCCATAATTTTTTAATATAGTTTTTTATACAAAATATACTTTAATTGGTAGAAATACTTCGTCTTAAGCATATAATTGTTTAATTTATTAATAATAACATTTTTGGCTATTCACATTCATGCAAAATGATCCTTCGCTATTTAGTAATTGTAACATAGAAAATAAAATAAGAAGGTAAAAATAAAACAGGAGAGGAAACATATAGAGGGATAAATTCTTAGATATATTACTAGTAGAATACATAGAAGAATATAAATATAATTAAAACAAAAGAATTGGACAAGCAAATAGAAAATTAAATTAAAAGCAGTTTGTGAATGCAAATAAAAATAAAAAAGATAACATAGAATTAATTTGAAATACATAAAACTTGTAATAAAAATTAATGTAATAGTATTTAGTAGTCATTCCAACAATAACAGAATAATAAATATTTATTAAAACAAGCAACATCAAAAGTGTTTTCTTCTTATTCTTCGATGGCACTGCAACTCAACTTGAACCCTGGCCTCCTGAATGCTTTACCTCCAACGTTCACAGCTAACCTTTCAGTTTCTTATTTTTAGAAATTCTTGGTTTTCTTTGGATACATTATCCTCCCATCTTGTTCTTGGTCTACTAGCTGGTGGTTTTCCTCCTGGTTATCCTAGGAGTACATTTTTTTGCAGCTCTGACATGCGTTGTACATAGCCAGCTAACCTAAGCAGTATTAGTCTTATATGTGTTGCAATGGGTGGATCTTTGATTAACTGGTACAATTCGTGATTGTATCTTATTCTCTACTCTTTATTATCGTTCATCGCTTCATATATTCTTCTAAGTTCCTTTCTCTCAAAGCGGTCCAATAGTTCCATAGACTTTTTAGTTATTGTCTACGCTTCGCTTCCATAGCATACTATTAATAATTAAAACACTTGTAATCACTTTCTCCACAGTTTATTCTTATTCACTAAATGGAAATTTCTTTTAGGACGTAAACTTTATCAAAAATTCGTGTACAGCTATTGATAAAGTTTACGTCGTAAACGAAATGTACATTTAGCGAATAAAAATAAACTGTGGAGAAAGTGATTACAACTGTTATTATTATTACTATTCATTTTCACGTAACTCAATAATCAATATTAGCATACTACTGTTCGGTTGAGTGTTTTGTATATACGTGTTTTATGTATATTTTATCTGGATATTTCTAGACTTTATTATTGGTACCGTAGAGAAAGGGCTCGCTTGTCGTTTGCTATTCGTTCTTTTATATCTATGGCTTCATGATTTTGGGTGTTTACTATACTAAACTATGTTTTCTTAGAAAATTTTCCTTTTTCTTTTACCTCGGGACATGAATTTTGTTTTACTTTCGTTCATTTTCAATTCAATGTCTCCTGTCCCCGCCACTATGTGGACGGGCTTGTTCAAAATGGTGTCGTTTAGATTGATTCCTGTAGTTTTCATTACATATTCAAGAGCATCGGGTCTAAGCCATACCCCTGTTTTAGTCCTGTGTGTGTCATATTCGTCTGTTAGTTCTCCCTCTACTCGAACTTTGTATTTGGTATTATCGACGTTTTCACTAGTCTCACTAGCTTAGGGAGTATATTGAAATCTAG
Source organism: Ontholestes murinus (assembly GCA_963969525.1). Taxonomy (NCBI): domain Eukaryota; kingdom Metazoa; phylum Arthropoda; class Insecta; order Coleoptera; family Staphylinidae; genus Ontholestes; species Ontholestes murinus. Next base: position 29,303,672 of record OZ018390.1, read on the forward strand.
CAGGATAGAGTAGAGTTTCTTTCTATGTGTGATTATCGATGTTATATTTCCTATACCTGTCGGACGGTGTGTAGTTGATCGACCTGGGATCTTCGAGGTCTACGAGGGTAGATTGAAAAGTTTCCGGAATGGACAAGAGATGGCGCGCGTATCGTGAAATTGTTATGATGTTTGTCAAGGCTAACCTATTTTAGGTAAGCTGTCAAATTTTCAGACACGTGCGTCGTTCCGTTTTTGTTTACTAGGATATCTTGTGAAGCAAGTCAGGCACTTTTGCAAAAATGGATAAAAACGAATTTCGTGCAGTCATCAAACATTTCTGGATGGATGGGAAAAAGGCGACGGAGATACGAGATATTTTGCAGAAAGTTTATGGCACATCCACACCTTCATTTTCGACTATTAGTTTCTGGGTGAGCGAGTTCAAACGTGGCCGTACGAGCACCAAGGATGAACCACGCAGTGGACGTCCAAAAACGGCCACAAATATAGAAATGGTCGACAAAATCCATGATCTCGTGTTAGCCGATCGACGAGTGAAGTTGCGCGAAATAGTAGAGACCACGGGCATCTTATATGAACGTGTGCAAAATATCGTGCACGAACATTTGGGCATGAGGAAGCAGTCGGCGCGAACAAGCGAAATCGTGTGACCACTTAGAAAGAGTGTTTGGCCTTGTTAAAGCGTAATCCAACGGATATTTTTCGCCGATTCGTGACCGTGGACGAAACATGGATCCACCACTACACACCAGAAACCAAGCAGCAGTCGAAACAGTGGATTTCTCCAGGCGAATCTGCTCCGAAGAAGGCAAAGACGGTCCCATCGGCTGAAAAGGTCATGACCACCGTTTTTTGGGATTCGCAAGGTGTGATACACATCGACTTTTTGCAGAAGGGAAGAACTATCACGGGACAATACTACAGCGATTTATTGGCCTCATTTGCAGCGGAAAAAAGTGCTCTTCCACCACGACAACGCGCCGGCTCATTCATCCCGAATCGTCAATGCTAAATTGGTTGAATTGGGCTACGAGGTGGTGCCGCATCCCCCGTACTCTCCAGACCTGGCTCCGTGCGACTTCTTTTTGTTCAAAAACATGAAGACTTGGCTCGGAGGCAAGCGCTTTACGTCAAATGAGGAGGTCATCGACGCCACTAAAGCTTATTTTGCAGAGTTCCCGAAATCATATTTTTCTGAAGGCTTAAAAAAGTTGGAGCACCGCTGGGAAAAGTGTATCGCCCTGCAAGGGTACTATGTTGAAAAATAAAAAAAACCTGTTTAATTACTGCGTTTTTTGCTCATTCCGGAAACTTTTCAATCTACCCTCGTATATCCTGCCTTGTTACTTCCGGGTGGTGTTTTCGGCGTATTTTTGAAGTTTGTACTTGATAGTCGTTCTATATATGTTGCTTGTTTGACTCTCTTTTTACTTTCTCTGGGGGAAGTATTGTTTTTGTTCATAAAAATATCTGTTGGCGCTGTGTCTCAAAAACGAATGATCCGTTTGCGACAAAACTTAAGCTCCTATCATTAAAAATTGGAACTGAAAAGCATTTGGTAAACATTCATAAACCGGAAGTGGATGTTTACTCGAAGCGTCTTTTGTTATTTCTCGATACTTTTCTAAACATGAAAAATATTACATAACTTTTCAAACAATAGTTAAAGAGAATGAAAAACTAAACAAGTTTTATTAAAATATGTTTTTCATAAAATTCGTAACTTAAAAATTAATAATTTTGACATGTTTTGCCTATTACTAATAAACTATAGGAGTTAAATAAAATTTATTTAACAAGCACTTCTAAATAATTCAAAATTGAGCAAATTATATATATTTTGCGTAAACGTCACAGTTTTCGGGAAAAAATATGATGGCAGCAACACCAGTTTTTTATGTTTCTTTACATTTGTAACTTTTAATTAAAACCCTTGCTTATTATTTAGTGATTGGAGGGTGGGATAGAGGCCACCCACCTACCCTACATATTCATGATATTAAATTAAATACTAATCGTTAATGATTTTGCTGCAAAAAACAATAAAACCTTGTATGTAATAAAAACTATAGCTGAATAGTTGAGGCTGTTAGTTGTTGAAAGTTCATATTCTAATCACTTTGGTAAATTTTCGTAAATGAAATACGATAAAACTTTCAAGTATTTCATTTACGAAAATTTACCAAAGTGATTAAAAACTATAGCCTAATCCAAATTTAAGTTTAAATATAAATGACCTTCTATAGCTAATCTTGTCTAATTCAAATTTAGAGTCTGCCCACCCAGCATTCATAAAAATTTTATTAATTTACTCACTCAAAAATTTTACCCTCTAAATTTCTTTTTTGTTCAAAAAATTTTGTAATTGACTTTACTCCAAGCTGCGAGACGATCAGTAATTAAAATTTATATGTATATGTAGGGTGGGTGGCCACTTTCCCACCCTCCAATCAGTAAAACATCATCAAAAATTGTTTGAAAAATTTGTATAAATAAATATCTAAAAATTGCAATTATTTTACAACTTTTAATGAAAACCCTCACTTATGTTTTACTGATTAGAGGGTGGGATAGAGGGCACCCACCCACCCTACATATACATGATAACTTTAAATACTAATTGTTGATGATGTTGCTGCTATCAAAACAATAAAACCTTGTATGTAATAAAAAATAAAGCATAATCCTAATTTAAGTTTAAATATAAATGACCTTGAGCTTATTTTATTTAAGCTTTAAGACCTGTTACGTATCATAAAAATTTTATTATTTTACACACTCAACAATTTTACTTTGTCAATTAAAGAGAATGAAAAACTAAACTAGTTTTATAAAAACATATTTCATATTTTAATATTTAATTTGCATATTTTTCATAAAGTTCTTAATTTATGAAAAAAAAATTAAAAAATAATAATTTTGACATTTGTTGCTAACATACTCGTATATACAGGGTGTCCCGTTAATGGGGGGAAATGGAATAGATTACTGGGGTCAAAATATGATGATTTAACGCAACTTATCTATATCCAAAAATCTACGGTTAAGCCGGAATTTGGCTTCAAAGTTTCAAAAATTTTTATATCTTTGGTTTATAACAATTGAACGATTTATTTGATTTGAATGTAATTTATTATTAATGGGTACCATAATATCATACATCATTTCAGTTATTGTGGACATTAGTGATTGAGAGGAAGTATAAAAAACAGTAGTACCACCACTTATAAACTAAAATATTTTTTTATTGGTGCATCGAATCAAATCCAAAAAAATCTATTTGAAAGGGCATTAGATTTAAAAACTTTTTTGACTCCTACTAGTTTTTGATATCTTTTACGGTTTTTGCACAAAAAAATAAAATATGAATATAGTATACCCATTATGCACTCATTAATAAGTAAATAAACTTAATCAATTGAATAAAAATTAAATAATATCAATTAATAAAATAAATCAAAACAACATGTAACACTTTTCAAACAATTTTCTTTGCAAAATCCTAATACAAACAAGATATCTGTTTGTTCCAAATATGAATATTTATTAACTATAATAAAGTTAAAAATTAATTGTTAAAAGACACTAAATAATTATTATTATACATAATTTACATTTGTTAAACAAAGACGGCCACGAAAAACATTTATTTTCGATTCGATGAAAAACTAGATTTTGTTTCTACTAGATAAAAAATATATATTTTATTTTTTGTGAGAAAACCGTAAAAGATATCAAATATTATTAAGGGATAAACAAGTTTTTAAATTAAATGGTCTTTCAAGCAGTATTTTTTTAGTTTTTATTAGATCCACCAATAAAAAAATATTTTAGTTTTTAAGTGGTAGTACTACTGTTTCTTATACTTCTTGTTAACCAGTAATAGTCATAATAACTGAAATGGTGTATTATATTATGGTAGTTATTAAAAATTAATTTCATTCAAATCAAATAAAGCGTTCAATTGTTATAAAGAAAAGAAATAAAAAAATTTAAACTTTGAAGCCAAATTCCGGCTTAACCGTAAATTTTTGGATACAGATAAGTTGCGTTAAATCATCATATTTTGACCTCAGGAATCTATGGTCCAGCCATTTCCCCGCATTAACGGGACACCATGTATATGTAATAATTTATTGCTAATGAACTATTAGTTAAGTGAAATTTATATCGAAAGTAATTGTAAAGAATCCAAAAATAAGCAAATTGTTAAGAATATTCTTTTTGCGTAAACCTCATGATTTTCGAGAAAAATATAGGGACATTATTATGATGGCTACGTCTCTATTTTTATGTATAGGGTGTATGAGACTAGTATTCCAATCTTACGGCAGATTTTAGTTATTATACATTGTAGACAACCAGTGCTTTATTATTCTTTGCCTTTACGAGTACTTCAATATTTCTTCGTAGGTGGGTGGTTTGTCAGCTTCCTCATTAGAAGTTCCTTTTAGGCGTGGGTCGCATTCTGATGGTGTTGTGGAAGGATTGAGGATATCTTGAAAGTGTTGTTCCTCTCTGCCTATTTTTTTCTTTCCTGATAGTCCCATTTGTAGATTTACAAAATAATGTTGTTGGTTTGCATTCGTCTTTGAATATGTCCTTGTACGCTTCACGTTTGTTGTTTCTAAAGTTTTCTTTTGACTTCTCCATGATGGCATTAAAACATGCCCTCTTTTGTTTTCATACTATTTTCTTGGCTGCCCTTCTGGATTCTCCTATGCCATCTTCTACATTCTTGCTTCTCTAGTCAGTTTATTTAGGAAAGGAAAGAGTATAAACACCATACTTTTTACGAAAGTACAAATAATGAGAATTTTCATTTATACGCACCGTAGTATCTCGACTATTTACATTATTACAACCATTACTTGTATAAAAGTTTCTCTCTTTCTAAACGGATTATCAAAATAAATATTTAAATGTTCATATAGAAAAGCTTTTTACAGAAATTATTATTTTTTAAATATTTGTCTTATATTACCACACAAATCTATTGCCCTGTCATTTTTAGATCCTACAAATCTATTTCTTTTTAATAATAATAATAAGGGGGCAGGGGCGGTCAAGATCTAAACCGTTTGGTGAGTAGCGACACCACCCTAATTAATATTTACCCGATTTGCTTTAAAGAAGAAGGGACCAAAAGACCTTGATTTCTCTCAATTTGCCTATACCACAACTGCATATGATACCTGGCAGAAGGCTATAAAATGTAAACCAATCCCCTATTAAATGGAGATGAATAATGAAGATGCCTCGGAAACTGCTTCGGGTATGCAGCATAACACCTGCACATTGAGTCGGAGAGCTGGATGCAATGTAGCAAGTCAGCTACAGACTCTCGTGGCAAACCGTGAACCAAGTGGCGCGGTCCCACGTAGGGCTATCACAAGACACTAAGAAGTATCAAACAAAGAACAAATGGTACAAACCGCTCTTGATGTTTCCCCTTTGCAAACAAGAGGGACCTCCAAGGAAAAGTACGCCAACGTATGAAATGGACCGAAGGTGTAAACATGTTTATCACTCGTAATTACTACAAAATCAGAAAAATCGAAACAGATATGACATTATACAGACGACACTTACATACTACTTTGTGTGATCAATATCCACAATACAAGCACATTACACTACAAAGAATTGCTGATCAGAGATGAACAATCATGACGCATAATGTTATACCTGGGACAATATTACATAGTGTTCATCAAGAAGTTGCCAATGAGCTGAATAATGTGATGGAAAACGAAGAAGTAAACCCAAACACAGACACAGAACGAGAGCACAACCTAAAGACTACTAATGGAGAACAAACTCACATAAACATGAGCGTTCATCTGGAAACAGAAAACATCACCAGAACAGTTCAGACTACATATGATATACAGATTAAAAATAGGCAAAAGGAATTTGATAAAGCCCTTCTTAGTTTTCAGACAGAAATCCCTGCTGTAGATACCGTCTATGCAAGCAAAAATAATTCAAAAGATTTTCACAAATTATACACTTGATGAATAAACATATATTACACAATTTCCTACAAGAACAACACACATGCATAGTACTGCACACTGCGATACACTCTTCAGGGGTCGCTACTGTGAGACTGAACGTAGGCAAATTCATACCTCAATATCAGCAAAATACCAAAAGAAGGACTAAACCGACATGGCAAACTAGACTTGAAGAGCGAATAAATAGTATTAGAAAGGATGTCGGAAGACTCAGTCAGTTTGAATTAGGAGTGAGAACGCACTCAATTCAAATAATGCGAAGCACATTGACACTTTAAAACAAAAACTTGCGGCACTTACACAAAGACTACGCAGATACAAGAACACTACATTACGAAAACAACATAATGCGCAATTTGCAAATAACCAAAAACAATTTTACAATAAGATCAAACACATAACACAGGGATGCTAAATCTAGAATGTGTACATAGGTTTCGGGCATCGATGTGGGAGAATGATGTACAATATAATGAGAATACTACCTGGATTTACATGCACACACCAATATATAGCACACCACCTCAAAAATTTCACGGAAAGCCCAGAAGATATGCCTTTATTCCTTACAAAGGGCATAACATATCTTATCCCAAAAGGCGAGGATACAGCAGACCCTTCCAAATACAGATCAATGACATGTGTGCCTACATTATATAAAATATCCACGAGATTGATTACAGCTAGTATTTACAAATACTGTGAGGAATACAAATTATAGCCGAACAGCAAAAAGGATGTCATAGAGGAGCGCAAGGGTGTAAATAACAATTGTTGATAGACGCAGTATGTATGAAACAGGCTTACCACAAAACAAGGAATATGTATGCTGTTTTATTGACTATAAAAAAGCGTATGATTCAGTCCCTCATAGCTGGCTGTTAAAAATACTTACAATCTACAAAATAAATCCAACAATAATTACTTTTTTGAAACATGCCATGGCATGGAACACAGCACTGATAATAAATATCAAGAAATGTCTACAAAACCAATATATATAAGAAGAGGTATGTATCAAGATGACTCATTGAGTCGACTCTGGTTCTGTTTAGCTTTAAATCCTCTCTCACACCTATTAGATAATACCAAATACGGATTTGGGATTAAGCAAAATACTATAGCATACCACAAACTCATTCACCTTATGTACACGGATATCAAACTCTGTGCATCAACAAAAACACAATTAGATCAACTAATTTCCATTACCGACACATTCTCACAAGATAAATTTGTGATTTTATATAGATCGACATAAACATAAAAAAAATTATATAGAAAAGTCTGTAAAATAATTTTAATTGCTAATTTGAAAATATTTGACAATTTTAATGACAACTTCAAATGTTCTCAAAAGGAGCCGCCGAATTGCGTCCCTGGCGTCAATAACAAGCTCGGTACGTAATCTTGATAGTTTTTTCTTCCTTCTTTGTAGATTAGGCCCGAGATAAGAGGTGATTGATATGGGGAGCATGCCGTGCCCGGTGACAGACAGAGAATGCACCCCCGTGGATCGGAGCAGCAGGGGGTGGACCTCAACTACCCGTTGTCCTGTTCTTCGGCAATCATTACCATTAGCCGCGTCTACCAGCTTTAACTAATGTTGTATAACCTTTCGGACAGGTTGTGTCAGGTAAGGCACGGTCCGGGGCCGATTTTCTGCATTTTTATACCGTAAAGGAAAATCATTAGCCACGGGTACACCCATAAATTATGATGTGTGTTTTCGAAAACGAAAACGGGGCCCGTCGCCAAGAAAAATGACTGGACGGATATTTTGATGTTTCTATGCAATTTTATAACGGGCGAGGGACCAGTCCTTCAAATTAAATAATCAATCAGTTTAGGGAAGGAATAAATGCGTTTCATTATTTTATATTATTAATGGTGTAATAACATGAAATACCCAATGTTTCTTTGAATTTAAATATATAATTGTGGCGCTTACTGTCGTGCTCCTCGGCCTATGCATATTCATATTTACACCTGTATTATTAACTTGAACCCAGGTAAAAGCCTATTTTTCAATTAAATACGTATTTTGGGTCTTTAATATTGTGCTCATTAAAATGTAAATTAACTATTGTAGTTTTCGATGATATTCTTAAATAGTTTAATAAATAGTCGTTCTCAGACAAAATTAAATATTTTGCTACATACATACTTTATCCACATAAATTATTATTAATAATAATAATGACAATAACAATAATAAAAAAATATTAATAATTAACACTTCTAGCATAAATATGAAGACCCCCAGGCTTGGAATATCGGGCCTAAATGATCCTTAACAAAAAGAGAATAAGTTTTGAGAACAAAATAAACAATCAAAAAAAAAAAATAGTATACATGTAGCTATTGTTAAAGTTATAGTTTTCAAATAAAACAAATAAAGAAAAATGTGTCATAAAAATGACAAAACTTTTTATGAATAAAGAAAACACTTTAAACTGGTATAAAAAGTGTTTTCTTTATTCTTAATATCGAAATGAGATACAAGAAATCTCTTTATTTTTATGAGTAAAATTGGAGATAGTATTGGAGTTTCAAAATATTAACCAAATATGAGGAAATAAAGAGTATAAGGTAGAATATGTATATTTAACCAAATTCCTGTTTCTCTCGTCGTTTAATTTTCCAAATATTAAAAATAAGTTACTGCACCTAATATCGAACAAATCTACCACATATGTTTGTTTATCACACGTTGAAGTTGGTGTGGATACCTTGAACAATGTCTGAACTATGTTCGCATGCATGAAACGCCAATTGCATTAAACGAAGGTAGTCTAGAAGAATTAATAGTCAAACTAATTTTATTTTAAAGAAAATCAGTGAAGTATTTAAAATAAGAGCCGCCACTTTTCATGCATCTTCCACTTCTTTGACTCGGACAATTAGCTTTTTGCAACATTAAAGCATCGTGGTTAATTTCATTAATCTGTAATTCTCTCCTGCAGGCGAACCAGGTCGTTAACACGCACGCACTCGAAATATGGAGTTACATGATCTAGGAGGGAAGTTCAGTGTATAAACTGATAGTACCATCGTTAAATAACACATTCAACATTTTTATGGTATCATCGGTAGTATGAACTGCTTCGTTTTTATTGAAATATTTATTACTTAATTCTTCATTATAAACTCGTAGAAAGTAATGTTTGAATTCACTGTCTATAGCTTTCATAAGTAGGGGTACCGTTAAGAAATGGACCAAATTTATGTCTGCGACTTGTGACATGTGACTTTTTGTTTATTTTTTAATATATTTTTCGAATTAATTTTTATTACTTGGACTTATCAAACCCAATAACTATGATTTTATTTCATATAAATTAATGTATATAAATAACATTAATAAACAAACAAGATTTACATTAATTATTTTGATTTATAAAATTTGACTTCTGTCTACTTCTTTCTTCATTGGTCATTAGTTTTTCAGCCAGTTTTATTATCTGTAATTTAAGAACCACTATCTAGGAAGTTTGGTTCTGGGTTAAATATTAGAGTTATGAGGAGAACAGAAATTATTCTGTAGCTATAAGTAGCAAATGTAATAGGTATTGATATAAGTCTATTTTTATTATTTATTATTTCTCTGTGTTATAGAGCAATACAAATTTATAAATCTAATGTAAGTAGGTTGCAACTTAAAATATAAAAATCTACACTAAATAAGTAAAATTTATAATTATTGCATAAAATATTAGCGAAACGTAACATTCTACAAATTAGCGGATGGAAACCGTAATTTTATTTGTGAGTTTGGCAATTAAATGGAAATCACTGCCTCATCCTAGAATAATAACCTAGAAAATAACCCGATTAAGGAGGAAATGACAATAAATATAATTATTAATTAATTTGAATAAAAATCAAATGTCTATCATGAATCTTCGACTTTGAAGTCTTTGCAAATTTAAAATTTGAGCGATAGTATTATTATCTCGCTGTGTGATATGCATTTTATAAACTACCAGTCTAATAAATTTATTTTGTACTCTATCAAGCTGTCGTTGAGCACCCAAATAAAATGGTGACCAGACTGGTGACGCATATTCTAAAATAGACCTAACTAGTGTTAAATACAAAAGTCTTATAGTGTTTGCCGAAAAAGGTTCTGAAAATCTTCTGATAAATCCTAATATTCTTAAGGCTTTGCATGTTACATTATCAACATGGTCTTTAAACGACAATTTTACATCAAATGTTACTCCCAAATCTTTTATGACTTCAACTCTTCGCAGTGCTATACCATTTCAAGTGTACAAAGTAATTACTCATGTAATATGACATAACCACACATTTGTCTATATTAAAGTATAAACCATTAACACCATTAATATTTACCACATAAGTCCATCGGAATCTTATCACCACAACTCATACTTTGAACTGGTATAAATAACTTCATGTCATCGGCAAATAATAAAATTTATATGAGTTAATGTAATCGCATATATCATTAATAAATAAAGAAAATAATATGGGACCACAATGTGATCCCTGAGGTACACCTGAAGAGACATCGATTGCATTAGATAAATGAGCAGCTATTTTAACATAATGTTTACGTCCAATCAAATAACTCTCTATCCAAACAATAATGGAAGGACCAAGGCTTTCTCAAAAACCACTTAAAAATCTTTCTCCATTGCATCCAATACATGAGTTTTAAATCAAATAAGATTCGATACAGTCGATCTGCCTGAATAGAATCCATGTTGTTCATCTAGAAGTATATTTTTGCAACACCAACTTAATTGTTGTGCAATTAATAGGTCGAAAATCTTTGGGATGGCCGACTGAATAGAATCTCCCCTATAACATTTTATATTGTCCTTAAAAATAGGTGTGATAAAACTATTTTCACGGTTAAATATCCCTTTTTGTAAAGATGAATTAAAGAGTAAATATATAAGTTTAGTTAAAGTGCATATACATTGTTTTAATAAATATGAAGGTATACCATCTGGGTCATAGGAACATGAATTATTAATACTATCAAAGATATTTTTTTAGTATTTATTTATTTATTTCTACATTTACAATTTATAAATTTAAATAAATATTTTGTATTGTGGTCAGTTCCTTCCTCCTATCTTCGCCTCAAGAAGAGTAGTCCGTGAGCTGGTCCATCTTGCGCTATGGAGGATACCTGTGTTTTATTTGTTTAGTGATTCTTCTTACATCTTCTTACACATTTACTAAAGATATATGAAATTTGTTAAAATTAATCTTGTCTGATTTTTTTCTACTATCACTTACATAGCTTCAGAATTGTTCAGATTTAAATCTAATTCATTGTTCAACTTTATTAATATACTTACTATATAGTTGATTATTAAGTACTTTACACTTAGTACGAAAATCAACAAATGCATCATAAGAATCTGGATAACCAGTTACTTTCCATTTAGAATTCATTACTTGTTTATCTTTTGTGAATTTAATTAATTCAGAATTAAACCGTTTGGAAAATTTGCTAGATATAATACGTTTCTTTGGAATATATAAATTCATTGCCTTATACAAAATTTCATAAAACAAATCAACAGATAAGTTGACATCTACACCCAAATATACATTCTCCCAATTAAAACTAGCTCAATAATCATTGAAAGAAATGTAATTACCCTTTAAGAAATCATATGTATAATCACAATAATATATATATTGTCCTTAGATTCTATACTTAAAGTTACATCTATTGGATTAGAGTGAATACTACTCTCACTTATAGGATCAACTGAATTATTAACTCTGCAATCACAATTACTAAACATTAAATCTAACAAAACACCTCTAGAATTAACAATATCATTGCGGGGAAGTAATTGATGGAATTCGTAGCATTCACAAATTGTCTGCTCATTATTATTATTATTCTTGTTCTCATACAAAACACTTAGTCTATTAAATGACCAAGATGCAAATGTATTCCCATTGTAATCCCCACAGATTAAAAGTTTATTATTCGGATAATGATCAATTAGATTATTTAGTGATATACAGTGGTTGTCATATAAAGATGGTGCTGAATTTGGTGGTATATATAAAGAACCTATAATGATATAATTATTTATAAGTAATTCTTTAATGGATTCACAACATGGCAATACTTGTGATACAAATTTATTTTTTACTGCAATCAATACACATCCACCAGTTAACTTAGTGCTTGTGGCATTACTACGATCTTTTCGATATATACTATAATTTGGTATATTAAATTCACTATCTAAAATATCTGCATTCAGCCTTGTTTCAACTAAAATGATTACATCATAAACTGAACAATTTATATTATTACCCATATTAGTTATTTCATATTGTGATATTAGATTTTTAATTCATAATTTTCCGATGGTGAAATTTTGCACTACTTTCCTTAGTGCTCTTAATGATCATTAATATATTTAATAAAAATGTTCCCTTCGCCACCTGCACGCCGTCTTTTGAGTTCTTCTTGAACAACTTTTATATTTTTGTTTGTTTGTGTGTTTCCAATATTTTAAATCTATTTTGTAATAATTACAGTCAATCAAAGTATGACAAAGAAGTAATAATTAATTCAGAATCATCAGCAATTAAAAAGTAGTAGGCTTTAGGATTTAGGTATTGGAAACTTAGATATTTTTGATTCATATATTATGCAAAACTATCCTATAAGTGAAGAAAATGCCAGAGTATATTAGGAAAACACACTTAAACACCGATCAAATATATCTATATCACAATCCCCCGTTAACTTCCCTTGAATATATCTAGATTTATACAATCGCTGACTTTGGACCTTCTACTACTTACTATTATTTATTTACTATTTAGCAATTAGATATAAACATATATGACGGAAGAATAGCAGATTTAAAATTAAATTCAAATGATAAGCTTAAATAATATGTGGAGCAATACTTAAAAAAAATTATAATTGTTTTTTTAACTGAGGCTAAAAGCAATATAATAGTTTGAGTCTCCAAGTATTATACCATCATTCTACTTCTGAGTTATGTTCTAGCACTTATAGATATAATTGAATATTCAACCCTTATTGTATATAGCCAATGACAAAAGAGGCTTGTGTTATTTTTTAGCCAATCACGTCAATTTATAAGTGAATAAATCAAACTTAGCGTTTTCAACTGAGGAAACGGAAGTTAACTATTTTCCGATAAAAAATTGAATTAGCCTTGATAAAAAAGAGAAAAACGTTGTTTATACTTATATCCGTTGTAAGTAGGTTATAAAAAGAAAAGGTTTGCTGGAGAGGAATTAGGAATAATACACTTGTTTTGTTTCATATATTTACTATCAGTTTCCTGACAAGTGTTTCGGCGATTGCTCGCCATTCTCAAAGGAGTATAAAAATAATCTAGGTAAAAAGGTTTGGTAGCGCTTCAACATCCCTAATAAATGGATGGCAAGTTCCGTACCAAAAAATACAACAAAAACGAGATCATGTATTTGGAAGCAATTTGCAGAATTCTGCGCCGATAGAAACTACCAGTTGTTAGCAACTACTTCAAGGATAACTCTTGCCGCGAATCTGGAAGACTGGGCGTAATCGTGGATGGTCCTTTCAAATACCATTCGTGAGGGCAATTAACTAGGAATAATTTTTTTTTTAGTACATTAAAATGTGTTGCTTATTCGTGGTTTTAATTAAAAGTTTTTATCGTCTTGGTGCATCCACGAGGCTTTCTAAAATAAAATTCGACATTTTGTCAGTAGACCTACTTAGAACATTTTGATGACCGTGAAGCATCTGTGTTGTTTACAGTGATATGAAAAATTGATGTCGGCTAAAAAATATAATTAGGTCGTTCCGTGCATAATGGCTACACCGACCAACTTATTGATAACATAATAAACAGAAAACGAAAGAAACACATGATGAAATATATTCAAGGAAGTTATATAAATAGAATATGCAACAAAATCAATTATGTTAAAGACTTGCCAAATAAAATTATTAATAATATTAGAATAAGGCATTTTGATATCATTTGTAGGAAACAATTAAGTCTCGGTAAATTTTTAGTGAACAACAAACCGCCAATGAATAAAAAACAAGTGTGGCGTTTACAAGATTAGGTGTGCTAAATGTGACGCATTATACATATGACAGTCCATCAAGACTTTTGGAATACAAGAAATCAATTTTATATAATAAACTATGTGCGGGGATTTCAAAACATTGTATCAATAATAATCACTTTATAGATATAAATAATTTTAAGATTTTATACTTGAAATTAATAGGACAATAAAAGGGGGAAACATATCGTTAACGACAACGAGGAGATTTGGTCTTCCCCAATATTTGAATCACTTATTACCTGAATATATAAATATCACCGGTTTTCTTCTAATAATTACTCTTGAAAATGCTGTAACAAGCGAAACTAGTCGAGTCAATATATAAAATTTAGTGAAACAAAGCAAGCGTTTTTAAATTTAATTAACTATTATTCCACATTGTTTCACCAAGATATAAATGAGAAAATCTTTCAAGAAATATTCTAATTTCGATCTCATATACGTTTTATGCAATTTTATGATGACAATGAGATCATTAAAATACCTAAATGTCCTTTTTATGAAGCCAAGAAATTTCAAACCAGCATTACATTTATTATCACTATGCGTACTAGTTAACTTTCAAACAAATTTACTCCTAAATCTTTCACTTGATTTGTGCGAGACACAACATAATAGACCAATGTACAATTAAATTTTGACACAGTTCTTTTGCAGCCAATTGAGAGACATCGGCATAGTTAATATTTAATTCAAGTGAATTTACACTAATCCTGGAGTCTGTTAAGATCTGATCGTAGTATGTTATAGTCATTAGTGTATTTTATTGCTTTGAATAATTTTACACATAATAACTAATACGGATACACGGATACTGTATATACAATAATGGACCCAAATTAGACCCTTGTGGTATACCCCTGGTCGGAATATTCTGCATTAAATGATATCCATCATATTCAAGAAAATTATTACGATTATGATGATGAAATATGATTCTCTGTGTTTTATGGCTAGAACAACAAAACCGAAAGGATTAAATTTCGTAATAATATCTCATGACTAATGCTATCAAATACTCTCTGAAAATCTGTATAAACAATATCTATTTGTCTTTGGGTCCGGCAGGGTAGTATGACATTTTTGAAAAAATCATTACTCATTACTCAAGTGATGTTCGTCCTTTTCCACATACTTCTGAAGTCAAGTTGAGAAGTGGTTCATGCATTCTTCTAACATGTTGGCCGGAATCGCTTGAATTTCTCAAAGGGTCCCCTCGTAGTGAAATGAATCGTCCTGGAAAATGTTCTCTCAAAAATGCCATAGTCTCCTTTGAGAAACTTGTCACGCCTCAAGGGAGACAATAGTATTTACTGCAGATCATCGTAGACTTTCTTCCACAGCTGCTCTAGCTTGAGGCACATTTTCAGGGACTGTGACACTTCTTCCTCCACTTCGAGGTACTATAGGCTTTATCGATCCTCTAGTATAGTGGTTCTGGGCCCACTTCAGGATGGTTGTTCCCTTAGGAACATGGCCGTGCCTTCCAACATTGAATTGTGTTCTAAATCTGCGTTGTGTATTAATCACAGAATGTCCAGTTTCGTTGTGAGTATTATGCGTTACTCTAGCGTTCATGTTTCCACAACGACTAAACCAAACAAAATGGCGAGGTCGGGTGATCACATATCAACCATTCCGAAAACATACTCTCCTGCCGGACCCTGTATTTCAGTTTTCATTTTTTCCCTAATATTTCTAATTTAATAGTGACTAAACCAAAGATGATATTTCCTTCTTAACATGTTTGATTTATGCTAAGGAACGAATTTATTTAAGATAGCATAAAGTTTTTCATAAAATTTTTTACAGGCACCTTCACTAACATCTAATGCAACAAAATCCGACCAACCCTGAATGAGTATCTCATTGTACAGACCTCTAATATCTGCCTTTCTAAAGTAAGTCATTGCATATTATGTTTATGTTTATGTTTATTAATCTTTAGCTTTCATTCCAAAAAAATAAATACATATGAATATACACAAATATAAAACAAAACGTACAAAAATTTTGACTGGATAAAGCTGGGCGGAGTTCGTGCAGCAGCGTCGTTCTTCCACTCTAACCCTTGTATTGGTCCATGATGATGAGGGTGCAAATATCCTCTTGAACACCTTTATTCTTTTTTAAATACTTGTATTTACATTTTGATCCCTTTTTAGGGGAGACGTTTTGGCTGTTTATGTCAGCATATAAAACAATGGTTCAAAATTATTATCACTTTCAGAGGTAAATTCAAAACTATCATTTAAAACAGGATGATGCATATCTTCTTGAATGGCAGAAACATCGGTAGTCGTTGTACATTTAATATTGGACGAAAAAAGTACAATTTCTAAAATTCTTTTGTTTAAATTACGAATCGAAATATGCTGCGGCAAATTATTAAAAGAAATGAAGTTAATGAAATGAATTAAATTCAGAAAATATACCAACTTTGACCAACTTGTAATATTTAAGTCTTCACAAATTAAACTATTTTTAATTCCATCGATCGCAGTATCTAGTATTTAAAAAATAGGAATATAATCACCCAGAGTTTTTGATGGCGGAATATTATTACATATACTCTTAATTAGTTCAATATTAGTATCATTTGGTACTGTTGCATTAATCTTATCAACTAAATAATCGTCACTGACTGAAACTAACCACCTCATTCACTTGATCTATCACATCTAAAAACATTAAATTTAGGAGGAAATAATTAATTATCTTTTATATCACGTTATATAAACGTTAAAATTAAATGTAGAAATGTTATTAAAACTTGCATTGGTTTTGCTGGCCAATCCCCTTACATCCTTACATTTTGGAAAAGCATAGTAATGAATGTTAAGTTCTTAATCTGTTTCGACTTAGTTTTTCGAGATGATTGTGGGAACTCGGTGAACATACTTATTATTTATTATTTAGGCCAGAGCCCACCTTTTTTTTTAACTCGGTGCGTATGCTGTTCTCGTATTATTTATTCATTCATAACTTTGGTCTTCTTTCTTTAAAAAATACACTCAAAAACAAATTTATTGCAAAAACAACATACGTAAAATTATGGGGGTTTGATCATTCTTAACAAATATCTTTTTTAATCTTCAGTTTTCTTGAGATTATTGGATTTGAAAAGTATTTATTTAGCTTCCTGAATACTGGAAAAAATTAATTTTAGCGGGCGAGGTTTTAAAGTACATGCCTTCCCTAGCCGAATAGTACGTTTCGGAATTTGGGTACCATCACCCATTTGGTCAAGGATTTTTTTTTACTATTATAGAATCACCTTCTAAGACATTTTCTGGAACATTGTATAATAATATATTATTGGCTCTGCTATTTTTTTTTACTAATTTCATCTGCGATTGTATTTAAATTTAATGCATTTACATCCATTTTTAGCATTTTTAATTCCTGGAGTTCAATTTTATAGCTATTATTTTCACATTCTAATCGTGCAAGTCTAATCGCTGATAGAATTTAGGCCTTCTATAAACAATTATATTATATCTGATTTAAAAGCATAAAATTATTTTTCGAATAAGGCTCTTATTTCTTGCGTCAAAGCATTGCCTTGGATATGTTAGTTACGTATTGTATTTGAGTGCTTGCTGATGATATTCCTACTTTACAAACAGGACAGCAGTACCACTTTCATCCGGTCGATTTCTTATCATCACTTTGGTATAATTTATACTCACATTCCGAAAGTTGCATACATTTAAAATGAAACCACTTACAGCTATAGTCGCATCTTAGAGCCGTAAAAATTGCCCTAGGTTTAATGAATTGATTACATAATGCAGAAAATTTACTAATTTTAAAAAGTAATGGAAATATTAGGAAAACAGTGATAAAGGTAAACGGAAATTCCACACCAATTTTACTAACAAAATTTATTATTTATTTAATTATTATTTCATGTTATCTTTTTATATATAGAAGAAATGACAATTTCCACACTAACATCACTAACCGCAAGAAGCCAAAAATATATATGGAATTCAGTCATGGTATGGTAATCATTGTGAAGGTCACACAAAATTGATTGTTGGTCAGAAAATATTGATGATGTGTTTGAACTGATATTGCAAGATCGTCATGTGAGATTCAACCATCCTTCGGCATTAGTGAGAACATCATACATTCAATATTGCAACATTTGAATGTCAAAAAATTTGTTTGGGTTGGAGTTTACATAACAAGGCTTGTGTTGATTGTCCAAAAGAAATGCTTAAGTAGTACGATTGCGATCCTTCAAATCATCTCTATGATATCGTAACAGGTAAAAATAATTAATATATCCGTGTGAGCCCGAAAGCACGCAGTAGCCAGCTGTATAGATCTTTAAGGTAAGCCAAATCCAAGAAAAGTTGTTCGCGCACAAAACCCTTAGAAGCAAATGGTCGCCTGTTTTTTCGGAAAATCCAACTGTATCATTAGAGTGGACATTTATGAATTTGTCAGAAGTCTTCAGAAAAATAAGGGAAACCAACCACTAAAGACTCATAATTCTCCACCAAGACAATTCGAGTTTTCACATATCGGCTCAGACAAAAGACTTTTTAAGAATTGAAATTTCTAAATTGATTGGTTTTTTCGCTATACAGTCCTGATTTGGCACCAACCAAACAATTTTTGATGCATGAAGGAGCGGTTTATTTGTTAAAAATGCATATATTGAAGGTACCTCAATTGAAGTCGAAAAAGTGCTTCGAAAATTGCTTTAAGTGCACGAAATAGTGTATTGATCTTCATGGAGACTTTTTCTAAAAAAATGAATACATGTATCATGTCTGATTTCTTTTTAATTCTCTATTCCCAAAAACAAAAGAAAACCCTCGTAATATTGGTTTAGTTATCTTTAAAAAAATATATTTTATGTAATTAATAATCGATTATATTATGATTAAAAGAATATCTTTAAAAGTATCAACAATAAATTATCTTAAGAATAATTACCTACAATCCTGTATGTATTTTTAATTTGTTTTTATTTAATTTATTTTTAATAAGTTTTTGTTTTGCATAATAAAAACAAGCAAACCACAATGTTGAAATTATTAATCAAATTAATAAACCACTAATTTGCCCATAAAATTATTTGACACAGTAAATATTTGTTGAAGGATTTATTAGCATTGCTTTTAATTACCTTGCAAATAATTGTGTCATTTGTTTATAACCTGTCAATTTTTCTCCGAAAGAAAACTCGTAAAACTTAATAGGTCTATAAATTTGTAGTTAAAATTACCGCAACTTTGGGATGTTTAAGAAAAGAATATTTATTGCTTCCTCCTTGATTATAATTTTCTTTTTAAATATATGTCTCCTCGGACATATGCTACACCAATTCAGTGCGAATTCAAAATCTGTGGTAATTGTTTATATTACTTTAATTAGTGTAAAAGTAATTCCACAGCCGCGACTTAATAATTATTGCGCAGATTCCATTTGACAAAAAGTTTAATTATATTTTTAATAGCTCTTCTTGTCTAGTTAACAAAGCGTGACCAATTTTGCAGCCATTAATTGTCTTGTATAAACAGCAATTAAAAATTATACATTTAAATTGTCTGTTGCCTTATCTCAGGCTCGGGGAATGGAAAAATATTCATAACAAGTGCTAATGGAAGATTTCTTATCAGCTACTAATAATATAGCTCTTCACGGATGCAACACCTTACCATATTCACATTTAGTTCCTTCACCAATTATGAATGGTATTACTATAGTATAGTAATTTGAAAACCAAAAATAAAAAGAACAAAGAGTTAATGAAGCTTTAATAAAATTAAACAATTTTTAATAGTATTTTGAAAGCAATTTAGATATTTAAATTAAAAATTCTGTTTACAGACTCATTTTTTCTATAATAAGTTTTGTTTTTTAGACATTCTATACAAAAATTTAGTTTTTAAAATATAATATAAATTAGAAAGGTGATAATATGTGGCCAATTGAGATAAATGCTTGTTATTTTTCTTTTCACTAAAAGGCAATATGTTTATTTTGTTTAAAAAGTTTTAAAAATAGTTTGTAAAATATAAATGTGTTTAACCGTATCTAATATAAGATTATTTTGATACTTGTTAGACTTTAACCAATTGAAATGTTTGGATTTTAAACAATTTCACTGAATTTCATATTCTAGAAAATATTTCCCAAATTTTATAAATCGCAATATTTGGTTATCTACGTATCTAAAAGTTAATTTTTTTAATGAATTGTATTACATTTTAATAACCAACTTACCATTATAATTTTATTTTGTATAATTTTATTATTGTACACCACCTCAATAAAATCTACATACTTTTATTTATTGATACAAATAATTATTCCTCTGAAAAAATAAATAGCTAAATTATTTTGCGTCTATTTAAAAAGTTAGTTAAAATTACACCTTATAACACCTGCGTACTAAGCAAATGTAATAAATTTAGCATAAGGATAATGTACACATGTGTGAAATGATAATGTTTTAAATTCTTAATATTGCAATAACAGTAAACAAACGTGTGTGCACGTGTCACTTTTGCGAGTTTTCGCTCATCTTCATTAAATTACAGCATATATAAACAACATGAGGGAATTTTTCAGCAGCTGAACGCAATTGATAATTTCGACTCACTTTTTCTGACCCGCATATATGCCAAACTGTGAAAAACAAGAAATACGGGTTATTTTTTCCATTCAATTATTTGTACACGCATGTGTAATATATTTAATATTTAAACAAGCTGATTTTCAAATTGGTTACTTGATACAAATAAAGAATATTAATACTATAAATATTTTAAAATTAATTCCTCATCAAAATTGCAAAAAAATAATTTTTACTTGAATAATCATACTTTTCAAAATCATACCATAAAATATAAAAATGGCTGCTTTGTAATTACAAACTAATCCGAACGCACAGAGGCCTGAAATTATAGTTTGGGTGGATGTCAGCCTTCTAGTAGCACTTCATAGTTAAGTTTTATAAAGAGTTTAATTCTTGCGATCCATTTGTAAGAAGACATAGTAATTATACTATGAACTTATGATGGCGACTAGCGTTTTTCTTAAAATTTTTCTGTTTCCAAAATGCGCGAAGTGCCCAGACTTAATACTTTAGTCAATTCTTGCTTGGATCATATTTATGTTGGAAATGTCTATCAAGACTCATTCAGTTCTGTGGTCCAGACAAAATATCAGATCATTACTTAATTTCTTTAGCAATAAATGTTAAGTTTAAGTTGTCTTAATCTAAATTATATAGTCATAAATAAAAAAAAAAACAATAAAATATTCAGAGAAGAGCTCGCGAAATACATAGACAGTTACATTTAATATTATCCTAGAATCATATGCCCGAAGCTGTAACAAAAGCATTCTTATCAGCTCTCGATAAATCCTGTGATGTGCTAAATAAGCAGGTTATATACATGAGAAACCGACCCTCTAAACCATAGAAAACTGACCAAATTATAAACAATATAAAGGAAAAAATATATGTTTTCATGTTTGGAAACGGTTAAATGAACCACGTAATGTTAAATGTTACTTCGACGATATAAAGAAATAAGAAATAAAGTAAATTTTGTAATAAAAATTGCTAAAAAAAATATAACATCTTGTGCTACCGATGCTTCTCCTAATATGATGGGCAAGAAAAGTGGCTGCTTAAAATTGATGAAAGATGAGAATCCAGAAATGATTCTTATGCATTGGGTTATTCATAGGGAAAACTTGGTAACTAAAATCAAATCGCCTGTTCTAAATAAAGTAGTGCATTCAGTAATAAAGTGTCAAATGCAAGCACCTTTTCAAGATATTTTGTGAAAAACAACTGAAGTAAGATGGCTCTCTAAAGGGAACTGCTTGAAAAGATTTATGGAACTGTTTCAAAAGCGAAAATTTTTGTTTTCATTACCCTTATTGAGTTATGTTAGAAATATATTAACAAAAACTTTGAACAGTTTCATTGGCTCCAAAAATGTGAAGTAAATGATACCGCTATACTAGTTATTCTCGATTATGTGAAAATTCTATCGGCTCATTTAAAAGAAAGATTTTCTGATTTAAAACAAATTGATTTTCCAATATGGATGATGCAGCCAATGTTAGTGGATTTTGTCTGATATATCAAATATGCAGTATCAAGAAGAACTAGCAAAATGCAAAATGATGAGTCAGTTAAAACTCTATTTAGTATAAAAGGAGCGATGGCATGGCTTTTTGTCGAAACAGAAAATTCATAAATTGAACCAAATGTGCAAGAAAACTATTGATACCATTTCCATTTTCATATTTAGCTGAATGTAGATTTAGTGCTGCAATTGATTTACTGATAAAAACAGAAATCGTCTGAATATAACACAACGGGGAGACTTGAGACTGAAGCTAACCAAATTGCAACCTAACATAAAATCTCTGCGCAGCAAGCATTAATCGCAAAGATCTCACTAAATTAAAATAATAAATTAACCTAGAAAAATCTTTATTAACATTATTTCAAATTTGAATTTTAGTTTTTTATGTTTTGAAAATGTGTTTCGTTAACAATTTCTTAGTGATTTTTTCCTAAAACCTATCATTTAAGTTTCTTAAGTGAACAATTCAAATTTTTTAAATCAAAAATTATGTATATGTTACACAGGGGGGACATAAGAATTTTAGAAAGGCTTAGGTGGGAAATGGCACAAAAAAGGTTGAGAAACACTGGCCCAGATAATGCTAAGCCTCCAGGCCATGACAACATAAAGATTCGAGCGATATAATGAAGGGACCTATAACGAAACTAATAAACTTAACTGTCACTACTGGCAATATTCGAAAATTTTTAAAAAATCTATAGTTAAGACTATTTACAAACCTAGCAGTCACGAAATCTACAATAACTACAGACCTATATCATTATTGCCTGTCATATATAAAATAATGGAACAATAAACTAATTAACTATCAAGATAAACACAATATAATAGACAGAATGCAATACGGTTTTAAGAAAAATAAAAGCACAATAACCTTATTAGAAGATCTAGCAGATAGTATAAATCACAAACTAAACAAGTTTATGTATACCTACGTAATATTTGTGGAATATAGCAAAGTCTTTGATATGATAAATCACAAAAAACTACTAATAATCCTAGAAAATATAGGAGTCAGAGGTTAACCACTAAAATGGTTGCAAAATTTTTTGGAAGAAAGATTCTCAGCAGTTCAAGTTGGTGGGACTATAGGACCGGAATACGAAAATAATAGAGAAGTGCCACAGGGGAGCATTATGGGCCCCCTTCTATATTTTCTCTATGTAAATGTCATGAAAAATGTCTTCGTCAAATGCGACTTTTATTTGTATGCTGACGATACAGCTATAGTATCGTCCAGTGATCGTCCAGGTTCTCCAAAGGGATTTTAGAAATTTTCAGTACTGGGCTCATGTCAAGGAATTATTTATCAATAAGAATAAAACAAAAATAATGAAAATGTTGTCACCTCACAAAGAGTTGATGATTGATACAAAAGTAATGTTCCACAAAGGCAGTTGACTCCATTCTGACACGTCAAATTGTCGCTGTCTTGATGTTTTAGAAGTAGTGGAATCTCACAAATATCTAAGGGTTACCATAGATAATCATTTTACTTGGAATCAACAAAATTCGTAGTCTAAATGTCAAACTAAGACATCTGGCTGAAAGATTTTTTCATCTTAAATGGTTTATGCCACAGGATATTTTAAAATTAATTTATCATTAGAAAAAAAACACGAAAATATTTCGTAAAATCTACAATCCAACGATGTTTCGACTGCTGAAAACACGTTTTTAGTAGATATTCAGTTTTTTTTCTTTTTAATGTTCTCAACGTCCCCAAAAAGAAGTCGCAAGGTGCTAAATCGGGCGAATACGGTGGGTGATCGATCACAGTAATCTCATTTTTGGCCAAAAACTCACGCACTACGAATGATGTGTGCGCGGGCGCATTGTCTTGGTGCAACACCCACGAATTGTTTTGAGCCAAATTTAGCCGCACTCGAAAAGCACGGGCTTTCAACCTTTTTAAAACTTCAACTTCTTACGCGATCAATGTTTTCTTCAGATTTTGAAGTGGAAGGACGTCCTTCTCGTTCGTCGTCCTTCACACTGTCCCGTCCTTCCTTGAATCGAGTTACTCACTTGTGAATAGCAGTTAATTTAAGGAATCATCTCCATAAACTGTATTCAAGTCCGTCAAAATTTGAATAGGAGTTTTACTAAGTTTTGTGCGAAATTTAATGATGATTCGCTGTTCCTCATTAAGAAAAAACTCACAACAGACTCAGAAGCCGATGAAAATTGGACTGAGGTTCAGTTAGAGTACAAAGAGTGGGGGAGGTCACTGGCTTTCCCCCACTACTCCACAATATACCGTGGGGAGGGAATTCCGAGAACTTTTTATACACTCCTCGTACATATAATTTTAATAATACACTTGTAGATAATTTCCCACTGAAACCCATATACTCTCATTTTATTAAGTGTTTACGAAGTTGTTTAAGATTTCTACCATTTACTCAAACAGTAAATAGTACACACTTTTACTTCGATATATAACTGAATTAAGCTTAAATCGTATTTACTCATTTACACAGTGAATTTTAAAAAAATATCTTATTTCTAAACTAAAGATGTTAATGATGTTGTTTTATAAATATATTCTATATTATAATTGTTTAGAAATAATCAATCAAATCGAATTGCAATAAAAAATATAATTATCGAAATCGAATTTATAACATAATTTTTAATTAAAGCACGTCAACAATTAATCAAGAAAAACTAGATTTGTGTACTTTCTAAAAAAAATTCTAGATCACAGCCGTACAAATTAAGCAATTATATATTACGCTTTTGATTAATTACACTAAGCCAGAAAACCGGCGTTGATGGCTGCATTAACAGTTTTTGTCAATTGAAATTTATTACCGCCGGTAGCCAAAGTGCGACCTAAAACCCGGCTCACCTTCCCAATTCGAAACATTTAGCAATAATAATTAAACCCGTGCCCCGATCCCTACATCTCAATTAAACAATGTCACGTGAAAGTAAATCGTCTGCTGGGCATTCGTTCAATTTGTTCGTTCTGAGAGGTGAAAAAAAATGCGAAAACGCAACGAGCATTAATTCGAAAACCGAGAAAAGGCGCACACGAAGGTTAGTATCTTAATTAAAATTTCTCGGCGGGAAGAAAAGCAAATAATTAATTTCATTATACTGTAATTCTGGACACCGCTGCGATTATTTCTTATTGCAGTGAATATTAAATTAACCTAGAAATATTTACATGCAAATTTACGTTTTTTGTTGTTGATTATTTATTTGCGCGAGGAGAGCTATTCCCTGGAGAATTTATAGTCACGCTTCCTCAAATTAAAGCAATTAAATTAAACAACGTCGTATAGTTGGTGAACTAAGTACAAAACTTCACGATCACTTGATTAATATTTATAACTTTTATTTTGATGAATATTTATTATGACCTTTTCAAAATTCAATTGCAGTATCACCTTGTTAGATGCAAAGTAATTAATCTGTTTCAGCTATGAAAAAAATATGAACTACTTTTTACCACTTGTTTTATATGGCTCAACATTCAAATAAAAATGTTATAAAAAATATAAAGGTAGAAAAACCTTAAGCATCAGGAATGAAATGCTTAAGCAAAAGAAGTAATTCTCTGTCTCTAGGGGTTGTATATTAAAAACTAAACTAAAACAATTATTTGATTGAGTTAGCATCATGTAGTAAGGGTCCCAATTATCTTTATAATAGAATATAAAACATGACAAAGATTTTTTTTGCTTTATAATCAAAGTGTATATAAAATTCAATATATTCATAGATTTAATATTTGTTAAAATATGTGTGTGAGTCTTAAGTAATTTCGGTCCCGACCAATAGATGCCTACACTTGTAT
This sequence comes from Ontholestes murinus, assembly GCA_963969525.1. NCBI lineage: Eukaryota > Metazoa > Arthropoda > Insecta > Coleoptera > Staphylinidae > Ontholestes > Ontholestes murinus. The sequence goes on from OZ018390.1 coordinate 29,329,750, forward strand.
TTTTAACCAACTATCTTCATACCAATCATAAATGTCACTTATACAATAAGAAAGGTTTATAAATATTCAACCTAAATATGCCAGAAATGATAAAGATAATAATAATAATAATAAATGGGCAGGGGCGGTAAAGATCTATACCGTTTGGTGAGTAGCGACACCACCCCAATTAATATCTACTCGATTCGCTTTAAGGAAGAAGGGACCAAAAGACCTTGATATCCCTCAATATGCCTATACCACAACTGCATATAATACTTGGCAGAAGGTTATAAAATGCAAACCAACCCCCTATTAAATGGAGATAATTAATGAAGATGCCTCGGAAACTGCTTCGGGTATGCATCTTAACACCCACGCATTGAGTCGGAGAGGGGAAGGCAATGTGGCAAGTCAGCTAAAGACTCTCGTGGCAAAACGTGAACCAAGTGGCGCGGTCCCACGTATGGCTACCACAAGACACCAAGAAGTATCAAACGAAGAACAAATGCTCTTGATGCTATCTACCAGGATAGGAAAAGTATGCACGTATGAAATAGACAGAAGATGGAAACATGTTTATCATGCGTAATTACTACAAAATCACAAAAATCGAATTAGATATGAAATTATACAGAAAACACTTATATACTACTTTCTGTGATCAATACCCACAATACAAGAACATTACACAAAAATGGTGATGTGGCCATCATAATACTTTCCCTATATTTTTCTCGAAAACTAGAAGGTTATTCTTAATTATTTGCTCAATTTTGAATTCTTTATATTTACTTGTATAAAATTCATTTAGCTCCTATAGTTTATTAGCAATAAGCAAAAAAAAACAAAATTTTTAAATTAACAAAAAAAACTGTTTTAATAAAACTTTTTCAGTTTTTCATTCTCTTTAACTTTTGTTTGAAAAGTTATGTCTTATTTTTCAAAATTACTTAAATTTCATAAAATTGTTTGAATAAATCTATTAAATTTTGCACAAATATTATGTTTATTTACGTTTTACAACTTTTAATTAAAACCCTCGCTTATGTTTTACTGATTGGAGGGTGGGTTAGAGGCCAAAAACCCACCCTACATATACATATTAATTTTAATTACTGATCGCCTCGCGGTTTGCAATAACTTCAATTACAAAATTTGAATAAAAGAAAATTGACAAAGTAAAATTTTTGATCAAGAGAATGGTTGCGACCGTTAACGTGTGGTTAAAACATATTGAATTTTTCAATTCAGTGAAAGAAGGACTTATTAGATTTTTTTTAATTTTTGAGAAGTCTATATTTCTAAACAATTTTTTTTTAATTTTATTGCTTCCAATAAAATCTTTACAATTTAGAAAACGCGAAATCTTGAAACCTAGAGAAGAAATTAGTGAAAAAATCTTGAATTCTTGAAAAAGTAAGTCTTGATTTTAGAAAAAAATCCTAAAAATCTAGGGCCTCAAAAAAAGAGAAATTACTGAAAATTTTCTGAACCCTCAAGACAAATCTAGATTTCTACAAAAAAAAATTCTAAAAAGTTCTAGAGCCTCCAAAAATATCTTTGCAATTTAGAAGATAAGAAGATAACCTTGAAATCTGGAGGAGAAATTTCTGGAAATTTCCTGAACACTTGAAAAAAATGTCTAGATTTCTAAATCAAAATTTTCTAAAAACTCTAGAGCCTCCTAGAAATTTATAAGATCCGTTGAAAAAATTTTCTAAAAAAATCTAGACCCCCCAAAAAAACTTCCGCAATTTAAAACATTCTAAATATGGGATCAAGAAAATCTACATGAACCTGAAAATGTAATTTAAGCAAACATTCTCAACTCCTTAAGAAACGACATTCTTTCTGAATATGCATGAAATAATTAAGTACCCGGACATTCGCGGTATGTTTTTGGACTTAGTGTTTAAGTGACCTCCAAAATTTTTTAAGATTTAAAAAACGACTTCAAAAAAACTCTTGAACTCTAGAGAATAAATTGCTAGAAATTTCCTGATCCCCCGAGAAAATAATCTAGATTTCTAGAAGAAAATTCTAAAAATTCTAGAGCCTCAAAGAAAATCTTTGCGATTTAGAAGACAAGTTGAAAAAATCTTGAAATGTGGAGAAGAAATTACCAGAAATTTCCTGAACTCTCGAAAAAAAGTTTAGATTTCTTAAAATTTTCTAAAAAAGCCTTCATTTAAATCTTCGCAATTGGAAATTTTCTAAAATCTACAAAAAATCTACATTTCTAAATTTTTTTTTGAAAATTCTAATAACTTCGCAATTTAAAAGACAGATTGAAAAAAAATCTTAATATCTGGAGAAATGATTGAAAAGAGTCTAGATTTTTAGGAACAGATTTTCTAGAAAAATCTATAGCCTCCAAATCTGAATAAAAGTTACTGGTAATTTCTGAACCAATAAACTTTATTATTAAACTTTAAAAAAGTGCAAAGTTCTGGAAAAGATTTTTTTTTAATTTTTGAGCCCTGAAGGAAGTCTGCAATTTATAAGACAATATTAAAATCTGGAAGAGAAATTACTGGAAACAGCCTCAAAGAAAATTCTATAAATATTGAAACGAACTTTCTAAACAAACCTGAATAAAACCTTTGCTAAAAATTCTGAAAATAAGAAAAAGAAATTACTGTAAACTTTAAGAATCCTCCAAAAAAATTCTAGGAATCTACAAGGAAGACTTGTGAAAAAGCCTCGATCAACATTCTTTGAAAAGGTAGATGCAAATAACTGAAAATATGGAGAAGAAATTCCTGAAACTTTCATAAACGTCCAAGTTCTAAAAATTTATAAAAAATATCTTAATAAATTATAAAGTTAAACAAAATCTTGAAAAAACTTTCTGAAAAGTCTTGAACTCTCGAATAAAATCTTTGCTAAAAATTCTGAAAATATCTATTTATTTATTAGATAAGAAAAAGAAATTACTGTACACTTCTAGAATCCTCAAAAAAAGTTTTAAAAATCTAATATGAAATCTTGTGAAAAATTCTAAAAACCTCAATGTAAAAAAAAACTAAAAGTATGGATCATCTGATAAAATTATAGAAAAGTTGAACAAAATATTCTACAAAAACCACGAAAAAATTTCTATAAATAAATATAAATAATGAATTTTGAAACAATTGAATAAAATCTTTGCTAAACTTAAAAAAAAATGTAGAATACTCGATGAAAATTCTTTGGAAAGGAAGTTGCAATAAAAACTAAAAGTGTGAAGGAGAAATTTCTGAAATTTCAAGAATCTTCTGAAAAATTCGAATGTTAAATTTATTTCTCACAAATTAAAAAAATTACGAATAACATGTCTCAATAAAACTTCTTCAGTTTCTCATTTCCTTTAACCTTTGTTTGAAAAGTTATGTAATATTTTTCAAATTTGGAAAAATATCGCCTCGAGTAAACATCCACTTCCGGGTAATGAGTGTTTACCAAAAGCTTTTCAGTTCCAGTTTTTAACGATAAAACCTTAAGTTTGAAGTTTCATCTCAATCGGATCGTTCGTTTTTGAGATACAGCGCCCACAGACATTTTCATGCACGAAAACAATACTTCCCCTATATATACTATATAGGGAAAGTAACAAAGAATTTCTAGACAGAGACGAAAAATCATGACGCATAATCTTATACCTGAGACAATATTACATAGTATTCGTCAAAAGTTGCCAATAAACTGAATAATGTGACACAGAAAACGTTAAAATACACGCAAACACAGACACAGAACGAGAGCACAACCTAAACACTACTAATGGAGAACAAACTCAAATAAACACGAGCGTTCATCTGGAAACAGAAAACACCACCAGAACAGTTCAGACTACATATGATATACAGATTGAAAATATGCAATGTAATTTGATAAAGCTCTTCTTAATTTTCAGACACAAACCCCTGCTGTAGATACCGTCTATGCAAGCAAAACTCATCCAAAAGATTTTAACAAATTATACACTTGATGAATAAACATATATTGCACAATTACCTACAAGAACATCACACATTTATAGAACTACAATACACTGCGATATACTATGCAGCAGTCGCCGCTGTGAGACTAAACGGAGGAAAAGTAATACTTAAATATCAGCAAAATACCAAAAGAAGGACTAAACCGGCATGGCAAACTAAACTTGAAGAATGCATGCAATAGTATTAGAAAGGATATAGGAAGACTCAGTAAGTTTGAATTTGGAATGAGAATGCGGAGATTTTGTGCACATGTAAACAAAATACACAAAAATAGTCAATACAAAGCATACATGAGGCACTCAATTCAAACAATGCGCAGCACATTGACACATTAAAACAAAAACATGCGGCACTTACACAAAGACTACGCAGATACAAGAATACTACATTACGAAAACAGCAATGCGTAATTTGCAAATAACGAAACATAATTTTACAAACAATTACACACACAAGATCAGACACAAAACACAGGGATTTCAAATCTAGAAAATGTACATACGTTTTGGGCATTGATGTGGGAGAATGATGTACAATATAATGATAATACTACTTGGATTAGAGAGATTGAGGAAACTACTCAGCATGTACAACCGATGACGCATCAAGTAATAACAACAGAGCAAGTTACACAGGCCATAAAAGGCATTTATAATTGGAAAACACCAGGAGCGGACATGATACATAATTATTACTATAAGAACTTACATGTACACACCAATATATAGTACACCACCTCGAAAATTTCATGCAAAGCCCAGAAGATATGCCTTCATTCCTTACAAAGGGCATAACATATATCATCCCAAAAGGCGAAGATACAGTAGACCCCTCCAAACACAAACCAATAACATGCCTGCCTACATAATATAAAATATTCACGAGATTAATTACAGATAGTATTTCCAAATACTGTGAGGAATACAAAATCATAGCTGAAGAGCAAAAAGGATGTCGTAGAGAAGCGCAAGGGCTGTAAATAACAATTGCTGTTAGATGCAGTATGTATGGAACAGGTTTACCATAAAATAAGGAAAATGTATGCTGCTTTTATTGACTATAAAAAAGCGTATGATTCAGTCCCTCATACCTGGCTGTTAAAAATACTTACAATCTACAAAATAAATCCAACAATAACTACTTTTTTGAAACATGCCATGATGACATGGAAAACAACACTGATAATAAATATAAGTAATCAAGAAATGTCTACAAAACCAATATATATATATGTATATATATATATATATATATATATATATATATATATATATATATATATATATGTTAATACAGGTTTTCGGGTGTTTTTCCGCGTGGATTGTGTAAATGTACGACGTTTCGATGAGCTCTCTGCCATCTTCATCAGGTATCTTCGCTTGTATGGATCAAGGAATTACTGGATTGCCTTTAAGTTGGCGCTGTATTTATATTTGAGTTTCTTACATTCCTTCTGGTTTTATATATATATATATATATATATATATATATATATATATATAAGATGAGGTATGTTACAAACTGACTTATTAAGTCCACTCTGGTTCTGTTTAGCTTCAAATCCTCTCTCACATCTATTAGATAATACCAAATACGGTTTTGGGATTAAGCAAACTACTACAGCTTACCACAAACTCACTCACCTCATGTACATGGATGATATCAAACTGTATGCATTAACAAAAACACAATTAGATAAACTAATTCGCATTACCCACACATTATCACAAGATATACATATGGAGTTTGACCTTTATAAATGTCGCACTTAGAATAATAATAATAATAAGGTGTTTTATCAACAAAAAATGATAAGGAAACCAACATCATTGAGTTAGAACCGCTGGATATATCAGACACTTACAAATACCTTGGATTTGAACAAATGCGAGGCATTAAACAGAAGCATATTAAACAAAAACTAAAAAATACCTTTAAAATGCCACTTAATGAAAGGTAATACGATGGACACACACTGAGCTAGAACAGCTGCAAACCAAAAATAACACTACACTTACAAAACACAGATACCATAACCCCAAATCTGCAATACAGCGTTTAGTATTACCACGTAAGGAGGGTGGGCGTGGCTTTATAAATATTGCATCTTTATATCACAATATAAATCACAAACTAAAAACTTAGTTTTTTGCAAAACAAGATAGTTCAGAATTACACAATGCTGTTATATTAGCAGATAACAATTATACACCATTAAATCTACACGAAATACAAATTAATATGGACACCATACAAAGTGATACTAACTTGATCTAGAGACAAAAGACCCTTCATGGAAGGTACCCTAATGAGATTGACGAAGCCCATGTCGATAAAGAAGCGTCGCATGCTTGGTTGTTAAGCACAGGGCCCTACCCGGAAACTAAAGGTTTTATGATAGCTATACAAAATCAAGTTATTTATCCCAGAAATTATAGGAAGTACATTATTAAAGGTTCAGCTCCTCAAAACGATTTGTGTCGCAAGTGCAATAATGTTTCAGAGACCATACAGCATATTATCTCAGCATGCTCAGTGATCACACAGACTGACTATAATCATAGACATGACCAAGTAGGGAATATAAAAGCATAAATTTATCACAAAAACACTGCTCTATTACAAATACAGTCCAGAAATAATAGTTAAAAATGCCATACGCAAAATTTATTGGGATCGTACAATTATTGACATTGCGGTGCCAAACACACACAACCTACAAAAAACATATGCAGAAAAAACTTCTAAATATAAGGATCTCGTAATAGAAATAAAGACCCTATGGAGAATGGAGAAGGTGGTGATTATACCAATTATTCTGCCAGCTACGGGTGTAATTCCCAAAGTATTGCACACGAGTTTACGGGACATTCAGCTAGCACCATACACATACATTGAATTACAGAAGACAGTAATACTCAACACGTGTCATATTGTCAGGAAATTCCTAGATGAGGATACGGTACATCACATTACACAAACAACTGAAATAAATATTTAAACTACACAAAATTAATAACATGACCATTGATTCTTGCCTTGCGCCGATCAATGGATAGCAACGGATAATTTTGCCTTGCTGTGAGAACAAAACAAATATATTGTTTATATATGGCATCAGCATTAGTTGCACCATTGTCTATGGGTGTGTCATCGGCAAATAGAATTACTGGCGCACCATCAATCGCTTGAGGAAGATCATTAATATTTATTAAAAATAAGACTGGACCAAGAATAGAGCCCTGCGGTACACCTCTTTTTAAAGTTAGAGCGTTAGACATCTTATCATTTAGGCTTGTCACCTGCTGTCTTAGATAAATATGACACCACTAAGTCAGAACTACGTTTGTTAAAGTCATATATAGATAATTTATGTATAAGAATCTAGTGTGACACACAGTCAAATGCATTCGATAAGTACGAAATACAATGGGTTTTGTTTTCTAAATGATCAAAGATGAAGTTACAAAGCTCTATTAATGCATCAGTGGTAGAACAATTTGAACTGAAACAAAATTTATTAGCGAAAAATATATTATATTCTTCAAATAATGTAGTAATTTGACCTGAAAATAAATTAAAGATATTGATAAAGTGTAATAAGTATTATTACCAGTTTCCAAGTATAAGTGTAACACAAGAAGTCGTAAACACTATATTTAAGAAGCCATATTTGACAAATAATGTACCGAAAAAGAGGGTGCACTATGGAAGCAAATATCCAAAATGGTTCAATTACGAGTTAATAAATTTGAGTAAAGACAAAAAAATGGCCCACATCGCATTTAAAAATCGAAATAAATCGTTATACTCTAATTATATCCATATGATTGAGAATAATATTCGTTGTAATAGCAATAACTTTTGGAAATTTGTCCAAGAACGGAAAAATATAAAGAACTCCTTCAAGCATGTTTTCAAATGATCTAAAAAGTATAATTTAACAAGAATCTGCGGATCTGTTTGCTTTACATTTTTCAAGCGTTTACAATAAAAACCTAACAGCCAGCGGCAAAAGTTATAATCTAGAGCAGTATGTTGACCCTTCATTTAATTTTAGCATTGATTTTATGCGCGTTTTCAATGAATTAGCTAGTTTGAATAAAACATTGTCTTGTGGCCCGGATAACATTCCAAATCCATTTCTTAGAGAATGTGCATATACAATGCAGTTGGGATGATCATTGAAACATGTAATCGTTGACGAACAACATGGGTTTTCTTCGGGCAAATCTACAACTACAAATTTGATTATCTATCAGGATTACCTTTTGACAGCTTTAGAGGGTCGGTATCATTTATACGGACTTCTCTAAAGCCTTCGATAGAGTGAGTCATGATATCCTGATACAAAAATTATACTATATCGGTTTTTTGGAGAATGTTGTTAAATGGGTAGAAAGCTTTCTTTCTGATAGATATCAAATGGTAAAACTAGGTAATTGCATTTCAGCTAAAATCAAAGCTACCTCTGATGTGCCCCAAGGCTCCCATGTTGGCCCAGTTTTATTTTATTTGTTTATTAATGACCTACCAAACGGCTTAAACTTCTGCAAATACCTGCTCTATGCAGACGACTTAAAATTATTTCACTCTGTGCGATCTATCTCCGATGTCACTAATATTCAAGAGGATCTAAATTATTTACATAAGTAGTGTTTCAATAATAAACTATCTTTAAATATATCTAAATGTAAATGTATTACATTTAGTAGGAACAGAAATCCAATCCACAATGATTACAGTATTGATAACATATTTTTGGAACGGGTATCGGATATAAACGATTTGGGTGTGTTATTTGAGAAATCTCTGTCATTCAAGACGCACATCTATAACCAATAAAGCTTACAAGATGTTGGGTTTCATTTCTCGAATTGGTTCTGACTTTAAAATCGATACCTTAAGACTTCTTTATTGCACCTTGGTTCGACCGCTTTTAGAATACGCGGCAACAATATGGTATCCTAATCAATAATATCTAATTAATGCATTGGAGATGGTGCAAAAGAAGTTCTTGCGTCGTATGGCATACAGGATGAATATATTAAAACCACAGTTAAATTATAATTTACTTAGGGTTAATTTAGATATATCAACATTACTTTTTCGCAGAAATTACTTTGATAAGTGTTTTTATATAAGGTAATAAACGGATATATCAGCTGTCCCGCGTTGTTAGGAAGTCTTGACTTTTGGCACCAAAAATCAGGACCCTCCACAAAACACCAAATCTTATTTAGGGAGAAATTGCATCGCTCTACGTACGTCAGGAACAATCCGTTATCCAGATTAATCCACACCGCCAATTGTTTATTGCCCTCAATTAACTTTGACTTGTTTGCAAATAATTATTCATGCTTTCGTAGGGCAGTGGTGGTTATTAATCTAGATTCAACATTTATTTAGTTTTTCTGCATTCGGTATTCTATTTTTTTCAAGGTTAATCTTTTTATGGGTAGAAATATTAAGTGTTAATTTAGTATTTAAGTGTTTTTTCATACTGTTTTATTTTCATATTGTATTATTTATGAATTTCAGTATTTAAGTTTTCAGTTCTTTGTATTATATTGTATTAATTTATATTTGTAAAGTGATTTTCGTTAATAAATAAATAAATAAATAAATAAATAATTTAATTAATCATCATCAAGAGAGTCTTAACGAAACAATTGTCACCAGAAGAATATAGGGTGAGAATGAAAGAATACATATTTTGTGAATTCAAACATTCCTAAATGCGATCAAAATTTTTGTAATATATAATACTTAACATAAATACCATTTGACTGGAAACACTTCAATTGTCGTTATGTTTTTCTTAATGTTTTAAAAACACATTGTCATTTTCTAAGTTCCTTTGGCCAAATCTTATTTGTATTATAATTTTTAAGATATTTTCTTATTACTATTTTTAAATTAATTTAATTATAAATCTAGAGTCTGTCATTCATCATTTGTCATTTGTAATCTGTCATTTGTCATTTATCATTCGCCATTCGTCATTTTTTATTTGTCATTTGTCATTTGTTATTTCACATCTGCCATTTGTCATTTGCAATCTATCATCTCGACAGATGGAAAAGCAAACCAAGGAATATCGCTATGATTTCCTGTTTTACTTCAGAAAAGGGAAAAACGCAGCACAAGTCCATAGGAAGTTATGTGCTGGGTATAGTACGGTTTGCTTAACAGAACGCCAGTGCCAGAATTGGTTTGCCAAATTACCAGAACGTTAAGTTCAATGTCAGAGATGCCGCACGTTCAGGAAGGCCAGTTGAAGCCGAAGACGATATATAAATCCATTAATAAAAGCAAACCGCCGTTATATGAATCCAAACAAAAAATATTAAATTTTCCTTAAAAGACAGTAGAAATACATTTGCACAAGCTGGGATATGTTAGTAAACACAGTATTTAGATTCCACATAATCTCAAAGAAATTCATTTAACAAGAGCATATACGCTTGCAACAAGCTCTTGAAGAATAACATACATGAGCCATTTCGCAAACGTATTATCACTGGCGACAAGAAATGGATAGTTTACAACAACACCGTGTGAAAACGGTGATGATGCACAAACTGTAACCACTTCGAAAGCAAATAGTCATCAAAAGAACGTTATGCTATCAATTTGGTGGGATTACAAAGGCGTCGTGTATTTTGAGATACTACCAAACCATCAATACGGCTGTGTACTGTCGCCAATTGGACAAATGGAATGAAAAGCGACCAAAATTGGCAAATTATAAAGGTGTTCCACCATTACAACGCGAGACACACAAGTTTAGTGACCCGCCAGAAGTTGCGAAAGTTTGAATAGGATTTAATGGACCATCCACCATACACACCAGATCTTGCATCGTACGACTACTATTTGTTTTGATCTTTGCAAAACACTCTGAACGATAAACAATGTAATTCAGACAATCGTGTCAAACAGCGCTTGCTTAATTTTTTTGCTGAAAAAGGCAAGAAGTTTTTTTGAACATATTATCATGATGTTAGCCGAAAGATGACAAATGTCATAGAAAGAAACAAATAATACATAAGTGTATAAAAACTAAAAAAAATATTATATCTTAAGAAGTCGCCTTTCATTATTACAGTAGAAAAATAATCTTTAACTATTTTAGATATAAATATAACTAGATTTGTTAGCAGTTTTCAAATTCAAAGACATTTAAGTTTAACCCATTATTTTTTAATTTCGGCATAATGGATTACCTCGAGTAAAATTTATATCCATATACATATGTGATTCAGGAAAGTTGATTTTTCGCTATTTATATATTTTATTAGTCTGGCGGTGAAATTTGGAAATCTGACCAAAATATATTGGTCAGGTAGAACCAAATTTCACCGCGCGATAATTTTGACATTAAAATTTTTATATACCCGATTTGGACATTTGTTCTACTGATGTTTTAATAATGTAAATGTCACTACAAGTTTGGTTCTGAGATTTTAGAGCAAACTAATATTATATTTTTGTAGGATGTTCTTTATTATATAAATAACCGTTATTTTTGTCATCGCGCCTTAATGGCCCAATTGATATAGCGTACCTGGACTCTCTAAATATAGGGTCCGCCAATAAGGGCGCGTGAACTTTAAAATTGAATAAAACAAGTTGTGTGTGAGGTAGAAACGAAATTTATTTTTCATTCGAAAGGGTATTCGACCCCATTAAGTATGGAAGATAACATCGTTCAAATGTCGACTCGAATTTGCCCACCAATCGACGGATAGTCGACTCTACAGGCCGATCATCGCGACCGTAAAATGGGCGAAGTGCGCGGAACGTTGCTCGAACTGATGACCCATTTTCGTAAAACAATTTAATAATTTGCACGTGCTGCTCGACACTCAAACTTGCCATGGTGATTTGGGGTTATATACTGAACAAATGACAGCAACTTTGACAGCTCTACCTCGAACAACATGGCCGCACCCTTCCGGCAAACTTCGCGCGTCCCTATTGGCGGACCCTTTATATCCAGTGTTCTTTTTTACTCGTACGATGGTTTTATAATTGAGAATTCAGAAATCCCAATTATTTTTTTTTTTTAATTATGGATTTTATTTTCATTACAGCAACAACTCTTGCTCGATTGTGACTGAAATTAATTTTAAGTATTACCCTCTAGTTCTGGTTTAAATCGATGGCATGACAGAGAGTTCCGCCGCACGTAGGCCCCAGTTGGCCCTTTGTGTATCCTCCCATCTGAGTCCTTGCTACGGTCAAGCCAACCCAAGGAATTGGCAAACGCCAGGACTGCAGCAAGAGGGACTCTGAGGATGTCTGATGGCTTTCTCCCATTGTGAATTTACCTAGGTTGGATAATACGGGGCAGTCTAGAAGTACGAGTCCGCGGTTTCCTCTTCCGCTTCACACCGTCTGCAGATAAGACTAGATTGTAGTCCCAGTTTGTACAGGTGTGAACGTAAATCACAGTGTCCTGTTAGAAGCCCTTCCGTAGGTTTTCTCTGGATAGTTGCATACAGTATCTGGCCTTTTTGGTGTTCATTGCGATGAAGTTTTTTGAAACTCTAGAGCCAGGTGTGTTGCCCCATCGCTCCTTGTGGCATCTGATTGATGCAGTTTTCAGTAGGGTACTTAGATCTAACAGGGTTCGGTCCGCATACAGTTCGACCGGATGCCTTCCTCGCCAAACCATCTGCTATTCTGTTCTCTTTGCTGTTGTTGTGTCCTTTTACCGAGCATAAAGTTACCTCGTTGTCACTAGCCACTTCTTACAAGGCTTCGCAGCATTCCAGCGTAGGTCTCGTAAAAATTTCTTCGCCTGGCGCCGGCAGCACTAATTCAGATTACTTCACTTGTTTCTGTTTCACTTTCATTTTTTGGATATACATTGTCATCTTCCCAAGAGGCAATGTCGATTAGAATGTCAGACAAGTCATCAACCGAATGCTAATGATACTAAAATACTACAGTACAACAATGTGGTGTAGCCGGCGGCTGGATGATATTTTGACCACGACACCAATGTGGTGTCGCCGGCCGTTGGGCGATAGTTTTTGCGCGACACCACTGTGGTGTAGCCGGACGGCAAAGTGTTAATACTGAGGTAATTTTGCAGCTGGCAATGGACAAGATTACCGCTATGCTTTCCGTACTATGCTCATAACATCTATAATGGCTCGTGTTATTTGTTCTACGACGGTACGTTTTAAGTTCGAGAAATGGAATAGGAAAGAATAAAATAATATTACAAAATTATTTTTCTTTTTCCCCCCAGTAACATTTCGTTCCAAAAACATGATTGTCTTTATTACACTGGTTCTTCAAAAATGCACGCTGTTTTTGTAGCGGTGTGAGTAGGTTCTCATCTTGCACTGACTTTTTACAAGATGATTATGGAGGATCTTAAAAATAGTTGTTACAGATACTCTAACCATTTCTTTCATCAAACGTACAACCTCCAATATGAATTATTCGATTTTCCGATGAAATCTGAAGTGGTGATCTCACCAGACTGCCTAGGTTGGGAATTGTCTTCAATTGATTCTCTGCCTTGATTAAAGAGATTGTACCACTTCTATACTATGTTTTTCCGCAAACAAATGGTTTCCAATACAGTTTGAAAACTGTTTCCTTGCTTGGTAAAAATTTTATAACGGCGCGGAACTCTATTTTCTCCATACTTCACAATTTCTTCCTGATTGAGTTACTTTATGGACGATAGTTTAGAGACTACTAACCTCGTTATAATAATTCTCGGAGTATATACTAGTGATTAGTCACTGAAGACGTTAGAACCTACGCGAACGCCCTACCACCCTCTACTTTACATTATTACAAATTAACGTTAGAACCTACGCGAACGCCCCACCACCCTCCACTTTAGATTAATGCAAATTAACCATATGATTTACTAATTGATAACTTTCCAACTATTCTTGCTTTAATTTATCTTAAAGGACGTTCATTATAATTTTAAGAATGGCTTAAACTAAACTACATTATTGCCTTAATACCTACAACACCTAAAGTATGGATAACAAAAAGATGAACAATACATTTTTCTTGTCTGTTTTACAAAATCTAGCTACATCTAATAGCAAAATAACAAAGATTGGTATAATTTTTAGCAAATTCTCATATGTTATTTATAAGTTATATACAATGATTTGAAGTTTTAAGTTTGTACGTTGTAGCCTTTTTACAAGCTTATCTTCTTTCTTTAAGTGCTCTATATTTTTGGCAGCATTTGTATATCATTAAAAATACGTAGTCTTGCACAATTAGAATTCATCTAACGCTTCTAAATTGGTACATATTTGTAGATTACTTTAGCTCATGATAATTATTTTGACATTTTGTAATTACTATTTTAATAAAATTAAGCCAAAAGCAGTAATCACAAAAACTAACCTTGATATTTTAACTTCCCAGTTAGGAAATCAAAGGTTTAGCTTCTTAAATAATTACCTTCTGCAGTCCTGGATAACTTCATTGGGGACATTCATATTATAAAATTATCCAATAGTTCATATTTTAATTACTACAACTTTAATCAAAAGTATTTATAATATCGTTTTATCAGTCTTCATTGACTACCTCGTTTTTATTGACATTAGCTAGTCGTTCAGCTGTAGTTTCCGCTTGACTTTGATTTCCAAATTGATATGAACCTACTATAAAGTATCTATCGTACTTCAAATCCATAAATTACTAATTTCTCTACAACAAAAGTTTAATTTTGTTGACAAAAAATAGTCAAGAGATGTTTGGAAAAATGAATTAATTTTTGCTACCATTGCAAACAGTTTGTTAAAATATAAATAATATAGCAATAATTCATATTATTAGAAAATTATAATATCTCATCAAAAAAAAGAATAAATTGACCAAATAAGATAGCAATATAATTTCCCTATAACCCAAATTGAAAATTCCCAAATTCGCAATTAAACTAAGAAACCTACAAATTCTCTCTAGATCTTCTTTCCAAGAAATTGTAACAAATGCAAGTCAACTCATTATGCATACCGATTAAATAGCATAATTGTCTTTGTTTTGTAGCAGTTCACTGTGATCTTATATATCCCTTAAAGATCTCTGAACTAGTAATACATAAAATCTTGTAGAACATTAATATTTTTCCTAGCAGGTTTAATTTTTGAATTTACGTCTAAGATGACGTTTCTAACCGTTTATTTGAATTATGATTTTCTATTAGTAATAATGTGCCTTAAAGAAGTAGGTTGCATCGAATATGTTTAATTTGATCTGTCTGTTAGAACAACAGTCAATTACAAGGAGTTTTCATCGTGGCTAAAAAATATAAAATAATGCGGATGTAATATTGGTAAATGTAAAGCATTTTCTGCGTATTTGTAAACTGTACCCTGTGCTAAATTATTTATAAAACATGTTTTCAAAACCTTTGCATATTTCGGTTTATGTTTGTTACACTATTTCATTTATTAAGGTGCAAAACACTTAACCTTGATGGATAGCATAGCAAACTATAAATAAAATAGATTATAAATATAACTTCAATTTTTACACATGTAACGTAATTATATATTTATATTTCATATTAAATTTATTAATATCAATTTATATTAACATTCTACTTAAGTTGATATTTCTAATGTAATAAAAAACTAATAGTTTTAATTTACATTTAATCTGTATTCCTATTAGCGTAAATTAATTGATGCAAATAAATGAAATCGCTTAGTGCTATAATGAAAAGTTATTTGTGATAAAATTCGCATTAGGGCAAAAAAGCATTCCTATTGATGTATTCATGCGAACGCATTATAACGAATACAGAGAAATAAGAAGAATGAGTTTATTTACTATTTGGATACAGGTAAGAATCACATAGCAATCCAAAAGTACGTTAGGTTTCCAACGGCATCTCTACCTTCAAGGCAATTCCAAAAATACTTGACAATATTTACAATGCATTCACACTTCATTGAAAAAAAGCCTCATCCAGCAATCCTACCATCCCATATATAAAATCACTGAATAATGGTCGTAGTCCGTGATTTCCAGTAATCGGAGGAAAAAGCAAGGTGAACATTCCTAGCCGCAACGTTACATATATGAAAACCCAAAATTGGATTTGCACGTAAACGCTTTATGTGCAATAATGCGGCAACAATAAGTGCTCCTTATTGGGTTTCTAGAAAAAAAGCACGAGTGCATGGTTCAGAATGCGAATAAGTATAAGTCACGCACTTTTAACACCTATTACAAATGAAGTGATAAATTATAGATATGTCCAAGTAGGAGAGGTAATCGACGCTGTAAATGGAGTGAGGAGGCTTCGAGAAACTTTGTCGATTTCACTTAAATGTAAGCAATAATTAGGTACGAGCAAGGTGTGCTCAGTGTTTTTCTTTTTTTCACTCCGCAACATATGTCGGGTTATAATTACTCTTTTACGATGGAAAATGTTTCCTCCGTGCGTTCTTTATTCGTTTTCTACACTGTATATGGATTCTTTAATAGTTCGTGTCACTACTATTTGTAAATAATATGGCGTTCACAATTAAAAATAAAAATAATTTAAATTTGTAATTATATCAGCGTTTAATTAAATATAGGGTGAGTGAGAATAATGGGAATTTTTGATATTCATAATGGCAGCGACGAACAAGTTACAGCATTGCAAGTCTGTGAGATTGAGGAAGTAAATTTTTATAACCAAGAAACATTGCATTGTATTCTATTATAGATAGGGATTCTAATAACTGTCGATGCGGATCGTTACGTGGAGATATTACAAACGTCCATTACAACTGAATTGAAATTTTTTCTACAAGTTAAAGAAACCTGGTTTCAGCAGGATGGAGCGACTTCACTCCACTACAAAACAATCAATGAAAGCGGTGCAAGAATTGTTCAAAAAAACCTAGTTCCAACAGAATGGAGCGACTTCACTCACTACATAATAATCAGCCTTGCGAGAATTGTTCGGAAACTGTGTGATCTCTTAAAATTCGGTAACGTCCCTTATCAGTTTGTGATTTTTCTTGTAAATAAATAATTATAAATATTATATATTTATATATATATTATAAATAAGCTTAAACAAAGAATTCATGATTAATTCATAGATCCCAACTATGATGTTGCTACTTTAATACATGAAAGCCAAATTTAGTACACATATTTATACATCCTGATATTCGTAAGTATAAAGAAATCATTAAGGTTACATCTATTACTCCTATTAGATTTGTCACTGTTGACATTTCACTATAATTATTGGTGGCTACCCACTCACTTAGGAAAATCTAGGCTACCTTATATGAATAATTTGAATTTTGTCAGACTCAGACCTATTATTAATGCATTGTTAAGTTCATTTTTAACCATACATATACAGATTATTAATATTAACCTGCCAAGTATAGTAATACAGATAATTAATTAACATCTAAATTCAAGCTCAACTATAGAAAATTTACAGCTTGTGTAATAAATCACCTGCAACCTATACGTGGCATTATTCCTCAATTAAAAATAAGACAGAAGTTCATAGACACACGGTTACTTCTCAGCATTAAAATAAAATTTAAGAAACCTAAATCTGACAACCTCGTATTTTACAACCATAATTATTAAGCAACATCTTAAATTAGACTATTACATTTGAAATAAGCAATGAAATAAATTACAGCGAAATAATAATACTAGGGTAAATGTTCCAAGTGACCGTCTTTAGTGGAATGGAATTTTGAACATTGTGCAACATTTGAGGCGTAATATTTTTAATCGCATTTAATAATTCTTTAAAAATTTCTAGTGTCATTTGAAAAACTACGTTTATGATAAATCTCCAAGCAAAATAATCCAAAATATTTTTAGATATGAAAATCTTGGGGGCACATTCTACAATAGGACTACAATGCCCAATGAATGAATTAAATCTATCAGATAAGATATGTGGTCCAACTATTCTTGTTCAATTATTCCAAGCCAAATATTTAATGAAAAGCGATGTTGATAGCCAAATTGTCGTTTATTATAAGAACTTTCATGTGCCCATTCATGTAAATTAAGTATTCTATTCTATTGAACGTTTTATCATCTGTATACAAATTATTAATGTGAAAGTCTGGTTGTTATTGGAAAATAGCGAATAACCTATTGCAAAAATTTATTCTTTGTCCATAACTTCTATGTAACAAAGGCTGTACTTTATAGAACCTGTAAGAATATCGGTGATCAGCTTTTAAGACTTAATCTCTAGTACTGCTGCGAAGATTTTTAGTGACAGGATTTAGAATTACTTGCTCTATATTAGGTTGTTGAGTTCTTAGTCGCCCTGAATTATGTCTTATTGGTATTACACGTCTACTTTGCCTCAATCTTCTAAGAGAATACGTGTTTAGAAGGTACTTTCGACGTAACTTAACTTGGGTAAAGCATCCCTCGTTACAGTTTTGAATTTCGAAGACTTGGTTGCATGTTTATGCCTTTATAGGTTAATAAGATTGTTGTCTTATTTTTGTTTGAGGAACAGTACCACTTGAAGCTAGTATGTGAATTTTTACATACCCTGTATAATTATTAAGACTGCCCTAATAATTTTAAAGAATGACTTGTAATTTGCAATGATATGTGTTCTGTTTTAAAAACGTGTGGTTTGTTTGAAGTTTTTACTACTATTGATAATGAACATCAATCAATAATTGAAACGCATGCCGATAGAGACTTAAAAATTTGAAACCAAATATAAAATTGGAAAATATATCTATATTAAAAGGATTTCTCATGATTTCTAATTGAAATGTAATGGAAGTAAATGCATATTTTCGAAATTTCAATAAATAAACATGCTTATTTAAGGTCAGGGGCAATCAATTAATGTTTAGGTCATGTTATATATCCTGTCCTTTGCACAAATTAATATTTAAAACAATAAACCAGTTAAGGTTATATATAATCTAAGAAAACCATTTTATTTTAGAATCGGAAATACGAAATGATTTTAAAAGACTGTTGAATCTGTTAGAAAAAAATCATTACAAAATATGCAATTTCTTAGAAATTGTAAAGTGGATGTATTCTCAGAAGGCTACATGTATTTAAATTAGTTCTTATATATTCACTTCAACATCTTGAAAGAAATTTTGGAGATGTCACATGTGACAGTAAAATTGAGTAACGAAGAAAATAAATACATTTCAAATTCAAAATATACCTGAAATGAGTAGTAGACATATTATGTATATTTATGTTTAGCATGAAAAATACTTCCACTTTTGATACTTTGGTGAAAAAGAAATTTAATTTTTTAGACCAGTTTTGATACGTTTTGATAGCATAAATGACTTTGTAACCCTTCCCATTTTTATGGGATGGAGGATTATTTTTCTCCATAATATATGCTTTATAACCAAAACATGTTTTAATGGCAATATCAATTACAGATTAAAATAAATACTGCTATACGTTATCACTATTCTATGTTATGTAACACATGGATGGCATGTGATATTTTAAATTGGGAAAAATAAAACCCTTGTTATGTACCATTTCCTTTTTTAAAACTAATTTGTATATGGAAATTATGGCAATATATATACAAATAAAATTAAGTCTAATTGTACGAAATTCCAGCGCTAATGATGTTATCGGTACTGACAATTTTGTGCTGATTTTTAACAAAGTAATCTTCCTACTGATGGCTCGCTTAATCTCTAATTCCTCTAATAAGTTAGGCTTCCGACCTTTTCGGCAAATATGGATTGGTGTAAATTTGCCCATGTCCTGTGGTTTTGCAATGGTCGTCTAATCTCGTACTTATTGATCCGTTTATAAATTCAGTCCTACATCAAGTCAATAAACGCGAAACGGATCGAACTGAAAAATAGAAAATGGCACACAAAACGTTTCTATTTAGGCGAACATCTGAAGGTAATGACCCATAAGCATATGCTCAAAAAACGACTAGACAACATTTCTCTTAATTGTTTTCTTGCCGCATCCATCGAATATGTGCAGATTGTCTCGCCAACAGTACTTAACCCTAAAGAAAAAGCTAGAAAAAATGGGAGAAACGCAACAAATGTTTACAGCAGAGTATCACCACACATATATTCTACCCAAGGTGGAAAAAATTATAAACACAACGTTCAGCAAAGAGGAGATCAAGCTGATGGAAAGGGACTAAAATACTCACCTGTATTTAACTTTGAAGAATTGGCATTAGAAACGGAATCGCAATAAGCGAGGAGTAATAACAAAGAAATTAGGAAAAATCTCATGATATGTAAAGCCGGCAAAGGAAATACCATTACAACACTCAACAGAAAGGAATACGTAGATAAGGTAGACATGTTTATAACAGAGAACAATTTCAAGTTTTCAAGTTAAAAAAGATTATATGACAAAATTCCAACCACAAATCACGGACAGAATTCCAGGTCAAGAAAATTTCAAACTTAAGAAAATGAACCCGAAAGCACCAGCCCAATATAGAATGCCAAAGATTCACAAGATTTGTTTTTGGAATTTTGTCGTAGGATCTTTTTTAATGCGACCAATGTCGCATATAAAGCTTGTTCATACATCAATTACAAACTACCACAGGTAATACCACACAGATCAGATTACTCTATAAAAAACTCAATCGATTTCGTTAATAGAACAATACATTTAACGTAAAACGAACAAATCATTTTGCTATAATTCGACGTAAAAGTTTATTCACGTCAATACCCGCTTCAGAATAAAAAGGTATAATCAAGAACTTAATAGAAAACCACTGCCCCGAAGAAACCGATATATATAAAATTAAAGTTTGTTGCCTAGAACAAAATTATTTTCGTTTCAACGTCACAAGAAAGAAGTAGTGGTGATGTTTTTCATAAAGATTCATGAAGAAATTCTGGACACCAGTAACCAAATAAGGAAGAACGTCATACATTGGTGTCGATACCTGGATGGTGTGTTCTACATATGTGGAGGTTTAGTGACAGTAAAATATGTCCACATATTTTACTGTCACTAATCCATACCAACAAACACATTCAATTTACAATAGAGAAAGAAGAGGACTGTCAAAATGAACTTCATGGATCTTACAATAAATATCCACAATAATAAACTGTATAAAATATATAGGAAACCAACCACAATAGATACCATAATATCAAATGATTCGTTATCTTTTAGCTATTCCAATGCCAGAGCAAGCTTACAAAGATGAATAATCCAAATCGCCAACATAAACGCATATGACCAAAACCTAATATTAAAGATATTAAACAGGCAGAAACGATTATTATTGAAAAAACGACTCTATAACTATACACTAGATAAAGGGGACCAAATAGACAGTGAATGAACATATTTGTAGCTATTCACCACCAGCACAAAAATTAGTTAGCTAGTTAGTATCACACAACATAAAAGCAACATTAATAAACAGAAGAAATTAAGGACAGAAATTCACCAATAACAAAATAGAAAATACAGACTCACTAAACAGATCAAAGATTAGGTGTATACAAAACTAAGTGTTTAAATTGAGAGGAAACGGAAGAAATTTTGAAAAGGAACGCAAATACAGAAAAGCAATTATAACTACACATGGGCAAATTTACACCAATCCTTATTTGCTGAACAAGTCGTAAACTTAACTTATTCTTAAAAAATCAACTGCAATTCTTCCGAACTATGGTCTTTAACATTTTGCTAATTACCACAAAAATCACACATGATGTTCAATTATAATATAGTCATCATGCTGGTGAACTCCAATTCAAGAAGCCCAGGAAAAGAAAGTATAAAACATTACATAGCGGTAGGATTTTTGGGAAAAGTAGCACTGAGTTATCATACTAGATAAAGAAATATATTTTTACCAACTGTGATCAAGTAAATCAGCTTAATGTAATTATTGGACTAAAGCAAATGTAATCTGGATGTAAGCAGTCGTAATAAAAACACTTTTTAGTAACAGTCGTTATTCAGCATAGTGGATAGCAATTATATGATTGTCTTTGATATCAATAAACAGGATTATTGTCAGACCAACAGCTGGGGATGATTTTTTTAGAGTGGAAGATCATCGCAACTGCATTAACTCTGCCCAGCTTCATCCGTTAAAATTTTATATGTTTTATATAATATGTTTGTTTTTTCTTATGTATTCTGTTGCAAAGGAAGCTAAAGTATAATAAACATAAACATAAACAGTGTTACAGACAGAACGTACTGGTCAGTCACCAGTACGTTCTGTCTGTAACTACCGTATATTAATTCTAAAATCGATGTTTGATTGCAGAGTCATTAGTCAGTAACCAAATATTTAAAAATAAAAATGTGAATTTAAATGGCTTTTTAGATCTTTAAAAACGCATGAATTAAAGGTTGTAAATAATAAAAAATAGTAAAAAAAGTAATTTGGCCCTTTACAACACCTCGATTTAAGCACCCTTCCTCATTTCACAATGGCAGCAATCATGAAGCTTGAAGAACATAGACAATTAAAATAATATGACATTAGCATTAATGCCACTTGTATGACAGGTAATTTCAGGCCGAAAGACTGCGGGTCGATAGCCGTTAGACAAAAAACTAGAAACCATTGTCTTACATCAGAATTTATTTTATTTTTACATGTATTATATTTTTTTCTGTAAATACAGATGTTTTGTAATAAGTGAGAGAATAACATCTTTATTCGAACATATAAATATATACAATTTAATAAAAACTTTTACAAATGATGTATAAAGGGTTAGTCTGTCCGTTTGGGCTATCGATCTTCGGTCTTTCTGCCCAAGTAATCTTGATTAAAGACAGTTTTTTGGTTTGATTTCTTTTTGCAGCGACTTCTTGTGAAAGAAAATGGTTTTAAAAATATGTGACTATTCATCACTGATTTACTCTCTGGAAATAAATATTTTCAGAGACCAATTTTCTACAACTATTCAATACAAGGCAAGAATTTAAGATATTTGTCCATTTATTATCAATGCCACCAAATTCAAATCCGTTTACAAATTCAAAATGAGAATGAGAAGGACAACTTATTCAATCGCTTCAAGTAAAAGCGGCCAAATTTCAGTAGATTATTTTAGAACGGCAGGATTAACCTTCATGGAATTCAGTCGGAATTAACAGAGAAATGTGCAGCATTATAAATTAACACAATTCTAATTTTGATGAAGCACAACAACAATGCAGGGAACTGCCGGAGCTTGTAAATACTCTATCATAAGAGAATCAAAAATTGAAAAGAAACGAAAAGTGAGATTGTAAAAGTACTACAAAAATAAATCAATAATGCAAATGACATACAAAAAAGAAACATCTAATTGCCTTTGAATCGTTACAAAAAACGTACTCTGAATTGAAGGTAGAAAAGGATATCCTGGTAAGCATTTAAAGTTGAAAAAGCAGCTATATATAAAAATTATTCTGTTTTGGAAAGTAAAATTAAAATTCAATTTGATGAAATAAGTAAACTGAATAAGCAATTAGAAAAATGTTTGATTGTATACAATGAAAATTAAATCTTGGAAAAGAGAATCAATTCCCTGAATTCAAAAATAAAAACACAATAGAACACTCGGTTCAAGTGTCCTAAATTATGTCCAATTTTAATTGGACATAACTTAAATAGAAGATTGCAAATTAAGAACAACAATTAGAGGAATGCAGAAATGACCTATCTACTATCCAAAGCAAGTTGTTAATTTACGAGGATGCAATAAAAAGGCTTCAAACTAAAGTTTCACTCAAGGTGCAAGGTTTGACTGAACGAACAAGTAGAACTTTTGAAAAATCAATTGGTGGAAGAAAAGGAATCTAAGACTGATGCTTAGAGAAGCCAAAAAGAAATAGCCCAACTTTCATTATAATAAATTTATTAGCTCAGGAAACTGAAGAGAACTGAACAAACTTACAAAAGAAGTATGAGAATTTCCATAAATCTATTTAACAATTGGAGGCAAACGTATAGTATTTGGAGGAGTAACGAGAAATTGAATCGAGCAATTAATAATTATGCAAAAAAGGGTTTGAATACTAATAGTTTCCAATAGACAATTGCAAGAGGTAATGATAATTGCAATTGTTTATCGGAAACACATCAATGTGTATTATTTTGCCAAACCCGTTTCCTTGACTGTGGTTTTACTAGATAGTGGGTAGGGACATTTGTGTAACTACGCCTTTCACCTTTTAGCTCCATCGTCCCGACTACCGCTTCCAGTTTAAACGCCATCCCATCACCACCTTCCAACTAGCGGGTTCTAAAGATCCTGCGTGCGTCCCTCTTAGCATCCAACACCTATCGGACCCCAGCGGATACTCCGAGGAGGTGGAGGTTTCACTCGACTGATTAACTGATTAACTCATTAGACTGTTAAGCAAAATATCTCACAGTATATTGAGCTCGGAAGCTAGTAACTGATGGTCTCCGGATGATAAGTTACTCTTGACAAACTGGAGAAGCTGACTTCTTTGTGACGTGACAGTGTCACCAGCCGCAACACTGGAAGGATAGACTAGGACTATATGAGCCCACGGCCAAGGGACGAATAGCCGAATAGCCCTCGCGCGTATCTTCAATCGAGTTTGAGTATCTCCCGTCAAATACTTACCTAATTATTAAAATCTCTGATTATATTTAGGAATCTTTATGAAGAGAATACAGACAAAGTACTATCTAAATTAATAAACTGCGTGTGATTAGTTAAAGCAAATGGTATATTAAATTTTTGTAAATACTTTGGGGAACAAAGCTAAAATAAATATTGTTGAAAAGTAGGTAGGAAGTAAGAAGGTATTAGGAGCCTGAGAAAAACAAAAATACTTCTACAAACTTAATATTTATTGATAACGAAATTTCTTACTTAACTTAGAATCTAAAAATACGAAAACATTTCGTAAATCTACAACAATGATTAAGACTACAAAACAAATCAAATAATTAAGAGCTGAAAATAGTGAACAATATTTGGTTTTTACTGGACTAGCTGATCATAGGGTTTAAATAATCCAAGCCTTAACTGTGCATTGAAAAGAAAGAAAAAAACAGCGGCTTCCTTATAGTGCTAACGTCAGCCATTTTTGCTTTTCCTTTTATTTATTTATTTATTTATTAACGAAAATCTCTTTACAAATATAAATTAATACAATATAATACAAAGAACTGAAAACTTAAATACTGAAATTCATAAATAAAACAATATGAGAAAACACTTAAATACTAAATTAACACCCATTATTTATACCCATAAAAAGATTAACCTTGAAAAAAATAGAATACCGAACCCAGGAAAACTAAATAAATGTTGAATCTAGATTAATAACCACCACTGCCCTAAGAAAGCATGAATAATTATTTGCAAACAAGTCAAAGTTAATTGAGGGCAATAAACAATTGGCGGTGTGGATTAATCTGGATAACGGATTGTTCCTGACGTAAGTAGAGCGATGCAATTTCTCCCTAATTAAGATTTGGTGTCTTGTGGACGGTCCTGATTTTTGGTGCCAAAAGTCAAGACTTCCTAACAACGCGGGACAGCTGATATATCCGTTTACTACCTTATATAAAAAACACATATCAAAGTAATTTCTGCGAAAAAGTAATGTTGATATATCTAAATTAACCCTAAGTAAATTATAATTTAACTGTGGATTTAATTATTCATCCTGTATGCCATACGACGCAAGAACTTCTTTTGCACCATCTTCAATGCATTAATTAGATAGTATTGATGAGGATACCATATTGTTGCCGCGTATTCTAAAAGCGGCCGAACCAAGGTGCAATATTGAAGTCTTAAGGTATCGATTTTAAAGTCAGAACCAATTCGAGAAATAAAACTCAACATCTTGTAAGCCTTATTGGTTATAGATAATATGTGCGTCTTGAATGACAGAGATTTCTCAAATAACATACCCAAATCGTTTATATCCGATACCCGTTCCAAAAATATGTTATTAATACTGTAATCATTGTAGATTGGATTTCTGTTCCTACTAAATGTAATACATTTACATTTAGATATATTTAAAGATAGTTTATTATTGAAACACCACTTATGTAAATAATTTGGATCCTCTTGAATGTTAGTGACATCGGAGATAGATCGCACAGAGTGAAATAATTTTAAGTCGTCTGCATAGAGCAGGTATTTGCAGAACTTTAAGCCGTTTGGTAGGTCATTAATAAACAAATTAAATAAAATTGAGCCAACAGGGGAGCTTTGGGGCACACCAGAGGTAGCTTTGATTTTAGCTGAAATGCAATTATCTAGTTTTACCATTTGATATCTATCAGAAAGAAAGCCCTCTACCCATTTAACAACATTCTCCGAAAAACCGATATAGTATAATTTTAGTATCAGGATATCATGACTCACTCTATAGAAGGCTTTAGAGAAGTCCGTATAAATGGCATCCACCTGATACCGACCCTCCAAAGCTATCAAAAGGTAATCCTGATAGATAATCAAATTTGTACTTGTAGATTTACCCGAAGAAAACCCATGTTGTTCGTCAACGATTACATGTTTCAATGAACATCCCAAGTGCTCACTCACAGTACGATCTAGAATTTTTGGAATCGCAGATTGTATGCATACTCCGCGGTAATTACTAACATTAGCGCGATCACCACATTTAAAAATCGGAGTAATAAAACTTTCCTTCCAAACGGATGGTACACTTTGCTGCGCTAAAGAAAGATTAAAGAGGATAGTAAGAGGATGGCAAAATGTATATGCACATTCTCTAAGAAATAGATTTGGAATGTTATCCGGGCCACAAGACAATGTTTTATTCAAACTAGTTAATTCATTGAAAACGCGCATAAAATCAATGCTAAAATTAAATGAAGGGTCAACATACTGCTCTAGATTATAACTTTTTCCGCTGGCCGTTAGGTTTTCATTGTAAACGCTTGAAAAATGTAAAGCAAACAGATCCGAAGATTCTTGTAAATTGATACTTTTTAGATCATTTAAAAACATGCTTGAAGGAGTGCTCTTTATATTTTTCCGTTCTTGGACAAATTTCCAAAAGTTATTGCTATTACAACGAATATTACTCTCAGTCATATGGATATAACGACTTACTTAGGGAATTACACTTTTGGCGTAACTCTTTAAAAATTAGATAGTCTTCAACTCGATTGAATTTTTTAAATGCGATGTGAGCCATTTTATTGTCTTTAATCAAATTTATTAACTCGTAATTGAACCATTTTGGATATTTTCTTCCATAGTGCACCCTCTTTTTCGGTACATAAGAATCCCTTGCAGTATACAGTACTGAATAAAGCCGCATTTTCTAATCTAACTGTCATTTTAATCACAAAGATGTGAAAAATATTTATTTCATATTGTCAAGTAAATTTAGACCACCCTTACTCTTTTCTTCTTCTAATTCCAAGATTTTTAATTTTGATTTATATAAAATAAAACTCTAAATATGATTAATTAAATTCTCACTTAACCCGTGATTTATGTTAATTAACATTCCAATTGAAACTATTAAAATATTATAAAATGCAAAATATTGAAAGTGGAATCTATATATTATTACTTATAAACTAAAAAACTTATTACCTTTGTAACTTGCAATTAAGAGAAACCCAATTTAAAATGTATGTTACGAATAATTTAAGATAAATCTTGGGCACGTCAATTAAACGAATGACATAATTTTCGCTTTGAGGACCGTATTATCATTAATAAGCCTCTTAATAAATATTTATCAACAAATCATGTATTATACAAGCACATTGTTCTATTTAACATCATGTTCAAGATATAATTACGTGACCAATAATAGTATAAATGCCGTCTAAGTTAATTTAAATCGCATTCATGAGTATGCTTGGATAAATTATTCATGAAAAATTAATTGCAATACAATTAATAGTAAGGCCATTATTATAGACATTTTGATGAAAATAGGTTAACACTATATTAAATGCCAATTGAAATAAAGAGCAGAAGAAAAATATATATGTCACGTTTAATTATATCATATAATTTAAATTCGAGTGACGTAAAATATAGCTCTTAAAGTGCGTTACCTTTGCGGCACAAAGAAGTTTACTTTTTGCGGCAGCGCCATTTTCCAAATGGGCATAATAATAATAATGCAAAAAAACGTTTAAATTGTTAGTGTTCGGGTAATAAGCGGGGACATTATTTTATGACGGCCGCGCTTATATACTTTATAGTTATATTATTCATCATTATGGTATTAATAAAGGTCGTTCGATCCGTTGATATTTCTATATAAAGTATTATCAACACATTCCTATATATGTACAACTACACTCAGGCCTTAATGTGTTAATTATCATCAGAATTGCGATTAATAAACGACTCTGCTCGTCATGCATATGGATTCTGGACGAGCATTGAATGTCTTTTTATATATATTTGAGAACGGTAATTAAGAAGACTCCAGTAAAAACACCTTCAAAAGGACGACGGCTTATAAGGAGGTGCCATTCATAAATCATTCATTATGTAATTGCAGAGGGAGGGTGAGGGGTATAATTGGGCTGTGGCGATCTTTTAAACGACTGTATTACTTAACTTGATTTTTATACGCGGCGATTTGATGTTCCGATTAACTCGTAAGAAGGAGCTAACAATTTCATTAATTGATGAGTATTTTAAAAATCAATTTAATGGCAATAAATTGAAAAAATAAATAAGAAAATATGAAAATTAATATTTACCGTTAATATCTGAATACATTGGCATGATCTGTTATTTTGAAAATAAATTTTCTAAAAAAAAACAATGAGGTTAAATATACAATTTGCGTGTTTCAAATAGTACAACTATCAAAGCAACACTAATTTGAATATTGAATGTTGGAAAAACTAATAAACGATAAATGTACTTTAGACTGTTTGAAAATTAAAATACCTTGAAAAGTCATGAACAAAATTGGATTTAGACTGATTTCAATAAATAAAACTAGCAAAAGAAATTAAATTATCTAGCATTCAAGTTTATAATCATCTGCAGACACGTGTTTCAATTTCTTTAGAGAGAATTTACTAATTCATTCAGGTTAGATTCAGTCCACCAAAATTCATTATTGAATCAATTGTATACTCCACAGTAAGTATTTATTTTTCTCATTTTATTAATTTAGTAAATGATTTTATTTGTATTTAAAATCAATTTTATAATAAAGCTGTACTGAAGAGATCGAAAGATCATTGTTGTAGATTCAAGAAATGTTTTCGTAATTATAAATTATTATTTAATTTTCTACAACGAACTAAAAGATTTTAATATATTTTAGTAATACTTTATTTAGTTTACGATGTCATTTACAAATAAATTAAATGAAATTTGGCCTAAGTGGGATCCTTGAGGCACACCTGAAGTAGCGGTGAATTCTTTAGAAAGCACTCAACTTTACTAAATCTATTAAAAAAAGTCATGTTGCTTTTGAAACAAATAGTGCTTCAAATTTTGGCCCCAAATATGTTTCTGCTCAATTTTCTTTCAGTTGTATTTTCTAATATTCATTAGATTTAATTAATTAGAACAATGAATTAATATATTAAAAAATAGCTTCTTTAATTATTTCTGAACGCTCTTAAATAGAGTTATTTCAAGTTTGCTTCCCCGTGTAGTAAACTAGTCACTATGAACTAAGGATTAATAAGACTAAATACTGAAAAACTGAAGACTAAAGAGACTAAACTAAAAATTGAAATCTAATAGCTCTAATGATTAAGGACAAAGTATAAGAAGTACTAATGGCTAAGGACTAAAATAAAGCACTAAAGACTAAGGCTGAGCACTCAGGACTAAGAACTAGGGCTATGGACAAAGGACTAATGACCATATACTAAGAACTAAGGTCCTGAAGCAAAGGACTAAGGATAACGAATTAAATATTAAAGTCTAAGGACTAGGGAACACTTTCTGAAGTCTAAGGACTAAGTACTAAGGATCAAAGATAGAAAACTAAAGTCTAAAATTCAGATACCAAAGACTAAAGGCTAAATACTGAAGACTAATAACTATAGGCTAAAAACTAAACACTAAAAACTAAAAACTAACGATTAATATTTAAGAACTATGGGCTAAGAACTAAGCTCTAAAGACTAAGGACAAAGAACTAAGGAATATAATCTTAAGACCAAGGACTAAAGTGTAATGTCTAAGGACGATTGACCAAGGTCTAAGGTCTAATGTCTCAGGACGAAGGAACAGGGACACTTAAGACTAAAGTTTACGAACAATGGACTAATAATTAAGGATTAGGGACCAAGGACTGAGAACCAAGGCTGACATTAACTGCCAGAAGTTTCCTACAAATATTGGATAAATTAGTAACCAATACAAAGTAAAATAAAATTGATTCCGGATGTAGAAGATGATGCCAGCTTCTTATATGACGGTACAAGATGGGTTTGAGTGGGAGAACGTATTTTAATATGAACTCCGCCCTTGCTTCTTTCGCCCAAAATTTTATGTATGTTTTTTTGTAATTTATTGGTTTTTAAATGTATTTTCTAAGAAAGATGTACAAAGAATTATTAAACAATTAAGTACTTAGGAAAAAGAAGTAACAACTAAATACTAATGGCAAAGGACGAACAATATGGAAAATAGGCCAAGGTTTAAATGGAAAAGATTAGAGATTGAAGATTAAGAACTATGGGCTAAAAACCAAGGTCTAAGGACTAAGGATTAAGAAGTTAAGACTAAGGACTAAAAATCAAGAGCAAAAACTAGGGAGTAAATGCTAAATACTAAAGACTAATAACTGAATGCTAAAAGATAAAGACAAAAAACTAAAAAGTAACGACTAAAGACCTAGGTCTATAGATTATGGACAAAGGGATACAGGCTAAAGACTAAGGACTGACAATTAATGACAAAATTATAGACTAATGACTAAGAATAAAAGAGTAAAGATTAGAGAATAAAGATTTAAGCCTAAAGACTAAAAACATAATAGTAGTACTAAATACCAAAGACTGAAAACAAAAGAAAAAATATTAAAGACTAACAACTCTAAGATACGGACTTACGATTTAAGATTAAAGGCTAAAGGTATAATATTAAAGACCAAAGGCCAAAGAACTAAGCACTAAAAGTTAAAGATTAAAAAAAGGGTTAATAACTAAGACTAAGTATTAAACACTTCCCCGCAGGGGTGGTTGACGTGCACAGCCATTTGGGAGTAGCGACCCCACGTACCCGAGCCGTACACTGCACGCACATCACACACACCCACACACATATCACATCACGTCATACATACACACACATCAAGGTCAATGACCATCACCCTACCCCCCGTGAAGTAATGCCAGACGGCGGTTCCGCGGGGTGGTAAGGCGACATGGTTTTTACTGGGTATACCTGTTCTGGGAAGTCCCACACTCCGTCTATAAAAGATTTTCCACCTCCCGGCTACACAAAAAAAGTATTAAAGACTAAGGACTAAGAAGTGAAGCCTACAAACTTAAAACTAAGAACTTAAGATTAATGACTAAATACCAAAGACACAGCATAAGGACTAAGACTTAAAACAAAAGCCAAATACTAAAAACTAACAATTGTAGGCTAAAAGCTAAAAATTAAAGACTAAGGACTGTGTACTAAGGACGAAAGCTAAAGGCTAAATACTAAGAGCTAAAAACTAAAGACTAAGGGCAACGGACTAAATTTAAGGACTTGGGACTATAGAGTAAGGACGAAGAAGAAAGGCCAAAGACCAATTACTAAAGACTAACAATTGTAGGCTGAACGCTTAAAGTACTGTGTATTAAGGACGAAAGCTAAAGAGTAAAGACTAAATAAGAAAAGCAAAAACTCAGGATAAAGGACTAAGAATTACGCACTAACATAAATAAATTCTCACACAATATTTCTTATCTTATCTTATCCACAATAGACATGGAAAGGTCGCGGTGGAATAGGCGGTGGTGCCACCCATATAACATCTATCTTATCTGAAATAAAGCTATATATCCAGTTCACAATATCACCATTAAAACCAAGAAGACGAAGTTTATTTATCAATATCTCACTCACTCAGTCTATGCTTTGGAGAAATCGGTATAAATTACATAAACTTGATGTTGGTTCTCCAAAGCTGCCAATATAAATGATTCCAATATAATCAAAACAGTTGTTGTAGACTTTTGTCTCTGAAACCCATGCTGCTGCTCTGTAATAATATAAATACCTAACAATTGAAGTTGTTATGATAGAAGCCAATCGAGTAGGAATCACCGATTGTATGCAAACTTCCCTATAAACTGTTATCTCATCTGTCTTACCTGAGTTTTTAATTATTTCTTAACGCTCTTAAATAGAGTTATTTCAAGTTTGCTTGAATAAGACTAAATACTGAAAAACTAAAGACTAAAGTGACTTAGATAAATAAACAAAAAAGACTAAATAGGCTAATGGCAAAATACTACACTAAAAATTGAAAGATAATAGCTAAGGTCAAATAAGTAAGGTCAAAGGATTAAGGACGATGTATTAAGGACAAAGTACTAAAAACTAAGTACTAAGGGCTAATGACTAAAACAAAGGACTAAGGCTGAGCACTCAGGGCTAAATACTAGGGCTGCGGGCAAAGGACTAATTAACATATACTAAGAGTTACGGTCCAGAAGCTAAGGACTAAGGATAACGAATTAAAGGTTAAAGTCTAAGGACTAAGAGGCAGGGTCTAAGGTCTAAGGACTAAGTACTAAGATTCAAAGACAACAAACTAATGTCTAAAATTCAGATACCAAAGACTAAAGGCTAAATACTAAAGCCTAATAGCTGTAGGCTTAAAACTAAACACTAAAAACTAACGATTAATGTTTAAGAACTGTGGGCTAGGAATTAAGCTCTAAAGACTAAGGACTAAAGAATATAATCTTGAGACAAAGGACTAAAGTGTAACGTCTAAGGACGTTTAACCAAGGACTAAGGTCTAATGTCTCAGGACAAAGGAACAAGAACACTTAAGACTAAAGTTTATGAACAAAGAACTAATAATTAAAGATTAGGAACCAAGGACTGAGAACCAAGGCCAAGTACTTAGGAAAAAGAACTAATAACTAAATACTAATGGCGAAGGACGAACAATATGGAATATAGGCTAAGGTCCAAAGGGAAAGGATTAGAGATTAAAGATAAAGGACTATGAGCTAAAGACTAAGGTCTAAGGAATAAGGATTAAGGAGATAGAACTAATGACTAAAAATCAAGAGCTAAAACCAGGGAGTAAATGCTAAATACTAAAGGCTAATAACTGAATGCTAAAAGCTAAAGACCAAAGACTAAAAACTAATGACTAAAGACAAAGGTCTATAGATTATATACAAAGGGATAAGGGCTAAAGACTAAGGACTGAGGATTAATGACAAGATTATAGACTAATAACTAAGGATAAAATAGTAAAGACTGCGGAATTAAGATATAAGACTAAAGACTTAAGACGTAATACTAAATAACAAAAACTGAAAACAAAAGGAAAAATACTAAAGGCTAACAACTCATAACATGCGGACTTAAGATTTAAGACTAAAGACTAAAGGCATAATATTAAAGACCTAAGGCCAAAGACTAAAAACTAAATACTGAAAGCTGAAAGGACTAGAGATTAAGGACAAAGGACTAAGGATAAGGACTAAGCACTAAAAGATTGAAAAAAGGGTTAATGACTAAGACTAAGTATTAAAGACTAAGTACTAATAAGTGAAGCCTACGAACTAAAAACTAAGAACTAAAGATTAATGACTAAATACCAAAGACAAAGCACTAAGGGCTAAGACTTAAAACCAGAGACCAAATACTAAAAACTAACAATTGTAGGCCAAAAGCTAAAAATTAAAGACTAAGAACTAAAGTGTAAGGGCAACGGACTAAGTATTAAGAACTTAGGACGAAGAAGAATAACAACTAAAAACTAAATAATAATAATAATAATAATTTATTGTTGTTAGAATTCTTTACAGGTATACAAATGTCAAATACGTATTTCGCTAAACTCTAAATAAATAATTCATGATGATTGTGACCGTTACTAGGTGGTAATCCAAATTGAAACATATATTGATTAATTGTGGTAAAAACATAGTAAGTATTTCTAAATAAATAATATCTAAATTATTATAAAAGCTATAATAATACATGATACACGTTAAAATTCACAGATACATGGTATCATAGTCTATTGATATAAAATCTTGTATGTTGCAATCAAGGAAATCCTCCATCGTGTAAAATGCCCCATTTACTAAAATATTTTTAACTAAGTGTTTAAATTGCTTATCATTAGTACTTAAAATATGTTGTGGCAATTTATTATAGAAAGTAAATACAAAGTAGTTAACTACATTTCTACTTTTTTCCCAAACGAGCGTATTTCGTTTGTAACATATTATTGTGTCTACTGCCATACCGGTGTATTTCACCAGGGGTTGAATATAAATGCTTGTTCGTTTTAGCATAGACTAAGCATTCATAAATGAATATGCTAGGTACTGTCATACATCTTAATTCCTTGAAATACTTTTTAGAGTTAGCTTGATGGTGTATTTCTGCTATAACTCTCATTACTCGGCGTTTAATTTAAAAAATTATTTTTAAGTGAGCCGTATGTCTCCACACAAAAATGGTATAGTTGTATACAGACTAAAAAAGAGCCAAATAAATTGTTCTTTAAACCGGTATATCTAGTTTTTGTTTTAAATTGAGTATCAGATACGTGGTTTTTGATAATTTGCTACATACCTTATCCACATGATTATCCCATGACAAGGTTTGATCTAGATTGATTCCTACGAGTTTTACCCCATCATTTTTTACAAATTGTTCTTCCAGCTTTTTTAAACTAAAAATAACCTGTTCTTTTACTTATTTTTATTTAGGTGTAGCTTATTTGACGAAAACCATTTTTAACTTTTGATTGCATGTCATTCATCTGTGCCAATAACATATGGATGTTTTTGCTACGTACAAATACTAATGTATCACCTGCAAATAGTATGAATTCAGACATCTTGTCACTCAGGCAGGCAAATCATTTATGTAGATGATAAATAAAATTGGTCCTAAAACTGATTCTTGGGGAATACTAAATTTAATAGGGGTCTACCTTTGTACGCTGTTTTATGTTATCTGTCTGTAAGATACTATTTTAGTAACAAGACACTTTCTTGTGATAATCTATAGTATTTTAATTTTTCCAATTAAATGCTCTGTGAGACACAATCAAAAGCTTTGGTTATATCGCATAACAAGCTGCCAACCATTTCATGTTTTTCGAAATAAGAAAAGCAAAAACTCAGGATAAAGGCACTAACATAAATTCTCACACAATAGTTTTAATCTGAAATAAAGCTATCTATCCAGTTCAGAATATTACCATTAAAACCAAGAAGACGAACTATCGAAAGCATTAGAGAAATCGGTATAAATTACATTAACTTAATGTTGGTTCTTCAAAGCTTCCAATATAAAAGATTCCAATAGAATCAGATTGGTTGATATAGACTTTCCTCTCTGAAACCCATGCTGCTGCTCTGTGATAATAATAATACCTAACAATTGAAGTTGTTTTGAAAGAAGACAATCAAGTAGGAATTACCGATTGTATGCAAACTCTCCTATAATTTGTTATCTCATCAGTCTTGCCTGACTTAAATACTGGAGTTATGAAGCTCCGTTTCCAAAAAAAAATAATATTGCCTCTTTTATGGACATGTTAAAAATACATATAATTGGAGGAGTTACTGAATATATGCAATGTTTTAAAAATATGCTAGGAATTCCGTTTGGGCCACAAGTAGAACTACATTTTAAATTGTCAATAGCTTCAAGTATCTCAGTAAAATTTCTATTAAATTTGAAATTAAAGTTTAGCCTCTTGCCAGAAGCAAATATCGGGATTTCATCAATGTCACTTGTAATGTTCAACAAATAAGTCTACAGTTTCTTGGATATTATTACTAGAGCTGCCATTAAATTTCATGGAAATGGGAAATACATTTATTTTCCTTTTCTCTTTTATGTATAACCAGAAATTGTTGGAGTTAATTTTTATATTTAATTTAATTCTAAAAACATATTCAAAATACAATCTATTACTTAATTCTTTGCAATAAGTTCTCAAATTCTGAAATATTAAGTAATCAGAGTATTCGGAAGTTAATTTATATTTATTATATGCAATTTTCTTTTCAGAGACCAAACCATTTCGGGTAATAACAACTATATCTCTTTTTATACCGAATGAATAAATAAATTGCATAATAAAGAACAGAATAAAAATAGTCTACTACTTGGTTTATATCCTAGCATAAGCCAAAATAATCCAACCAATCTATACATGATAAAAAAAAACTATTTATTTCACTGAAATTGGCTTGTGATTATGATTTCTCATAATTTGAAAAGTCGTTTTTAAATATTGCAGGTTGATTACACGTCCAATAAATAGAATACGTAATTTGATGTAAATAATTATTTAATAATGGATCGATCGCAGCACTCACTATGACTGAACACTAAATCTAAAAATACCCCCCGATCATTTGGACACTTGTTCCAATGACTCATATGGAGAAACGATGCTGACATCAGTTTCCATTTTGACCCAAAAAATACAGCAATACAGGATTTTAGATGAACGTGAAAATTTTTGGGCGATTCTGAAGGGGCGGATCTAGTAAAAACAGTTCTTGCAACTTAATTACCTATGGCATTTAGGCGCCAAGGAGATATAATAATAAGAACTTAAGTAATAATGAATTAACTAAATCAGTATGTTGTTAAGTAGAT
The DNA here is from genome assembly GCA_963969525.1 of Ontholestes murinus. NCBI lineage: Eukaryota > Metazoa > Arthropoda > Insecta > Coleoptera > Staphylinidae > Ontholestes > Ontholestes murinus. The sequence goes on from OZ018390.1 coordinate 29,366,525, forward strand.
TAATAAAAGTGTTTTTATTTCGCCAAAACATTTCTAATAACTCTAAAAGATTAAACTTTAAGATCCGAAAATGAGGTGACCTCGGAACGGTCACGTTTTTGGTCTTTCATTAACAAAAAAAAAAACGTAAATGTACAAATATTCCGGGAGTAATGGTGTATACTGAAAAAACAATATCTGATGCATTTGACATAGTATCGACATTTGCTGACAACTTTGCAAGTAGCTATGGACCCGTTTGTGCTTCTGTTGGTCCCTCTTCTAGTAGATCTTCTCATATGGATGACTACTATATATCTCTAACAGTATTGTGTTAAAACATATGAAGAAGATGAAACCAAATTTCACAATTGGAATGGACGCGGTACCTGCGTTTCTCATCAAGGATTCTGCAAGTATATTGAGCCAACCTATAACTAAAATTTTCAACATCATATTAAAGTGTGGCGTGTTTTCGGATTGCTGGAAATCTGTTAAAGTTGTACCTGTTTTTAAATCTGGTAAAAGATGTGAAGATACAAATTACAGACCTATTTCAATATTATATAACTTTTCAAAAATATATGAAAGCATTTTATCGGATACTATTTTTGGTAAGATTAGTAAGATAAATTTTCTGTTAATCAATATGGTATTGTTAAGAAGGGAAGTACGTAATATAACTTATTATTATAGAAATGTGATATTCAAGACAATATAGTTGCGGTCATAAGATCATATTTGTCTAATCGCCAGCAAATTGTAGAAATTGAAGGGTGCAAATCAGCACCATATATTGCTTTAAGCGGTGTACCGCAGGGGTCTAACCTTGGGCCTTTGTTGTTTACAATTTTTATTAACTCAGTAACATCAATGCTTGATTGCGATTATTTAATGTACGCCGATGATATTAAGTTATTTAGGACAGTGCATGCTATTGCTGATTGTTATATTCTACAAGATAACTTGAATAAATTGGTTTTCGCAACATGGACTTAACTTAATGTGAAGAAATGTAATATTATGTCATTTTATCGTAAGTCAAATCCTGTACTCTTTACATTATGACGTATTAAATAAATCAAACCATTTATCTTTATTAAATAAATTGGCACATCGCATCATTCTACTAATAGAGTTGTTTGAGATAATATTAGATAAAAATGTGTGTATACGAAATAATGGTCTAGTTCTTAACAATCGATTATTGCTTTCAAAATGAAAATAAAGTTGCTGCGTAAGGTAAGGACAGTCCAAGGATCCGTTTATCAATCGATATAATACACACATATCCGAGAAGTTTCTACGGTTCTTTAAACTAAGCATACGAAGTGCATGCATAATATAGGAATAATCACCCTGATTATGGGTAATGCCACTTTTATATTCAATAAACCTAAAAAAATTATTTTGCACTTTTTCCAAAGAATATTTGTTGCCTAGTGTATGAGGCCACCAAACAACAGCCGCGTACTCAACATGACAGCGAACTAGAGCACAATACAAAGATTTAATGCAGTTTGTGTTGAGTTCCCTAGCCATACAAAACCCCACATTCTTAAAGCCTTCCCACATACATTAGTAACATGTGCATTGAAAGTCAACTTGCGATCAAATATTTTTGCAAGTGGTTTTGAGTCAATGCTAAAAGTGTAGTCGATTATTTGTGAACTTCTACTCAATGATATTGAGCAGCATTTATTTATATTTCAAAATAATTTGTTTGTAGTACACCATTCATTGATGTTATTAATATCATCTTGGATGGACTTAATTTATTGTGGTGACGTGTTTGAATATTTTGATATCATCCGCATACATTAGGAAATTACAGTTTTTTATTACGGTGTGTATGTCATTGATAAATAGGAGGAATAGTATAGGGCCCAAGTGAGTGCCTTGAATTACCCCCGATGATACCTTAATATTACAAGACATAAAGTTATTAATACGCACAATTTGTATCCGATGTTGCAATAAAGACTGAATCCATGATACTGTTGATTTATGAAAACTTAACCCGTTCAGCTTGGTTAAAAGAATGTTGTGATTAACTTTGTCAAATGCCTTGGAATAATCAGTATATATTGAGTCTACTTGGTATTTTTTTCTAAGGCATTTGTTGATACAGTTGATCTTTTAGGAATAAAACTTGCTGAGGGGATATAATTTTGGTAGACATCCATGCTATTTGATCTGCGATAAATTTGTCTAGCATTTTGGGAATAACTGACTGCATACGCCCCTGTAATTTTCCGCTAAATTGCGGTCAACAGCTTTATATATTGGGATTATATAAGTAGTTTTCCATTTTTTGGGATAATAAGGATTCTGACATTAGTTGGTAGATTGGGTCACAAAGCGAGTAGATACTGTTCAATAGGAGGCAGCTTGGTATACCATCAGGGCCTGCTGATTTACTAAATTTAAGTTGAGAAATTGAAATTAAATACTTCTTCTTTGGAAACAGTAAGAGGGTGGCTATTAACTGGGTCACTGCTAAATGTACAATCAGAAGCGACCTGTGTATGATCATTCGAGTATGCAGTTGAAAAAAACTTTGCAAATAAATTTACTATGTCCTCATACTTAGAGCTATTGTCTTGTTTGTATTCAATTGTCATAGGGATACTATTATCATTTTTTGATCTCTAACATATTGCCAAAAACCACTAGGATTTATGGTGAGATTTGATTCGATAGTGTTTAAGTAATTATTGTAGAGAGTATTTAACAATGACTTGCACTCTCTCCGTAAGTCAGAAAAGTTCATATAATCCTCTGGCGAATGGTTCTGCCTAAAACGTCTGTGAGCTAGTTTTTTAGTATAAATCAGATGTCATCCATTTTGGATAATAACTACCGGATAAAGTAATTAATTTTGATGGAATGTAAGTGTCTATACCAGTTGAACCACTTCATAAAATGTGTCTGTCATTTTATCAATATTATGATCAATGAACAAATTAGACCATTATATAAAATGAAAATAGCGATTCAGTGCATCATAGTCAGCAGGGTGGTAAAGAACAATTCTTCTTGGTAGTGAGTTATGAGCAGAACAATACCATATGCTGAATGATGTTCACTTGAATTTAATAATTTGTTCAGGGCCAGAGACACTTTGGCGACACTTATGTTCGAGAAAAATAAGTCTAAAAATACTTGTCTAAGGTAAGAAATGGTGTTTATTTGAGATAAGTTTAAAAAATTGTAACTATTAACAATAGAGTTAGATATACAAATTAAATATTGAAAAGTGAGTGCAGTATTAATCATGATAATTAATAATAAGAAAAATAATTTTTCTTTGTGAGCATTTCTGCACTTATGATTTACATTTTAATGTAAATACTCCAGCTAACAGTTAAAACAACTACTCCCCGTAAATAATATTCAGCACGATGTAACAATTTTTGTGGTGTTATCATTTTTTATCCGTTCCTCAAAAAGTGTTATGCAACGACTATCTGCAGACACGTGTTTCGCTGTATCACAGCTCATCAGTGCAGCTATGTCGTAACTACGTGCGTCCTTTCTGGTGAAAGGCCGTCACGAGAATGAATCAGTTCGAAAAAGAATTGAGCCATTGCCGATGTTCGATTTTCGAGGCGCGTATAAAAAACGATATCACCACAGATAAAAAGCCAGCTCTCGGCATTTAAATATACAAATTAAATTCATTGAATTTGTCTGTTAGAACTCTATTAAGAATGTCGAGAGTAATTACTTCGCGCTGGAGGTCTGGATTTGGATCTACACATTTACAACAAACCCAACTAGTTTTCGAATTATTAATAAACGTGATTTTGATATCATTCAGGCCTGAGCATAGAATGTGTATGGATTTTCTACACTTTCAATCGATTCAGAAGACGATAGTGGTGATGAATATGTACCGTCGGACAGTGATGAGGACACTGAAAATAACCAAGAAGAACAGTTTAAAGATGTCGGTTTGGATATCGGTCTGGTAAATGAAGAACTTAATAACAATGCAGAATTTGTTGATTCGGCAGAAAATCAAATAAATAAATCACGCAAGGGAAGAAAAAAAGGAAACTGAGATGACGCTACCAGGAAACAAAACCGGAATTCTTCTAATTGGACTCGAAATATAAGAAAACTGTTGAAAACTCAAGGCAGAGAATATTCGTCAGTGTCGGGAAAGAAAACTTTACCTGCCAAAGAAATGAAAGCAGCGTGCTCATGCAAAAAGAAGTGTTTCGAGAAATTCACCCCTGACGAGCGACAAATTCTCTTTACAAATTTTTATAAATTGTCTAGCTCTGGACAAAACCAGTTTGTGGCAAATTCCATAGAAGAAGAAGAAAAGCATGTTCAGCGATTAAGACATAATGACGGCAAGAAAAGTAGACGAAACTTTTCTAGAAAATATTTTTTGACAAACATCAACGGCAAAAGAATTTGGAAGTGTGTCAAATTATGTTTATAAATTCATTTGACGTCACTTTAAAAAAAGCGAGACTAATTGTTGAAAAGAAACGGTCAAGCAATAGCAAAATATGTTCTGAGGATAAACGAGGAAAACATGGAAACCAACCTAAAATCCCAGAAAACGATAAACTCATAATAAGAGAACACATAAAACTATTTCTCGCTTATCAGAGTCACTATTCACGATCCCACACTCAGAAAAAGTACTTGTCGCCCGATCTATCGATTGCTCAAATGTACAGACTGTATTTGGATTATTGTAAAGAAGGAAATATTCAACCGCGGAATGCCTCCCTATACAGAAAAATGTTTGTTGAGGAATTCAACTTATCATTTCATAAACCAAAAAATGATACATGCGCAAAATGCGACAACTTTCTTATGCAGTTAAAATGTTGTGAAATCGAGATAGACCGCAGATTAATCGAAGAAAATAAAACCAGGCACCTACATTTGGCTGAGTCGGCATACGAGTCAAAAAGAAGAGACAAGGAAGAATGCCATTATAATCCAGGTTTTGTTACAATGTCATTCGACTTACAAAAATGTTTGCCTACTCCATATCTCAAAAGTGGATTGAGTTTCTACAAACGTCAATTGTGGACATGTAACCTTATCATTTACCAAACCATAGGAAAAGAATCCTCTTCTGTGTGTTACCTATGGAATGAGGCAATGGCTGATCGTGGAGGGCAGGAAATCGGTTCTTGCATTTACCATTACCTTCATAATCTTGCAGAAAATAAACAGCGACTCTTGCGGAGGTCAAAACCGAAATATTTATTTTTCTACAATGTTACTGCAAACTGTTTCTGAATTGAAAGCGAAAGGTAAACATTTAACTATTAACCATAAGTTTCTTGAGGCTGAACATACTCATATGGAGGCAGACACTATCCATGCGGCTATAGAAAAAAACAAAAAACGTACTAGTGCTGATATTGAGTTGCCCCGAGATTGGGCAAATGTAATACGTTTGGTGCCAAGAAAGCTCTCTATAAAGGTTATAAAATTGGAACAAAACGACTTTTTAAACTTCAAATCATGTTTAAATTTAAACACTCACTATGTACATCGAAAAATAAACATCTTAAAGGAACTAATTCAGTGGCTCAAAATAAAATGGATGCAGTATTCAACAGATTCTCTGAACATTTTGTACAAACATTCCTTTGATGACGAGTTTAAAATGTTTGATATATCCAGAAATCAGAAGAAAACACGACAAGGTGGTCTTCTCAAGCTTCAACCACTTAATAATAAACCACTTCCCTTAAGTACGGATAAATTAAATGACTTAAAGGCACTTTTGCCATATTTCAGCAAAACTAATCGCATGTACTACAATCACTTTATTGAACAAATGTCAGCAATGATAACATAGTGGATTACTTGGGGAAGATCCTGAAGAGGAAATAGATTTACTATCATTAAGTATTTCATATCTAGATGTAGAATATCTTAGTTTTGTAATGTATTTAGTTTATTTCACCTTTGTTAACACTAAACTTTGTAAAAATATAATAAACTTCGTAACAAATAACTATATTCTCTTTTTTATTGTTGTTATATCACCTAATTTTTTTTTTTTATCGTGAATGTATGCAACAAAGGTCAAAGTCATTTTTTTTTCAAAGTAAAATCTTTTTTCAAAACATGGAGTGCAATATCAGATTCTATGCAAAATTATCAAAGTTGAAACATACAACTTATACTTTATGTCAGTTAGAATTAAAATAATGTTTGATAAAAACTTTGAATGCGATTTTCTCAAATACGCAATTTTTGACATTGGCGTTTTTAGCTCCAAGCCACAGAATTAATGCTTCAAATAATATTCGAATACTTACTTCTTTCGCAATTTATTTTTATAACGTGTCATAATAAGACAAATATACCCAATCATCGATGAAAACGGAAAGTTCGACTTTCTTATAGTTTTACAAGGCTGTTATTAGGTTAATAGGTTGTGATTTTTAACAGAAATCATTTTAAAATTTTTAGAATACAGATTAAAATATTATTTATTTTTTTATTATTTACTCTAATTTATTCTTGAGATCTTGTTGTTTTTTTTATCCTGTTGATTACATAATGTGTTTAGAGGAAAGGGAGCAAAATTACAAAAAAAAAATGTGTAAAACATCTATATCAATATTTTTTATTCGTAATTCGTAAAATTATTTCACATTTACACACAACATTTAGTTAGTTAAGTCTAGTTTAATACAGGATTGAAAACCGGGCGCCGGAACCGCAGAAAGGCGCGGGCGACTCTGTAACCGAAGATATGTACACAACGTATATAAGGAAAGAAACGAAAAATCGGACAAAAGCAAATAAATTAAGGCCCGATATTGCCTTTCTGCGATTGCCGCGCTCGCATTGACGAAAGCGCAAATTTATACAGTATGTCCGTGGTGACGTCATCTAACTACATATATACACTGTTTTTATTTTTTGAAAATTCCAAAAATTACTAATGGATTGCATAATTCCTCCGTAATCGTGATCACACTATGTGTAGAACTTATCTAATATATAATATTTTTTTAAATAATTTATATAAATTATTGCTTCCCGTTCCCGCTCACTCCGGGCGCGTGAGTGTTTTGTTTTATTCTTTTGTTTTATTTCGGGATGAACGGTCACTTTCTAAAGGAATATAAATTATTGATAATGAGATTTACAAGAAGACGTTATATTACACTTTACAAATTCATAAAATTCCCTAAAAAATATTTACAATATACGTATAAATGTATACATGGATTATGTACAGGTTTAAATTAAAAAAAGGAACACTAATTTTATATTTTTTCCTAAGAAGCTAGGATTGAAACGAGGAATTTAGGATCTTTGAAACAAAGGAAGGGAACTTAAACTATATGAGCACCAAGAATATATATGCGGAAACTAAGATTTGCGAGCGCTTTTTGTTTTTTTTTTTTGTTTAAGATAATTCAACAATTCACATTTAAGTAGTTTTGTACTTTCAGCGATAAGCTATATAGGAAAAGCACTTTATGGTAAATGTCGGTTATTTTGTTGTTTAGAATACAATAATCAAATCCTGTTCAATTTTGAGTTACATTTCTGGCGCTGGCGCACCTTGAAATTATAAAAGTACGGTATGGCAAGAGGTTCATTAGTTCAATTCACAGTTTTGCTATTTTTCGGCTTCTTCGTTTTGTTTAACGTCCAAACCGTTCACCATCTTCTCTATGCTCTTGAGGTCACTGGGGCTCGACGCCGTCTCTGGTTTTGGCGACGCGGTGCTCGGCCGGATCGGTGGTGACACGGAACTACTCCTGACTTTTCCGGACGGTGAGTTGCTCAAACTCCTCGTCTGTGAGCTCGGCGTCACCGTTTCGAAAGCACTGCCCAGGGGTGACGAGCTAACACCGGAATTTGAGTTGGGTAAGGTGTACGGGGTGAACCTGTGTCCGCCTTTGAGGTGATTGTGAAGGGGTGATGTTGGTGATAGGTGATGCCCGTGCGGATTGGGATGCGCGAGGTTCGAGTAGTGCGAGAAGAGAGCGGGATGTTGAGCCGCTAGCGCGAGTTGAGCGTTGAAGAGGAGGCTCGGATTCATTCCTGGCGTGTGGGAACCCGTGAAGAGACTCAGTGGCGGTGCGAACGGTGGACCACCGGCACCTGGGTACATGCCTGGTGGGTATAAGTACGGTAGTAAATGTGGGGGTGGGTGGATCGGTGGGCCGACGCTTATATTCGGCGATGGGTACTCGCCGGAGGGATTCGACGGGCCTGGCGTTTCTTTGTTCGGGGTTGAGGCTCGTGGTCGGAAGGCGGTACTACCCGGGGATTCCGAACAACTGGATTCTGAGCCGGAGTCGTCGTGAAGGCGGCGCCGTAAGTCTTCTTCATGCCCTGTAACAAAATTTTTAATAGATTAAAGACCTTATTTTTAATCATAAATTATTTACAGAATTTGTAAATGTGAATTTATATGCCCCAAACATTTATCTTATGATCAAAGACTATCGACCCACGGCTTAAATATGAATTCATTTGATATTTTTCTTAACGATCATTTTGCTTAAGATCAGATGACTACAAGGGTATTCATGATAGATTTTCTCTCCCGTTACAATAAAAAAAAATTAGATCTAAAAATATTGACCTCATATATTAATTACTGTATTAGTTATTTTCTCCATTAAGAATAATAGAAGCATTATACAAAGCATTTTATAATATGGAAAACAAAATTGCCATTTGTGACCTAAGTGGTTCTCTGTAGTCTATGCAGAATTGATGAGAAATAAACCTAATTATTATCAAAGAAGTAACATTAAATTATTGTTACCGTATTAACAAGGGCCATTGTCCGGTTTTAGCTATTTTGGATCTCATCAACGTAGTGCAGTTGAAAGCAAGAAATGGTATTTTACTAATATAGAGACTAAATCATATTTTAACGTATCATTTACAGAATACGTATAATAATTATTATTATAGATGATAGATTGAGGTATAAGATAATCTAATCAATTAATAACAATAATACTAAAGATCAAATTAAAGTTCCTGGTGTATTTCGTTGAGCAGAGGTAATCAATTTACTCGAGCAATAATCAATTCCAAGCGGCGTTACAAATTGATTTTTTCGGCGATACCGACATCAAGAGGACAACGACGATGATTCGGTAAAATTTCCGTTTGAAAATTAACGAGACTCTGGAATGGAAAGGTGGAACCGATCGCGTAATTGAGCGGTGGAGCATGTATATTATCAAATAACAAATAAATGTTTGGTTTACTGGAGAAAATATTTATTGCTAAACAACAAATATTACCGTGGGTAATCCATAGAAATTCACCCACGAAAAAAAACACAAGGCGTCATGTAAATTAAAAATATAGTAAGGAAGGTATATCACAGTACTTTCCCAGTACTACTAACTTTATTATTATACAGAGTGTCTCTATACTGTGGAGAAATGACTGAATAATAAAAAATTGGGATCAAAGTGTGATGACTTATAGATATTAAGTCATCACACTTTGATCCCAGTTTTTTTTTCAAAATTTTTGCGAATAAAATATTAAAAATGAGTTTTCTTAATTCCATATAAAGACTAGAATTTATAATATTTGATTATCACAAAAACATTTATATACAAATTCAATTTTATTCTGTCTATCATTCCTTTACATGTTTATTTATAGAAGATAATATAAGAACTCAAAAAATAGCCTCTATTAAACATCCGAAATTTTACCTTAAGTTTTTTAGATCTTAAAACAAAGAACAAAACCTTAAGTTTGAGGTCAAAATCTCTAGCAACTTATAAACAAACAAATAGGCGTACACATATACAAGTTTTACTCTTAAAGATTTATCTAAAAATGATTAATTTCATTGAAGAGAGAAAAGAGTGTTAGTAATAAAAATTTTCCGATTAATAAATTTTAAAAATTGTATCACAACGTAATGGCTTCAACCATCAATCAAAATAATAATTTCCCTTTATGAAGACACCTGCTTATACGTCTACCAATAATAGATATAAGAGATTCAATCAAACTATAGATTCCATTAGTTATAAGTCGGTAGTAATTATGTAATAATTTTTTAATCAATCAAATTCCATTTGTAAATAGGCAAATTCGTCAATAATAGTTTTAAAAATACTGCTATAGTATGAAAGATATGTTCATAAATTACAATATAAAATAACCATTAGTATCTTTGGGCAGCTACTAAACTCTACCCCATAATTATAAATTGTTGTAGTCTGCATCAGTTAAATTTTAAGTTAATTAATCACGATATCATTAGAGAGAACGCAATTACCGCCCATAATGGCAATTAGGGGAATCAAAGCAAACGAACGGGTGGTACAGAAGAACAAACGGTACGACTCTATTACTTGAAAAAAAAAATTAAGTGTGTAATTGTGTTGAGGATAATTGCCGCTCGGATACTTACCGGAATGATTTATGGAAGAGGCGATGGGCGTGGGTGGGTGTAGGCTCGGACGGGGGCTGTCGGCGGTACCCACCACGTCCAGCTCCGAGTCGTCCGTCTTCGATACGGTACTGCTGTCCGCCGACATCCGCGCCGGCAGTGGATGCGACGTCTTCTCGTCCGGATGTCTCGCCGCCAGCAAAGCTTGCCTGTAACAATAGCAGAAAATATTATAAGTCTCATTGTTTAGCGAAATTAATTGTTCGCACCCTAGTTTCGAAACAGGTACACTCGAATGAATCACTGCCCCGGACTGGTGAAGGGTTAAAAGAGGAAGGGAAAAAAATAGGGCGGAGGGGGGAGTTGAAACCGATTCAAAATTAAGACTAACGACTCATTTAATTTACGGTTGGTGTAAAGATCGCGATAAGTAATAATGCGCAACATAAACTTTAGACCGAGGGTGTTGTAATGCCTGGAGGTAAGCCTTCGGCATCAAAATATTAGCTTCAATGGTACTAATGTTAATGTGTTCGTATTTTTTGTAATAAGGTATTTTTATATTAGTACTCTTATACGACTAATTAATAATAAACTATTTAGAATATTGCAATTATATTTGAATTCATTAAATATTTTCAATATGCAAATTTACAAAGAATTGTTGCTAATCATCACACGAATTCGTTAAGTTTATAAACCTAAGATATTATCTAGTATACAAAATTTAGAAGTAAACTCCAATTAGCCTTCCACATAAGGGTAAGCGGTAAATCCAACCCCTAGCTGAATTATCACCATGACCGCAAAACCAACAGAATTTCTACCCACAGCGCGTTCATTATCCCTACGAAAATCTTTAATCTATCCTTTTTAATCTCGCGAAAACGCCCAGTCACCGGTTTAATGTTAATCCTATGTAAAAACAGACAGAGGGTCTACGACGAACACGTTTTTATTATGCAAAACCGGCGAATGGTCTTCGGCCGGCACTCACCCTCTGGCGCCGTCATGTGTTCGAAACGCATCCCCCGATCGCCGAAAAAAAAAATATAAATGTATACGTAAGTGTATAAGGGAATTCAAATTCAAATTATTCGCAGTATTTAGCCAGACAGCTTTTGCGGCGGGAGTTAAAAGGTCTAAATTAAAATTACAGACAGCCGCAATTTTAGGGACCCGCTCCCGGAGGGTGACAAGACTCTAACGGTATCAAATTAAGGCTGGCATTTTATTTAAGGTCACAAACTAAAGGGTATATAGATTAGGGGTCTTCTCATTTAATTTGCATTTACAGTAAGTGATATACATATATTAGAGTTTAAAGAGAAGCGGAGAGGGATGGTGAGCTGATGAACGCAGAGGGCGCTATGTGGATGAGAGCTCGGGGAAATTCCATTACGCGGGAGGGAGAAAACAATTTTTTTTTTCCTGAGGAAAACGTTTACCACAGTAAAAGTTATGTTTCGACACCATATCAACTTTTAGATAACATTTTATACGCATCGCAATTCCTTTTTTTATTCAAAATTATATAGAATTTATAAAAAAAAATGACGAGGATGTAGAAATTTTTTAAATAATTAAAATCATTTATTATAACCTCAATTTGAATATTATTAACAACTAATTACTAGTAGAAAAATGACTTAAATATTATTATTAGCTTAGAAGAATTATTGAATTAATCTAAGAAGTTTATGTTACTAATATTAAAATGTTAGTTCATAAAAAAATATTTTCTTTTTTTTAATAATTTCAGCAGTTCTAACATACGTTAAAGAATTTGTCAGTGAGTAAAAATGCAATTAAAATAATTTCAAACTAACAGATGATCAGTTCTAATTAACAATTTTTTCTATTATTGAAATATTTTCCACTCGTTTTGCGAACGTAGAGTTATAAAGGCCGCAAAAGGCATTTCGCCCTTTTCAACCAGACCGTTTTAAAGCTGCAAAACGAGAAAGAGCATCAAAGGGATAAAATCGAAAATGTTTGTTAATTTGCGCTGCAATCCTCTGTGATCCCTTAGACGGTATCAGTGCGCAATTGATATAATCCAGGGTGCAATAGTTATCCTTCAGTCGAATTTAAAGGTTACGAGGGGAACACAATTATCACCCTAACCCGGTCAATTAAACTCTGTTATAATTTGCCACAGCTACCCTTTGTGCATTAGCACCCTCTCCAGCGCACCCCTCGACAACGAAACGTTTTTCGGATGTGTCCGTTCCGTGGCAACAATCGCCGATTGCGATTATGCACTGGCCTAGAAAGAAACCCATACGTATTGGTCTTATAAAATTAATGAAATATTTTTTTGTAAATCAATAAAATGTTGACTACAAAAAAACAATCAATTTTGAAAATAATTTTGAATCAAACGAAACGTTTTGTAAATTGCCATGATTATCTGTAGATGAATCATGTTTTAAATTTCGAAACGAATGTGGAAGCTAAAAGTACTTTGATAATTCATCTCGCATCAGCACAATCATCATCGATGCTACTGATTTAATAGAGGACTTAATCAAATCAAAAAAATAAAAATTAGAAACGAAATGTTGTAATTAGGATCACCATTAGATCTATTTTATTTTAAAGCTATCAGTAGAAGGTTTTTTTCTGAATATCAATAAACTCTAAAATATGAAAACTGCTTATATGGCTATGAAGAGGTCATCTGTCATATGTCCAAATGAATTATCTAAAAACTAAATCTTCATATAAACGTCAACACTTAGCTATTTAAATAACAAAACTGTTGGATTTTCAAATTTGAAAATCTATCTAAATAGTGAATATGGATTTTCAACATTTAAGTGCTTCAACAATCAATCAATCAACATTTTGCTATAGGAATGAATTAAATTACGTTTCAGCCTTATTTATATATATACGAGTAATGATTTGAATTTATGTTATATTTCTCAATATTCTCTAAAATAATATTATAGTAGAGATGTTTAGTGTTCCTGTATTAAATGACTTTGTAAGAAGGATACTCATAAGATACTTACTTTTTTTCACGTTTCCCCGCACCGGTGTCCCTGAATCCTTTGGCGAATGGGTTATTGTCGATTTTCAGTTGGGTAATCTGCAAAAAAGAAACGGAGAAATCTGGAATTAATTGACCCAAGCTAATTGGATGGATTTATTGGCGCAATCACACGTCACGCTTTACTTAAGTCGCAGGAAGTGGTGAACATCTTCTGGGAAACCGGCGGTTTCTTTTGGCTTAACGGCGCATTACTTTAATTGTAGTTTCGAGTGCAATTAGCATCGTTCCTCGTTTGTTTTAATAATCGGCATAATTATTTTAATATCGATACGACGCGGTCCTCGAGGAACGCCGTAAAACGCGCGTAAATTGTCAAAGCGGTTACTTAATTGGCCGCGTTAGTACTTTTATCATCCGCGTTTATAGATTGTATAAACTAACGCTAATTGCCGGTTACTGTTACTTACAACAAAATCCGCTATCGGCATGGCCACATGATAACAGTCGGTTATAAATGGTTTCTAGATAATTTACTTATACAATTGTGTTAAGTAAATAAACAGTAGGAAACGATAATAAGTATACTTAAAAAATCAGTTCAAAAAACGAATACCCTTCTCATAAATTAAATCTAAAAGTATTTAGTTCCCATTATATTTTGCAACTCAGATTAAAAACGCTCTTCTACTAATATACTTCAGAGTACTACCATAAAGGTGCCATCAATTGTCTAAACATTACACTAGATTCTATGAGTTATATAAACCAATCAAAATTATTTGTAGTTTCAAGTGCATAAATTATCAATTTTTATAAATCTAAACAATTATCAATGTAAGAAAATGTGGATGTTGGTTTAAATATTCAAATCAACTTCATTACCTTACATTAAAGATCAGATCCCCATTCCTGAACTGAGAATATCGGTTAATAACAAAAATACTGTAGTTTATAGCCCGAATCAAACATTAATGATTTTATTTCTGGGAAGGACGGGATTTCTTTAATTACCCACGAGAAAAGGGACCGCAGCAACGCCGAACAGATTTATCTGGGCCCCAGTTATAAAAATCGCCGTTCCAAGAACGATTATTCGTTAGGACCGAGACAGGAATTTCATTTCGATAAAAGTGGTCCCCGTAATAAAATTCCGGACGTGTCACGGGCCCTTCTGACGTCGGGGAACGCCCTTTGTGCGCACGCCCGCGAAAGTATCGGCGCTGGAGGAAAATCAGATCGAAGATTGCGCTTTTGCGGATGCAGCTTTCCGCGATGCGGTGGGTTTTAGAAAGTGGCTGAGGCCAATTATCTACCATCACGTTTATTAAATAAAGCAATTTGTTGGCAGGCGTCATTATGCCCGTTTCTGTAAAAGTACCTTTACTGGCGGGTTTGTTTCCTGCGTTCGTACGTTTCGATGATGTAATTAGGAGAAAATTTATGATTCATCAAAAGACGTAATACGGTTTTCAAATTAAAAAAAAAGGCAAACGCAACATAAATTTATAGTCTTAGCTCACATAACTCAACTATAATTCAAATAACTCATAAAAAGACTAATTGATCTATATAGTGGCTTGCAGTTACCAAGCTCCAAAAGTCAAATTGCGCGTTCAAGAATGCCAGTAAAAACGCTGGTCAAATTATTTGTACAATTTTATATATGCATCAAATTTGGAATATTTTGTTAACAAATAAAATAAAATAAAGTAATTACTTCTTGATTTTTGTTAGTTCAAAATTTTAGAAGTGAATCAACATCTAGATATAATAATTATTAATACGATTCAAAAATTAAATTCTATAATTAAAGAATCATGGGCTTCAGATGTTTTATTAATTAACTTTTTAATTCCACTATTAAACTTTTCGACCAATCAATACCAAATTGTCAACTTCGCAGTCCACCAGTTATTTACTTTACGTTGTGTTTCACTCGAGTTCAGGTGACATTTGCTGGTGTGAATTCTTCGCCGAGCTGTTAGCGGGAATGGGTAAAACCGCGGATCGATTATCAATGGAACAAAAAGTGCGATTCTCACGGTACGAAGGCGCGGAGCAACTGACGCAATTATGTCGGCATTCGGGAAATCACATGTCTCTTACCAATGTGGCTCCCCGATGTCGAAACACTACCGATCCGATCGTAATTTCTTGATCTGCATGCCAATTTGCTCGTCGGCCATTTTATTGCCTCTCGAGTACGACCCTCGGGGGCTATACGATCGTAAATTTCGCAAAGAGTACTTTCGGTCGAAAAAATTGATCGAAGTAATCAACAACATTATTTTGGATTGTTTGTTGATTAACTTTAATCTATGCTTGCTGGTAATCCAGATGTTAACCCTTTAAATTTGTATGGTGTACTAATATCTTTATACATATATACATTAGGTTTTATTATCGAAAAATACACTTCCATTAATTAATTGAATCTAATCACCATGACCCAACCAATAAAGATCAAAATATATTCGAGAAATGTGCGTAGCCTTAACCCATCTTCTTATAGAAATTGCAACATTTAAAAAAATATTGGATCGATGTGGCTGTTTCTTGTTGAAACTCCATAGTATCACTTAGTAAAACACTGATGGGGTGTAAGGTTTCAAAAGATTGTTTTTATTGTTCTAGTTAAAAAAAATTATAAACATTTACTTTACATTTAAGTTATTGGAGGGTAGAATTTTTACAAACTACCTTTTCTTTTACTTAAATGTAAATTACAAAAATTATAATTTATTGGTCAACGGTGGAGATAAATGACCTTGACGTCGAAGCCAAAAAAATAATTCATTAGTTTTTCAGTTTACTAAATAAAAAACTTATATTTCTCTTGTAAATCTTATTCTGCTAATAGTTATTTTTAATAAGTTAATTCTGGCATCTTCTTAATGAAAGGAAACAAATTGTTTAAGACATTTTGGAGCTAGCATTTATTAAATCTTGTGTATATAAGTAATTTTATTTTATAATTATTTGCAAATTCCTTAGTTTAGGATAGCTTAGTCTTCTGTTCTTTTACTTTTTTGTCAAATTGTAATGTTTTATGGGTTAAGTGGTAGAGTAGCCTTAATGGCTAAACTTCGCCCAATTTTGTGAGCAAAAATGTCTATTGATATCAAACCTTGTTTTACTGTTGCTGACCATTTTTTTTAAATTAATAATGATAACTAGCTAGTTATTACTCAATAGATCATTAGCAATCTTAATATCTTTAAGTATGTAAATGTCTAATTTTGATCTTTCTGAAACGAACTATTTTGCAACGTTTTGACCAAGTCGCATTGGTCTTCTTCAAGCGGTGGTCGCTTGAAAACTGTTTACTCATATATCAACTTAGTGAAGTCATTCTCTCTTTCAAAAGCTAGAAAAATAATTTTAACTATGTAAGTTATTACAAAACCTAATTAGAATTGGTTTATTACCAAAAAAAGCTTCAACTTTTATTCACAAACGTATAACTATTTAATTGTTTGATTATCGTATTGGACGTAATACATTTACAAAATTGAACAGGTGCGAGCTTGTTCACACTTGCTCGCAGGCAAAAACGAACATTTGATAAATAGTGTTGACTACATTACGGAAGATACTTTTGCCATTACCAATTAATATTCTTTGGCCGATTCGAATGTGACATTAATAGAAATGCAAATGCGGCAGGATTATTGGTCGACCACACAGAACCGGATATGTTTGTGGCGATGGTTTTTCAAATATATAATTATTCAAATTAAATTAATCGATCGTGCGTTTAACATATCTTCATCTTCGTAATCGTCCACTTAGTCAGTGGTGGTTTTCGAATTTTAAATGATTGGGTGTTTTGCCTAATTTGTGTTACGTAATTTTGAGAAAAAAAAACTTATATCTGGGTTAAAAATTTGGTAACATCTAAACAGTAGATTGTTTCCAAAAGAACAAAAACATTTTAAAAAACACCTGCATCAATCATATGTTGATTGCAGAAGATTTTATCGGTGTAATACATCAAAGTGTGAATAATAAATTAAAAATATCATTTCAATGAAGCATTTGTTACTTACTTTTTCATTTTGGTAAGCAGTCACAGCAATAAATTCCGTTTCTTTAAAGACGTAGGTCCGAAACGTCGAGTAGGGAAGCTTGAGGATGTCGTTCGCCCTGACGAGGTGAAACCTTGGCTGGTACTTGTGCATCGAGTTGAGTATCGTCTGAAATAAAAGAGGCCGCCATTAGTACCAGATTACCCTTTAGCCGTTGTTTTCGATTCCGGGTACAATGAAATTTAACTGCCGTGTTTTAATGTGTCTTTTTATGGATTTTCGATCGGCGTTAAACCTCCCCCCTCCCCCCGAAAATGCTTAATTTCATTATAAAATATGCGCTCCGTAACAAAAACCGGTAGCCGGTTGCGGCACGCCGAAGACCAAACGGAATTATATATACAGGAATTATTTCGTCGCCGGGATTTATCTTTACGACTCTTCCCCGCCCGGTATCGACTTTTCCGTCGGATCAATAAAACCTGGAATCCGACTTTTTATTGAGACGATAATTATTCGTTTCGAGCGTGTGTGTGGCGGTAATTAAATGTATTCTAATTAAATTCGGTATAAATTAAAGTCTGGAAAACGTGTGGATACAGTAAAAACAATTTATCGCCAAAAAAAATACCAACAGCGTTCCGATTATATCTTTGATTAGCTCAAAAACTGAGACGCGAGCTATAAAACGGCTTTTGGTTGTGTAACTTTTTTGCCAGAAATTAGATAATCTGATTAGAATGAACACATACATAAATTAAGGCATACGTATTTTTGAAAATTCTTCTAAAAATTAATCTTGCTGATGGGTACCAATATCAAATTTTGGGACTTTTTGGCCAGAAATTAGATAATCTGCTTAGAATGAACACATACATAAAGTAGAACATAGGTTTTTTTGAAAATTCTTCTAAAAATGAATCATACTGGTGGGTACCAGTATCAAATTTTGAGTGTTTTAAGTTTTCCTACTTCCAACTCTCTCTTTTAAATTTTATGAACTATTAATTTTGGAGACAATGTTTTAGACTTCTGAAAAGTAGTATTTTTTGGCTTTTTTCATCATGTAGCAGGGTACTACCTTACATTGATTTACTACTTTTCAAACAGAATCAGAATCATTTTAGTAATTAACAAACTTTGGCAATGACTGGTTGTGGTCAAAGCTATAGTAGCAATTTTTCTAATATATAGTGTTTGTTAGTTTTTGAAAGTGTTTTCTTAAATCCTTAATCGATTATCTCCAAACAGTTTTGGATAAATCCCATGAGTAAGCTATAAATCGATCGTTTATTATGATTCGGTAAAATGCGTACTCATCAAACGGGAACTTGGGAAAAAACGTCAACATTTAGCCCCACCAAAGCCGCGGGCCGAAGTCAGTAATTTAATAAGAGGACACTAACAGGCCTATTAAAAAAAAATAAGGTCGGGCAAGACGAGGAAGAAAAAAACGTCGGCTCTTTTGAGTCCGGCGTTATTGCTATTATTTATACTTACTGTTAACGCTGCATGGTGTGAGGTATAAAATATTAAAATAATTCTCTTAGCAATAATTATAAAGTCGACGCGTTTCTCTGCTCGGTCATTCGGCGCAAAACATGCATAATTTTCACATTTGAATTCACAATGTCGGACGATTAAACAGCGCCGCTATTTAACAGCATCCTTTATTAGCTCAGTGAGGGATTTGATGAGGGCCTCCTTGTCGCCCCTGAAATGCCGCAGGTAGACTTTCTTTTTCAGTTCCTTTTGCGTTTTTCGGCGCGGACATTGTTTTAGATGGATTGCTTTATTTTGGAGGATGTATTGGTTTTCCGAGTGAATATTAACGAGGCCTAACCGCTTAATTCGACAAAAGAATCGCCAATTAAATTAATGACGTCATCATCACAGATTAAAGTAATTCAACTGAAACATTTGGATTTTTATATGGAAACAGAAATAATATATCGATGCCAAATTGGTAATATAATTAAAAACAACTTTTGAGTGTTGTGATGATACGATACTTAAGAGTATTGCCAAAAATATTTTCTTATATTCTTTGATTGTTTTCTATGTATCGAAAGAATCAATATATACAAATCAAAATAAAATATGGTAATAGGTAACATAATAATATAAATTTATATGATATATTTACAAATGCATAATAGTTAGAAAATTTTCTAAAAATAAAAATCATATGGACATTTCTTAAACAAACAATTAATAAAGAAGGACAGACGAAACGAACAACCATCATACATCATAATAGATTAAAGGCGAACAAGTGAATGGCAGCAGGAACAAGAGGGCCTGCGAAACTCGGTTGGGTAGACTTTATAGAAATTCTCTTCTAGTATACTAATTTAATTTATCGGCCCCAAAATAAACGAGGCGTTCTAAAGTGATAAACTGGGGTGACGCTGCACCGCCCTGGTTAGAGAGAGACGGCGCCATTACATAAGACCCAGTTAAGGCCCTCTAGCGACCGTGCAGGAAGTAAGGAAGAGCAGGATCAATGTCTGAGCTTCCGGTGCGGTTAGTTAGCACCGTACACCCTCCTGCTGGCTGAGGAGGAGAAATATTTTTTACGCACACGAAAATTCCACACTTCACTTCAAACGAAAGACCTATCGTGTTGTAAAAAAAAACTCAAATCCAAGACAGACAAAAAAATTATTATGAGAAATTCCTAATTTTATTATTCTTACTAAACCCAGCAAAATAGCAAATAATTTAAATTATGAAATTTGTCCTTTTCTTATTTTATTAGCCAATAAACCAATTTGATTTTAGGCAACCTTAATTTAATTTTAAAATAACATATAAATTATTTGCAGTAATAAAATTAATAAACTAGTAAAACTAGTTATTCCTGCAAGGTTTGCGCCAAATATTCTAGAAAAATGTGTTTCTAATTGAGTTATTAGAAAAGTCCACGAAATATTTAAAAAAATGAGTTTTCCTAAAGCATATCTTCAGTTTATCTAGTGAATTATGAGATCAATTATTTATTCCAATATGCTTGCACACCATTCCAAAATTGTACATAAAATCCATTAATACAAAACAAAAATTTCAGTCACATATGGAAAGGGCAGAGTTCACAATAGCGTTCTTCCACTCGTACCAACACTTGAGAGAAACTCGCTTCTTGAAGCCCATATATGTGACTTATGTTGTCTTGACAGTTAAACTTCCTCATAACACTAAACACCTAAGATAGACATTTTTTTGGCATAAAATATATATGCCACGTTTTATTTCGAAAGGATGCAGGTCCGCATCCGTCGTTAATTATTACCGAAATAATGAGATCAATTAAGGCGGCACAATCCGAAACCTTTTTTTCGCTTTTTATTACGTTTCATTAACTTAACGTATTGCTTCCTATTTGTGCCGACAACTCTAATTGCCCGGACTTTCTGAATCGGAACCATTCTTGTTTCCCAGTCACCCGACAATTATTTACGAATTAACAGTACGATCTGGTCGTTGGCAATCGTCGGCTTTCTATCAAGATTTCAACATGTTTTTTCCTTCATATTCAATAATTAATTGATGTAACAAAAACTACGAAAGTATTGATGATTTTTGGACTATGAATTATTTGATAATATTCAAAGTTACAGAAACTTGGAAAATCTCTTCATCATTCTATTTTTTAATAATTTTGGATAAACATAAAACAATTACCTAGGTCTTTAACATGTGAAAATTTTTGCTTTTAAATAAATTATGCCTAAGGTTAGCAATCAAACCAAAGATTGTAAATTGTGAACAGACATCATATCATTGAAAGAAATAAAGATGTGTACATTTTGCCTTTAAATTTTTGTAGGCAAAAATAAATTATTTCGTTCTTTCAAACTTGTTTGCTTGTCAAAACAAGTATTTTGATCTTGTATAGTAAATATTTTTAGAAATTAGGTGTTTTGTAATTCAATTTACATAAGGACTTGATCAACTTTTATAACTTTCAAAGATATAATTAATAGTAGTAGTAGTAGTTTTCTGGCTATCGACCACATGTGTCATTTGTGTATTTGTGTTTGTTACTTTAAAGTCATATTATTAATATTTTTTCATTGATTTCATTTTTTAATAACATAGCCTATATTTTCTGGTTGGAAGATTTAATTAAGATATTCACCCACTTGTATAAAAACATAAATAAAACCCTATAAATTGATGTTGCTTAACCTTAACGATCGCGAACTTAGCGCAAAAATTTAAATCTTTCACAATTTCGCAATCTCTTCTTTTGCATATCTCCTGATTACCATATTTGCTACTTTTTCCACACGTGCTTATCAGACTACCATGTTTATTATTCGCAGAGGCGGTTTCGCCAAAGCTGTGGAATGGCACTTAAAGTTGCACAAGACCTCACAAGTGTGGAAATCTCACTCTAATCGCGTGTAATATTTTGCGGCGCGCAAGTTCATTGCGGTTTTTTTTTTGGATAATTATGAATATTAATTAAATTATTCACGCGGACACACCTGCTAACTGTAAACTCGCTTCAGATTAATTGTTGGTAATTAAGCATGGCCAAAGGTAGCGCAAACCTAATTGTAATAAAAAGTAGCCTCCAAAAACATAGTAAATATTTTAACCTGAATACTGAATACTGAAAACTCGTTATGTGGAATGTATATCCACATAACGAGTATTCAACAAAAAAATTGGTGTTGGAAATTTATTTTAGTTATAAGTCGTATCTCAACTAAACTCACTTGCCATATGAGGTACAGAAGATTTCACCTTTTAACCACAATTAACGATTATCGATAAATACACTTTTGTGGTTAATTTTTGTTGAATATTTGTCAATTTTTAAGGATTGATTTGAGTTGTGCGAAGTTATCACTATTAAATTAAAACACTTAGTTATTTCAGGAAGGAAATAACAAAGTGTTTTAATTTGTTGATTTATCTATATTATAGTTCCTGTTTTAAAATAATACTAAGTTTAACACTGGCTTAGTGCCTCACTACAAGTAAAGAAAAATTTAAAAAAAATCAATTATATTTTCTTATCTAATGTCATTTTTGTGGCAGTTGAAGGATAAAGCCATTTTTATAAAATAAGTTAAAAAATCGTCAGAATATCAATAAAGTTGCTTCACCATGAAGATTACTTATGCATACCGCATATTTCAAATATTTAGACCTAAAATAAAAAGAAAAATAGATGCAAGGCTGCAAATATTTCATTTCTCAATTGCCTTACTGTCAATAATATTATGGTTAAGACACAAAAAATAGAAGACATGTTTAGACCTCTAAATTCACATTTAAAAGAAGAATAGAAAATTTTGGACTAAAAGACCAGAGGTCGATAGCCAATGGAGAAACAAGAAAAGAAGGAGCATAGTAATTGTCATATTATTAGATGTAACACTAGTTTCCAATAAAGATGTTTATTTAGACTTGACTTTATAATTCAGGAAGGAACTGTAAAATTGTTACACTTCTTTTATGATGTTACGATTTAGAGTAAACATTTTCATATTTTAAATATTAAGACATAAAACTACATTTATCTGAATATTGTTTTCATTCCACATCGTAACAACAGGAGGAAATAAGCCTTTAATATTTACTTATTTCTTTGATTTCCCTACTCCCCATAATTCGATTGTCACTGTGTACATTAAAGTCGCGTCAAAGACATTTTGAAGTTAGAGTATTTTAATTACTTGTTTGTTATTTTGTTTTTCAATTTATTGTGAAATGGCTATTTGGCTAGCTAGAAGAATTATAAATAGTAAGGCATCAGTCTCTAGCAAGGAAAAAGAAATACAATCCAAATGCATTAGACGTTCAAGATGTCAAAGGTGGTTTTCTTGTTTTAAATCCGATCTTTAATCTTTATGACTTGTATCAATCTAACAAATTTAGACAATGAATATTAAGGACGAATGTGAGCTACTAAATACTCTTAATCAACCTTGGTCGACTATCCAAAAATATTTGGGAAAGTAAGTATCACATGCAATGTTTTGCCTTAAAGGCTACTAAACACTCTTATCAAAACTTGGTCGATTATTCAAAACCTTTTGGGAAAGTAAGCGGAACAGTCGTGCATAATCTGTCAGAAGAAAACAAAGATAACTCATCAATTTTTTGCCTTAAAAGCAGAATACAGAAGCAATTTTTGATCGTTTGATTAATTAAGATGAAAAAACTGATCCTATGATGATCTCAAACTCAAAAAACGTAATTTGTGTATTACAGATGAAGGTTCAAATTAAATTACAATTGGTAGTAAATTAATTGGATGAGTTATGTGAAGATAAACTTGATTATAAAATAAAGCACTAAAAACCTTTCTTTTTCATAGTTTATTTGATATATCAAATATATATTTCGGACACAAGGTGACCATTATCAAAGGTTTAATGTTTGTCAATGGTTTTTAGTGCTTTATTTCATTCACAAGTTTTCTGTAATTACTCGACTAGTTTCGCTTTTTAAGGCAATATAAAGAGTGAGCTACAAAAGAATCTGACAAATTTATATATAATCAGGTGATGATGAGGTTTGATAGAGTATTCGCGAGGTCGTTTATTTTAAAATGCTGAAACCTTTAATTTGAACCAAGTGAAACGATATAAAATTTAAATGTGGCCAGCGATTGTCAACAAAAAAATTGCGTTATTATGAAGACGAGCATTTAAGATGGCACTGCGTAAGATGAATTATGGACAAAATTAATAAATTAAGGTCGAAGACATTGCCTTATTCACTAGACTTTCCTGACATTGCGTCATCAGATTTTTACTCATTTCGATCATCACTTGTTTAAAATGTTGTTAAAGTGACAACAAAATTGAAGATTTGGATAATGTGTACAATGCCATCACTAAATATTTCGCACCAAAAGCCAATTGATTCTTATCGATCCCGCATTAATTATTTGCAAACTCGACGAAAAAAAAAACGAGGGTAGTTAGATTACCTATTAAAAATAAAAATTCATCTGTTTAAATTAAATATTAAAAGATGCTTTTATATACAGATGTGCGTGGGAGGGAATTAATATATTTCTGTTGTGAAAAATGAAGACACCCACCCACTCTACACATATACATGATAACTTTAAATATTAATCGTTAATGATTTTGCTGCAAAAAAAACAACAAAACCTTGTATGTAATAAATAAAAACTAAAGCATAATCCAAATTTAAGTTTAAGTATAAATAATTTTTATAGCTGATCATATCTAATTTATATTTACAGTCAGTCCACCCATCATGCATCAATTTTTTACTATTTACTTTCTCAAAAATTTTACCTTTTTAATTTTTTTTATTTAAAAATTGTGTAATTAATTTTATTGGAAACCGCGACGCGATAAAGAATGAAAGTTTATATGTATATGTAGGGTGGGTGGGTGGCCTCTATTCCACCCTCCAATTAGTAAAACATCATCAAAAATTATTTGAATTTTTTTATGAAGAAACCTCTAAAAATT
The DNA here is from genome assembly GCA_963969525.1 of Ontholestes murinus. Lineage (NCBI taxonomy): Eukaryota > Metazoa > Arthropoda > Insecta > Coleoptera > Staphylinidae > Ontholestes > Ontholestes murinus. The sequence continues at coordinate 29,391,398 of OZ018390.1, forward strand.
GCAATTATTTTGTGTTTATTTATATTTTACAACTTTAATTAAAACCCTCGCCTATGTTTTACTGATTGGAGGGTAGGATAGAGGCCGCCCACCCACCCTACATATACATGATAATTTTAAATACTAATTGTTGATGATTTTTGCTGCTTATAAAATAATAAATCTTTGTATGTAATAAAAATCATTCAAATTTAAGTTTAAATATAAATGACCTTCTATAGATAATCTTATCTAATTTAGATTTAAAGCCTGCCCACCCATTGTGCATACAAATTTTATTAATTTCCTCACTCAAAAATTTTACCTTTTGAATTTCATTTTTATTCAAAAAGTTTTGTTATTATTTTTACTCCAAACCGCGAGACGATCAGTAATTGAAATTTATATGTATATATAGGGTGGGTGGGTGTCCTCTATCCCACCCTCAAGTCAGTAAAACATCATCAAAAATTATTTGAATTTTTTTTTATGAATAAACCTCTAAAAATTGTAATTATTTTGTGTTTATAACAATAAATCCTTGTATGTAATAAAAAATAAAACCAAATCCAAATTTAAGTTTATTTATAAATGATCTTCTATACCTAAACTTATTTAAGCTTAATTTAAAGTCTTTTCACGTATCATGTATATAATTCTTATTAATTTACACTTTCAAAAATTTTACTTTGTAATTTTCTTTTATTCAAATTTTGTAATTAAAGTTATTGGCAACCGCGAGGCGATCAGTAATTAATGTTAATATGTATATGTAGGGTGGGTGGGTGGCCTCTATCCCACACTCTAGTCAGTAAAGCATCATCAAAATTTATTTGAAATACTTGTATGAAGACATCAACTAAAAAATGTAATTATTTTGTGTTTGTTTGCATTTTACAATTTCTAACTAAAACCCTCGATTATGTTTTACTGGTTGGAGGGTGGAATGGAGGCCACCCACTCACCCTACATATACCTGATAATTAATTGCTAATCGTTGATGATTTTCCTGCTAAACACACTCAAACTCTTAAGTATAATATATAAGTTTGACAGAAAAAAAAATTATTGTATATTGTCATTTTGTTAATTACATGTAAATTTATTTCCTTTTTTCTGTAAATAAAGATTTATAATATTATTATTATAAACGACTTTCTATAGCTAATCTTATCTAATTAAATTTAGAGTCTGCCCACCCAGCATGCATTAAATTTCTACTAATTTACTTACTCAATTTTTTTTTATACAAGATGTTTTTTAATGAATATCATTAGATACAGCAAGGCGATAAGAAATTAAAGTTTATATCTATATATAGGGTGGGTGGGTGTGGGCCACTCACCCACCCCACATGTCATTCCAGTCAGTAAAACATCATCAAACATTTTGTAGGAATACATCAATTATAAAATGTAATTATTTTGTGTTTGTTTACATTTTACAACTTCTAACTAAAACCCTCGATTATGTTTTACTGATTGGAGGGTGGGATAGAGGCCACCCACCCACCCTACATATACATGATAACTATAATTGCTAATCGTTGATGATTTGCCTGCTAAAAACAGTCAAACCCTTTATGTAATATAAAATAAACAAAATCTAAATTTAAATATAAATAACTTTCTATAGCTAATCTTATATAATATAGATTTACAGTCAGCCCACCCACCATGCGTCAATTTTTTTTTCTAATTTGCTCACTCAAAAATTTTACCGTTTTAATTTCTTTTCTATTCAAAAAGTTTTGTAATTAAATTCATTGGATACAGCCAGACGATTAGGAATTAACGATTATTATGTAGGGTATGTGGGTGGCCTCTATCCTATCCTCCAATCGGTAAAACATCATCAAAAATTATCTGAAAAATTTGTTTGAATAAATCTATTATATGTTGCAATAATTTTATGTTTATTAACGTTTTACAGTGTTTAGTTAAAATCCTTGCTTATGTTTTACTGATTGGAGGGTGATTTAGAGAATATAGTGAAAATATTGTTTTCTTAAATTTTGTTTTAATGGAAATAACCGTTTTAAATTTGAAAAATATCACATAATATGGTTGATGCTTGAAGCCATTACTTTGTGATACATTTTGAAAATTAGGACGATAAATAAAATTCACTTTGTGAATTTTATTTATCGTCCTATATATCACATAACTTTTCAAACTTTTCAAACAAAATTAAAGAGAATGAACAAATATTATTAAAACATAGTTTTAACTTGAGAGGAAAATATTAATAATTTTGTTACTTTTAACGTTTTGCTAATACACTATTGAAGTTACATGAAAATTATATAACAACTTATTGCAGAGAATCCAAAGTTGAGCAAATAATTAAGAATAGCCGTTTTGCCTAAACCTCACAGTTTTCGAAAAAAAGTATAGGGAAAGTATTATGATTGCCACATCACAATTTTTATATAATACTTTATAACTTCACTGGTATTTAATTTAACAAAAATTGATTGATTATTGAGGCCGTTAATTTGCGATACATTTCGATTACGAAGTTAATTAAATTAAAACACTTTGCTAACTAACATCACGAATGTTCAATTTTTTATGATTGGTTTAGTTAATTTACTAGTTCGATGCTCCATCGTGTTGGAATGGTTATGTGCAATATTTTAAATAACAAAGGATTAAATATTCATAAGGTTGAAATCAGCCTGATATACGCTGAATTAAACCTTAGGCTTAGCTTTTTAAGGTTTAGCACTAATATTATAATGTCATTTAACTATTGATAAGAAACACTTTGTGTTCGAAATGTACATTTAGTTAATAAAAACAATTTTCTGAAGAAAGTGCTAATATTTTGAATACAATTTACATTATAAAAATTATTGTGTTAAATATTTGTGTTGGAGAATAAAAATTTTACATTTGTATCTAATTCATCTAGAATAAATATGCTTGTGGTTTGATTACAAATTACTGATATGCTCCATCGTGTTAAAAGTATTGTAGCCTAACAATTGCATATTCTTTATGTTTGCTATTATATTTATGTAGATAAGTTAAGATACGTTAACTTAAAAATATTACTTACACCAGTATTGGTTATTAAATTTGAATAAATATTATCAGTATAACACATAGAATACTCTTAGATATAGCAGCGTATGGTCCGAAATGGATGTTGTAAGCAATAGATGTCGTTAGGTATTTATTAAGCTGATAGCGCTTCGTTTCTTTTTCTTTTTTTGTGCTCTATTAAGAATAATAAACATATTTCCTTCTGTTGTTTGTGTCATAACTTTATTGTTTTTTTGTGTCTTTAGTTCCACGCTACGAAAACATTTCTGACCATGTATTGCTATGTAATTCCCCATCATTTGAATTTTGTAAAAGCTGTACTAACACATCCTGTAGGTATGAAATTTAAAATAATTAGATTTATACCGAAAATTGAATTATTATAAATTCAAAGAGTGTTGTTTAGTGTTATTTAGTATTTATTTAAAAAATTGTCACGTTGTAATTGTCGTAACGATCACTATGATGTAATCATTATACTATGTTTAGCCTAATCAATAAAAATAATTAAAAAATTAACGTAAATAAAATCAGAATAGATAATCTTTACATTTGAACTTCTACATAATAGGTATATTTTAACTGTAACTTGAAAATCCATTTCGCCTGTTCACCATCACTGGCTTATTTTGGCTTGTTAATAGGTATATGTTAAGAATCAATTAAGTTATTACCATAAAGGTGCCATCTATTGTCTAAACGTTGCTGTTGTTGGCAGGAGACAATAATTATATGTTACGAACATTATTTGAATTAAGTGTGTGATAACTATATATAAAAAATGGTTAATTAATATTATCAAAGCTTTATTTAATCTTTCAACTAAAAGAAAGAAGTATTATCGGTATTTTTATTTTGGGTTGAGAAGTAAAGAGAAAGAGAGGGCGTGCGCTCTATAAAGTATCGAGAAGATACATAAACAACGTCGAATGCCGATAAACACGTCTAATAGGCATAAATTTAGCAAAGTTGCAAGCGGAGCCGATAACCAGGCAGAGCTAATTAGCAAAGAGACTGGTATCGTGTAGTTGTGTGTACGTAATGGGATTCGGCATTGACATCGACTTCATTGACTCAGACCAGCCAAACAACTGTTGACAGCTGTTTGTTTGAACTTTCCCGACGAATATCCGCGTATCTTATTAAATTAATAATTCATTTGCATAATTAATTACGAACGCAAACACTACACGGCCGCATAGGAATATTAATGCACCGGTCGACACTAAGACGTTAGAACTAATTATGGGAGTCGGTTAATCATAGATCGGTCCAATGGTAAAAGTTGAAACGATATTATTATATTGATTGACAACGTTCTAAATAATGTTAAATTTATTTCAGCTTGAATCTATTTTATTATAACTATAGTGTGTGTTATGCAATATTACAATTTTAATACACATACATAAGAATGTTTTTAAGATAACTTTTCTATTTAGATTACTGATTACTGCAGAATAAATCGATTTTTATAGTGGTAGTATTTTTTGTTATTGTTTATGTATTTTTGTGTGTGTAAATGAAATTGTTACTTTAAAGGATCGTCCTCATCACAAATATTTTTTATGAAATTACGTACGATGAAAATGGAATTTTACTGGCAAGAAGATTTTAAAAAAAATAAAGTTAACCAATAAGCGAATCGGTTTATTTACCAATTCCGTCTCTCGAATGTATCCTGAGTCCTCGGCCACAAAGAGAGCCGCTTAATATTATTTAACATTTCAACACCAGTTGAGTACTACATTATCACTCGGGCCCAATGTATGTATAGAGTTCTGTTAAAAGGGGAGAGCCGTCCAGGCGTGGACTCAGGTGCATCTTAGAGAGATAAGAGAGCGCCGAGATCTGGTCCGCTGTCTTGTTATCTCTCTACAGTAGCTTTCAGATACGTTACTACCTTAATGTAAAACTGGTGTCTTTGGTTTTCCACTGCCGCCGACAGATAGCCACCCGTAAGACCTGGATGTTGCTGTACGCGGGGAGACCAACAAACGGAATTGACATTTCACCGATGAGATGAGCAATCCTTTTTAATGATTACTCTAGGACGGAATTGACCGCCACTTCGTTTAATTAGTAAAACCTCGCAAATGGGAATTTACGGTGTAGCCAAGATTCCACTAGAATGTCGTTAATTTATTAATTACCCCTTTACGTAATGAATTTTTAAAAATAACTTACAAAATTTATACCACACATAATTTTTATTGTTACACAATTTGACTATGGTTAAATAAATAATCTTGGTAAAAACTTTAATGATTTACGTAAAGATATTATACTATAAATGAAAGATTCAGTCTCCTTTTATTGATAGCAAATGTACATTTCTGTCACGATGTGACCATTTTCAATAAATTTTGTGAAGAAAGGATACTCATTCTTTCATTTATTGTTTGGTAAAAACTATTACGAATTAAGACTAAGGTTAACTAAGCCTTTAACTCAAACCCTGTCATAGAAATTTTGTACAAATGTACTAAAAACCTCTCTCTACACTTTTACTCAAATCAATAATTTGGACACGAAATATGAAACTATTCATTGTATCTGAAAAATATGTATAAAAGAAGTTTTACTAGTGTTTTTTTTTAAATTAAGATTATCTTCAAATAATTCATAAAATACCTGTAGTAAAAATAATTTAAATTTGTTAATAAAAAAAATTAGATACCAGTTGGATGGATGACAGGTACTATTCACCATTGGGATACAAATAATGGTGCTTTAAAGTGATGGGGGCGATCCTTTAAAGTAACTTATTTACACTCATACAAATAACACGGTGGAAAGAACTCGTGGTCGATATCCAAAATTATTACTATTACTACTAAAATCTTAAATACATTACATTAATCTGAGGATATTTTATTTAATAAAAACTTTACTATTAACTAAAAATTTAGCAACAATTTTCGTGGTTAAAAATGTAATAAGTGATTACATTAATTATTTTAAATTAATTTGATTGAATTTAAATATTATTTTTATTACTATAAATAATTTTGAAGTACCTGATATTCCAACTCCAAATCCGCTGAATGAGAATGTCGATACTAGAAATAATAACTAAAATAATCATTTTATCAATATTTTTAACATGTGCGTGTATTTTAATATGCAATTAATTCAAATGATATTATCGTGTAGTCATAAATTATTAAAATTACAAATATTTACTATTAACCAACAACCGCTTATTAAATATTTCAATTACGTAATTATATTGCAATTGCCCAACGCATTTATACAAAATGAATTATTTTGCCACACACAAGTAATACAAATGTAAAGGAAATTCCATCATTTTCATTCATTTAAAAATGTAAAACGTAATTAATCCCATCTACATAAATAAATAAATAAATTTACTGAGGAGTAATGTATCTGTTGTTTTGGTCCAATTCCAGGCAGATGCGTTATATAATCTTGATTAATGCTCTAAAACCTAATTATAATATTTAAATAGACTAATATTGATAGAAAAATAATTGTTTAAATCCAAACTAGTAATTATTACTCTACTCTTCACGTACTCAAATATTATATTCTTTAATTATTGTAAAACTATTAATAAATAATTAATCCAACACGTACTAAAAAATACTTTAAACTAATTACGTGTCTCTAATTTAGGTCATCTTTATGTCTAATAAAAAATCTTGGCATTTTGGGACTCACCAGTGCAGTATTCTGAAAATAAAAAAGACGATGGTAATTTTTTTGTTCACAAAAGAAGGGAAAGAAAAATTAATACAAAATTAACCTCCTCACATTTTCAACAAAAGTACTACGAGTAACACGAACGTGCAATAAAACCGATTTAGATTTAAATCACTATATAAATATTACATATAATTAAGGCAATTAGGTATTTATATTTAATATGCGAAACAATTTATCCTGTATACAAAGTACGATCATTAAATCAAATTCTAAATTTATGGTTGATTTAATAAAACGTTTAGGTAAGTATCTGATTTATTTGTAAAATTATTCATCGAATTTATTAAATCATTATTTGTGTATTATGTAATATTTTATAGGCAAATATTTATAACTAATTTATATAAACATCATTTTAGGTTAAAATTTTATTATTATATAAATTGTATTTATTATATTTATAATACATAGAACTTAAAATAAAATAAAATAGACTTTGTTTATATCACACACTTTATTATTTCAGTGACTATAGTTTCGACACAATTCAGCTGGTCATTATCAAACTAATTTATTTTGTTTGATTTTAGTTTGATAATGACCATCTGAATTGTGTCGAAACTATAGTCACTGAAATAATAAAGTGTGTGATATAAACAAAGTTTATTTTATTTTATTTAAAGTTATAAAATATGTATCACAAAGTGAAAGCCTCTACAATCAAATATTTACATAGAACTTAATTTGTTTATGCTGAATCGTGGCATATTTTAATACAAGTAGTTTTAATTAAAACAATATTTTGTAATTATTCAATCGATATTTGCTACTACATAATTATACTAATAAAAAATCACTTTTAAAAAATTAGAAGCTTTGTATTGGCTGTTATTACGTTGTATGTGTCAAATCGCGATATCAAAAGTTGTAGTGTCCGTAGGCAGATGTCAAATTAGCCACAATTTTGATCCGTATAACCATTAAAATTGAATTTCACGATGTGAATGTATTCTTAAGAATTACTGCCTAACCTAACCAATAACCATGCGATGAGAATATTTTTTTACCATAGTCCTAATTGTAAGATAATCTAGTTGAAACCAATTTGAAAGCAAATTACAATGCACGCAATCAAATGTTTGTAAGCAATTGCTTCCTCCCAATTTGAATGACCTTAAGAATAAGTGATGTGCTAAATCATTGTACTTTTACTGTACAGCACGTAAAAAAGTATTAAAAAAGGACAGACGAAATAGCTGATCATTAACAAATAAAATACTAGTAAATTTTAAAGCTGTTCTTATATTAATACCATTGTACGTTACACTTTTAAAGCATTTTGCCCTAAAAGTTATTTTACTTTTACTGTATGTTTTATTTTTATTGATTTTTTGATCTCTTGTTACGCCCAAGTACTTAACGGAGTTGGAGGGATCATAGTTTGAGAAATATAGGCTTTGTGAGGAGAATTAGGAGCTGAGATTTGTGAGGATTTATTTTAGTGCGCCATTTTGCAAACCATCATTAAAGAGAGTCAATAAACTTTTGAAGTAATTGAAGGGCTTTTGGTAGTGTGAGAATATGTGTTATTAGGGCAGTGTCAAATCGCAAGAGATATTTGGATGGATTAAATCAAATATCAGGATTGTAGACATCAACACAAAAATTATTACATACCAGAGATGAGAGAGGAGAGTTCTTATTCAAGAGTAAAGAAAGAAAAGAATAAATTATTGATTGTGACTTTTACGGATTAGAGAGGAATTCTTTAATAATGAAAATGAACTTTTGAAGTAATTAAAGCGATTTTAGTAGTGTGGGAGCATGTGTGATTAGGGCAGTGGTTTTTGCAAATTACAAGAGATATTTGGATGGATTAAAGTATACCCTCTACTTTAAGGGTTGTAGAGATCAACACAAAAAATATTATATAACAGAGGTGAGAGAGGAGAGTTCTTGTTCGGGAGTAAAGGAAGAGGAAAATAAATTGTTGATTTTGACATTTAGGGATCTATTAGAGAGGAATTCTTTAATAATGATACTTAGGAGGTGGTAATTGTATAATTATTAGTTAAGTATAAAAAGGAAGCTCATAGAAAATGGAGACTGTCACTCTAATTAAACTATTTCCATGGTTAGAAAATAGAAATATAAAGTTTATCACGGTACATTAATAATGTTGAACTGACTTTCCCATATAACATGAAAGATTTTTATTCTTATATACATAATCAAAATAAAAGTCATTGAATTCCTGTATCGATGGAGTGTGATGCACCAAAATTACAACAACAGGCATAGACATCGCAAACTTATTCTCAAGTAAATTCAATGGGGTAAAACACTTGTTAAGTTCCATAATATTTTTATTTTTATTTTCAGTTGCCTGACACGTGTTTCGATCATTCCTGATCATTTTCAAAGTACAAAATCATTTTTTACTTTGAAAATGATCAGGAATGATCGAAACACGTGTCAGGCAACTGAAAATAAAAATAAAAATATTATGGAACTTAACAAGTGTTTTACCCCATTGAATTTACATATCTCGTTCCATCAATAGTGTAGCTCTACCAGTATCAATTATTCTCAAGTTATTTCTCCTCAGTTTATCAACTATCTGCAAACATACACCTCTCATTCAAGCCTCAAACTACCATTAACCACTTCCCGCATACGTCCCGCATCTCGGGCACAATCCCAATACGTTCAAAAATAATTGTGCGGGAAGGGGTTAACTTAAAAAATATTCAGATTTCCTAAAACGATATCTCAAATGCTTTGCTTTTAATAAATATAAATAGTACTGCATGTTCCACTTATATTTATTCATAACTTTTAAAATATCTTACTACATCCTTTCAATTTTATATTTTCGTAGTCTTTAAATACTGGTGTTTTTCCCAACTTGTGGAAAGATTCACACTATCAGATCAGATTCAGATTCTAGAATTTCCTTTAAAAAGGGACAAAACAAGCATATTTGCTGAATTAACTTATCAACAATGAATCCAGAAGCAATCAAAGGCTATCACTTGTCTGGAGAAGAATATGGATCGAGTGGAAGATCATTGAGGAGCAGTAAACTCCGCTTGTGATTCCTGCGGCTAAAATTTGTGTATTGTTTTATGTATATATTCACTTAAATGTGTTAGCAGAAATAACGAAGATAATAAAAAATAAAAGACAATAATGTATAATTACAGGCCAATTTCTATTTTATTATCATTATCAAAATTATTCGAAAAAGTGATTTATAAGCCTCAGTTTGAAGCTTTTCGCGCATTGATCAACTCGGTTTTTATGCTACCAGATCCACGTTAATCAATTTGTTCATTTATACCGATTATATTCTTGTAACTCTGGAGAAAACTGCTGAAGTTTAGGCAATTTACATGGACTTCAGTAAAGCGTTCGACTTCATTAATCATTATGTTCTTGTTAAAAAAACTGGAAGATTATGTTTAGTTAATCGATTTAATAAACTTAATAGTTGGTTTTCAACATATTTATCTGAGAGGAGGCAGTTAGTGAAAATTAATTAAGTCTAATCTGTCAAAATCGTATATTTTTACATCAGATATCCCGGAGGATAAAATGTTGTTGGTTATTTTTATAAATAACTTGTCTCTGGTACTACAGTACCACCTGCTCTTCGCAGATGATTTAAAGTTTTATTATTACAAAGTTTGAAATGTTTGTATTAAAATTCAGTGTGATATCGATTCAGTATGTAGCTGATGTACTCTAACAGCCGTACTAATATACAGAGATTAATTCTCGGATTGTAGAATCCTAGATTAATTGTCATATTTAATTGCTTCGGGTAGTTTCGGCGAATCCGGCAAAGAATCATGGATTTAGTAACTTTTTGAGTAACATTTGAATATCACTGGTTTTACGTTCGCGTCACGGGACAGCTTACGGTATTGTCAATATATTCCGTGACTGTCAGTTAAGGAGAACGTGCAAAGTTTGTTTGTTTGTTCTGACGTTCCAAAAAAACATTAACGTTTCATTATAAAAAATAATCTTTCTCAAGTTAACTTGCCAAAAGACCTTGGTGTTTTCTTAGACTCTAAATTTATATTTTGCTTCCATATCGATTTTATATCATCAACAAAACGAATAAGGCTTTAGAATTTATAAAACGTATTTATAAAACGTATATCGACAGCCCTTCACCATTTTGTATAATACTCTTGTACGTTCTCAACTTGATTATATTATTGTAGACCAATCTGGTTGCATTATGTTATACATCTCATATCAATCATCTAGAAAAAAATGATAATAGTTTCTTAAAAATGTCATATAAGCTGAGCCTTCTTGGAATACAACTATCGACTGAGAATACTATGCTGCAACTAGGTTTAACTTCATTACATCAACATGGTATGGAACTTGATATGTGCTTCCTTTACAAAATTGTAAAGCACATTGATTCCAATGAAATAACTGGACTTATTAAATATAATGTGCCTTCGACGTTACGCAAGTACTTATTCCTGCATAATCACTTTTTTAGGACTACACATGCTTTGAACTGCCCATTATCAAGATTAACTCACATTGCTACCAATATTTGTAACGATGTTGATTTTATACAATTTAAGAAATTTTCAAAACAGCTTAAATTGATTTCTGTTGGAAATCACGTACTCTAAGAAGAGTAATTATTATTAAAACGCTAAAATGCCCTTTTCTATTTATTTATTATTTCGTATACAAATAAAAACTAGGGAAGAAAAAGGTATTTTAAAGTTTTAATAAGCTTAAATTGACTTGAGCTAGTCATTTAAAGTAAATAAATATATTTCATTACTTTCTTACTCATAATGTTTGTTCATTTTAATGTGTTTATTTGATCTATGAGGAAGAAAACAAAATTAACCAAATATTTTATGGTAGAAGCGTTTACTTCATGGTACATCTTGAATGACTTGAAATTAAAATAACTTTATTTTACCACTTTATTTTTAAAAATTACAGTGACTATAGTTTCGACTATAAGCTAGTCATTATCAAACTAAAAAGATTATACTTTAGTTTGATAATGACTAGCTTATAGTCGAAACTATAGTCACTGTAATTTTTTAAAATAAAGAAGTTATTTTGCCTCAATTACAAAAAAAATACTCAAATTGGTTTTTAGGGATGTGATTGGATAATTCTGTGATAATAACAGGTAAGACTGTGAAGAGTATTATTATTATTATTATTAAGCAAATTTAACTCTTCTTTTTCTATTCGAATGATTAAAACAAAAATTTGCTGATTTCAAACGATCTTGAAGCATTTTTCTAAGTATTCAACTTTTTTTAATAAATGGTCACTGATAAATAAATCTTTTATTGAATTTTTAAATTGCTTTGTTTAGTGAGAAACTGCTTTTTAAAGAAATTTTTGGATAATCTAAATCTTCTAAAAATTCTTCTTCAGAAATTTTCAACTGACATTTATATGTTCTTGTAATAATTTTCTTTCTCAATTAAGCTTTTATCAATTTGTAAATTGTTTCTTTTGTTGATAGAACTGTTCTAAGCTTAAAATTATTTTTAATTAGTTTTTGACTATATATATACAACATCTTTATTTCAGTAACTTTTACATTTTGGTTTATTTTTACATCTTCTTCTGGCTTAGTTTGATTAGTACGTCACTGTCTGGGCTATCGGCCCTAGGTCTTTCTGCCCTGTCAAATGAAAGTAATTAAGTTAAAATTGAATGCTAGTTAAAGGAAATGTTCAGATGATGCGATATAATGAACTCGTCAATTGTTCTAGTAGGATGTTTGTATTTTGAAGGAATATTGGGGTTTTGAGGGATACAAAATTTGTTGATGAGGGATAGATTATAGGGTTTTGCTGCGAATTTTTCTCCAAGGACTTACGTTGAATGATGGGAGTGATCTGTATGAATTCATATAATAATTCACTGGATAGATTATGGAAAAGATTGTTTGGGTGTCTTATTTTGGTAAAGGTTCGGAGTGAGGATCTTTCGGCTAGTTGGATATGATGTAGGTTGAAGGGATGGCATTGAGTAAAAAGCAAAAGCAAATTGATTTATAAATACTAACGGTGGTCTTTGTCGAAATACCTTCGTTTTTATATGTTAGTGCCCTAAAATGCCCTAAAATGCTTTGAGTGATTAGACATGAGGTTTAAAGGAAAGTTTTGAGTCAAATAGGATTCCGAGATATTTACATGTGTAGAATAGGGATATTTCGGTTTGATGAATTTTGATTTTAGCAGATGTTGGAGTAATTTTGTGATAGGAGGGTAAAAGTTTGGTTTTATTAGGATTTAATTGTATACACTATTTAGAGAACCAATTTTGCAATGAGTGAAAGGATGTTTGATGTTTGAACAATTGAGACAGTATCATCTGCAAAAATGAGTGGATGTATGGCAGGATTTAAGTATGTATCGACTGGGTAAATGTGTAATTAATTAATTTCACTTGGTTTTATTTGTTTCACAATTTTTTTATTTATTTCACTTCCCTAAAAAAATGTGAAACAAATAAATCCAAGTCAAATTAATTAATTACATATTTACCCAATCGCTACAATATGTTTCACCAAGTGATAGATGAATCAAAAGTTCCTAGTTTAATGTGTGTAGGATTGGGATTAAATATGTCGTGATAGTATAGGTTTTAAAGTAATGGGAAGAGTGTGGATCCTTGTGGAACACCTTGTTCAAGGAAAATGGTGGGGTAGTGCTTGACGGATTTTGACTTGACAGGATCGTTTTTGACTATTTTATGTAAATATTTAATTTACATTATTAAATTTTTTTATGTTAGTTATTAAAATATATTTCGCTAATCTTAAAACAATTTCTATTTATTCAACTGTTTGTATAAAAATTTCTATGGTTTTTGATGAAATATCTCTGTTAAGCAAATTGCATTATTTGGTGTGTTTTCAACTGTAAACAGAAAATTTAAATTGTCTAAAATATCCACAGTTTCTTTTAGAGAACTTTCCTACTGTAAATGGTTTTCTACTTTTTATTTATACGTTTTGTAATATGATTTAACGTAATATGATTTAACGTTTTTAATCAAATGTAATGTTGTAGTGATAAATCCTAAATCCTAAAAGTTGTAAAACATAAATAAAAATAACATTATTGCAAATTTTAATAGATTTTTCAAACAAATTTTCAAATGATTTTTGATGATGTTTTACTGATTGGAGGATAGGATAGAGGACACCCACCCACCCTACATATACATAATAACTTAAATTCCTTACCGCCTCGTGGTTTTTAATAAAAATATTTGCAAAACTTTTTGGATAAATAAGAGATTAAAAAGGTAGAATTTTGTGAGTAAATTAGTAAAAATTTGATGCATTACGAGTAGGCAGACTTTAAGTCTGAATTAGATAAGATTCGATATAGAAAGTCATTTATATTTAAACGTAATTTTTGATTTTGTTTTATTTTTTATTACATAAAGGGTTGTATTGTTTTAAGCAGAAAAATCATCAACAATTAGCAATTAAAGTTATCATGTATATGTAGGGTGGGTGGGTGGCCTCTATCCACCCTATAATCAGTAAAATATAAGCGAGGGTTTTATTTAACAGTTGTAAAATGTAAAAAAAAACATAAAAAATTGTGATTTCCTTGCACTTTTCTCGAAAACTATGAAGTTTACAGAAAAAGGCTATTCTTAACAATTTGCTCAATTTGGCATTATTTACAATTATTTGTTATATAAATTACATGTAACTCGTATAGTTTATTAGCAATAGGCAAAAAATATCCAAATTTTTAATTTTTAATTTTTTCTCGAAAGTTAAGAACTTGAAAAATATGATAATATTCTATATAGGGAACGTAAAACCTGTTTTAATCAAAGAACTGATTGTTATTTATAGGATTACTTTAATTATTTCGTAACACATTTTCAAATGTTTTGTTATATAAAACTATTTTCAATCAACTATTTTAAAGCAAATCAAAACTGTGGTGGTCGTTTTATTTAGAATTTTAGACGTAAGAAATATTTTGAGAGAAATAAATACATCGCTGAGCTTATAATTATTTGACACTTTATTTCTATGACAGTAACATATTAAACAAATAAAGTTTAATAATAATCACATAATAATTAAAAGTTTGATTATTTCTATCCATTTTATTCAAATAATAAATATTTTAAGTTTAAAAGTCTAACAAAAGATAATTAATATAGAACAGTCTTTTTTTTAAATTAAATTAATTAAAATTTTAACATAATTTTCTTTGTTTGTGGATTCATAATTAAAAATCAAGTAGTTTTAAATTGTAATCCTAGAATTTAATTGATTAAAATATCGATATGATATTTTATTATCTGTTATGAAATAAGTGTAGTATTTAATAGACGATTAAATTATTAACTGCAATACTACAAAGGAATATGTGATAAGTTGGTATTAAAATATGTCAAAAATGGTAAATAAGATGGATTGATCATACTGAACTCACATTATGCATATCAAGCAGGATCATGTTCCAATAGCTATCACGTGACTAAGAACACATCCATTACATATTCATTAGGAGTAAATTATATTTCAAAACGTAAGAAACGTACACTTCTTTGTGAGTATATGTTGATAATAGGTAAATTTACAATTTCGTATATTTTTATAGAAATATAATATAAAAAAACTTTTAATGTTTATTATAAAAAATATAAAAGAAAGTATAAAACTTGAACGTAAACAATAAAAATACGTTGTTATTATGAAGTACTTTTACTTAAAAACATTTTAGACAAACACCTCCCCAAGGTATTTGAGAATATTGACGGAGAACACGATCTAGGGTTTCGTAATGCTGTTCGAACGTGTAAAGTGTATTTATATTTCAATATGAATGCGGCTCCTCGCAAAGTGTGTTCCTTTTATGTGTAGATTTATCGCTTACAAGCACCCCACAATCTTCCGATCTTAAAATTATTAATACAAAATGAAATTTGTATTAAATTGAATGGTTATAGGAGCAAAGTATTATAATTTGCTGACCGGCTAAGATTCCTTAATTTCAGAAAAAATATACTATTAATAATAAAATAACAATTTTTTATTGTATGAAAGTAATTTATTTGAGAAACTCTTTTTATGACCAATATTCGCGAAGATATTTATAACAAAATGATTACTTAAGGATGAAAACTCTTTGACTTTTATAGTTTATCTCGCTGCTTTATTATTATGAGAAGTCAATTAGGCTTATTTGCAGTTACTAGAAAAATAATTAAGCCTTGTACGATCTAGGCACAAAAAATTATTTTCTCAATAACAAGAGATTTTCTTAAATTTTTCCTAAAGATACAATATTAAATGCAATTTACTAGCTTTGAGAATTTCATTTGCTGTTTAAAAATATTGTTGGTAATTAATTGATTCAATTTTCCTGATCTTCTTGGTATACACATTGAAGTTCTCTAAACCCTAAAATTTCATTCTTAAATCACTCTGATTTATTCTGAATGAATATCACTTAATTTTAAATTACTGGTCTTTGCAATTTGAAAGCAATTACATAAAAGCCAAAAAATAAATAAACAGAAAATTATATATATCACCAAATTATCTTAACTTGGTCAAATTATAAATTGTAAGTATTTTAATATGGCCATTGCTAACTTATTAAAACAGCTATTGTAGGTCTTTTTTCAATCTTTCTCTATAAAAAAGGCTGAGAATCGAACATGATTTTTGTTTAGGTAGTTTTTTTTATTGTAAAATAGAACTCAAAATGATATCAACCATCTGTTTGGAGTTGGGTGCAAACTTACAATACAGTTGCAGCTGTTATGAATTTGAAATTAATTGCTCTTAAATATTTGATCTCCTAGAAGGAATAACCATCAGTGGTGAAGTTTTAGAATAAAACAAATCATAAAAACTGATAACTAAGAACCACCGTGCCCTGAGCAGGTGCAGAAGACATAAATCTGGGCCATAATATTTACGCTAATTCATCAAAGCTTTCATGAATCAACAACAAATTTTACTCTCGCCGACGTTTATTAACGGTTTTCGGTAATAAAAAAAGCATCTGTCCATTTCACTTAAACCATTAAACAAGCTAATAAGTCGTTACACTTTTTTTAAGCCGATCAATATTATTATTACTACAACTGATAATGGTATCGTTGGGAAAAGTAGTTCCCTGCACCCGTTTCGCGTGAACAGGTTCGGTTTCCGCCCGTCGATGATTTGTGTCCTCACTCCATCCTACCATGTGTGGTCTTTGTGCGGTTCTTTGGTCGCACACGACGCCATTTAAATATCTTTTCAACGGTACGAGTCCGCGATGCCGATGATGATCCTTATCCCTAAAACGGGAAACAATCATAAGACGGTATATTCATAAGGAACGATTTTTCTGAGCGGACAACTTTATCGAGACGAGACGCATCCATAATTAAAGAGCTCCTCCGGGCGAGGGTATCGGAAAAATTGGAAAATTATGTGCATAAAGTTATTGCGGTTCCAAGTCTTGATTATTGGTCCGCACGAGGTAAATAACTGGTTTACAAGTATTCACTTATTAAAAACGTGTTGACATCGTTAACAACAAAAATGTCATCGGAAAAACCAGTTTTTTATCAAAGGGGCGTGCACACATTTTTTTGCAATTCTACGTAACAACACTGAATAGTTGACAGCAATACAAAGTGATACAACTCTCTTCAATCTGATTTTTGAATTATTTTGATTTATAATCAAGTTTTACTAAATTTGTATTAAATTTGTAAAAAAAGTATCGGAAGAAAATATGGAATCAAATCAAATAATATTACTGTCTAAAGATTCGAAATAATGTTGCGTCTTCAATTACCATCAGAAAAATTCTCCAAAAATTCTTTCAACTTTCACATATTATCCTTATATATTGTTGCTACTCGAAGCAATAACAGTTTTATGAAAACACTTAAAAATGTAAAGATTATTAAAATAGTTTAATATTCTACGATGAGACGTATTTTAATTTTTAAAAGTTACAAAAATGTAAACTTAAGTAGAAATTAGTACTAACATAGATTCAGATCTCAAGGTTATCTAATTGCCTAATAATGGAGATGCAAATATATATTACATTTCCCACTATGTATAGTTAACGTATTTATGGTTATTTAAAAAAAACTTAAAAGATATTTAATAGATACTTTGTTAACTGCACTCTTGATGAAACGAATGTATAATTTCGTTTCATCAAGAGTGCAGTTAACAAAGTATCTATTAAATATCTTTTAAGTTTAGGTAATTTTAAACTTCCTATATTTTATATTGTTGTATTTATTTTATTGGCATATGTTTCGATCAGCGACGATGATTTACAAAGGAAAAGGAGTTAAAAGATATTCTCGTGTATCTCTTAAAATTACTGTAAATATAGCCCTTATCAATTGAACAAAACACTCAGCATAAAGGAACATCGTCGTTTTTGCCTCTCGCTACCAATTAGCGGTGTAATTCCTTTTCCGCTCTGGCCGAACAATGGTTTCAAACATTTCTCCAGATTTTGAAACCAAACCGGCGAGCGGCGTCACAAGAAGAATAATTACGTAGCTCGTAAATTTTACGAGTGAAGCAAGGACTCTGATAATTACGCCTTCTTAGAACTTATCCGTGCTGTGGATACATTAATTGGGCTCACCAGAAATCGAAGAATAAACAATAAAATTAATTAGGTTTACGGTGCACGGGATTTCGAGTCTCGAATGAATTTAATCCTCTGAGAGGAAGAGAGAGAATATTGCTACCAAAAAAATTTGTTTCCTATAGAGGAATAATGTTTTTTTGTGGTGTCAATAATTGCATGCTAATTATCAAAAAAGCTTCTACGAGAAAGGCAGAAATATTTCTTTGCAAAAATTAAATTAATGATGAGATCCAAAATAGATCGAAATCTGTTCGCGTGGCTGTTGTTGACAGGGAAACATAGCATTTTATTTTAGGTAACGCTAAGTAAATGATTCAAAAGATTCATTCTATCAGAAATAGTTTTATCTTTGTATATCTTTAGAGTAGAATGATTTTAAACTTGGCTTTGTAAATTGGGTCTAAATTATCAAGTGGGAATAACGTTTTGAGTTTTTTAAATGTTTATATTTGTTTTGATGGGAAGAAAATGTTTCCCATCTTTAAATGTGTTTAGATGAACAGTTAACATTCCTGAAGTGAAATGCGTTGATTATGATACTCAAAGGTTTTATTTAGAGCTTTTGAGTGAACGCGCCCGGATTTGACCGGTGTCCAAAAGTATATATAGCTTTGCACGAATCAGCGCCAAATTTCTAAAATAAGCGAATCATTTGGATCATCTCAGAAACGAGTGATTAGTTTCGACAAGTGGAATAAGTTTAAATGCGAGCGAGTGGTTTAATGGTGGGTTCACTAGCTTCGGTATTTAGAATCATATAAATTCTATACTTATCTACTCATCACTAACAATTAATACATAAAAAAGAAATATTTAGCTAGAGTAAATCTCTTGTAGGTAATAATAATCTGTATGATAGATTCTAACCGCAAAATGTCGTACACGTACATTCTTCAGACTTTTCTAGATCAGTTTCCATTATAACAAATTAATGTATTCCCTTGATAATGCTACTATAATTTGAAATAATTGATGAAAAAGGCAACATTATAATAAAATAATATGCGTGTATCATTCTTTAAAATTAAAATTATCAAATTTATCGATCGATTATATTACCATTCTTCATGCAACTGCTATATTTTCATACACGTTAAAATAAATAACGTGCGATTAACAATAACTACCGAACTTGTTCGAAGACTATAATAAAGAATCGATTATTTGGATTAAGAAATTGGTGGCTGATTATTTACAATGTAAACAAGGTGTATCCAGGGGGAAAGGTATCGGACGGTGATTATGGGTCTTGTAAAAGGCCCGTGGGTCCCTTCCGCAAAAATCATCCAAAATTACATGATTGCCCACTGAGGCAAAAGGGCTTCTGATTAAAGGGGCAGGTGTGGTCCTATTATAAATGAATCGTCGACGAGCTTTTAATAATGTTTCCATAAAACGATGCCTTTGTAGAATTAATAAACAAAGGTTAATGGTATACATTTACCCGTTGCTGACTAATCGAGTGTTTTCGAAACGTATGAAAGGTCCAGTCACGCTGTTATGCACTAAAATCTATCTGGCGTACACAATAACATACATAGGTTATTAATAAACTTAATTAAAAAATTATAACGTGTTAGTTTGAATAAAATTGTTTCTAATAATTTACGATTATAAAGAGTAATGAATGAATTGATTCCTGGGCTCGAAGTTTTTAATCCCCTTGTAAACACTCTTTCCGTGACAAAAGTATTACAAGCGGCTTAAAGTAATCCAATAATTAAATTAGCTAGGAATCGAACGTCCCCTAAAAGAAACTCGGTCAAATCGAGTACGGTTTTTTACGATCGCACGAAGCAATTAAAAATTGTGATAGTGTCCTGTCCCCTCGTTTTGCGTTACGATAATAAAATTAAAAATGTCTTTGTCGGATGACCCCAAAGTTACTTTTCAGCTCATTATCTCATAATTATTTTTATGGCCGTCCACTCTCAGGCAAATTGCGGCCTCACAGAGATAATTTATTGTAAATAATAATTACGCCTTATACGCACCACATAAATGCAACTATTATGCTCATAATTAGGCGCTGATAATTCATACCAAATATTTGTTACATTGTCATGAAAAATGTCTTTGGTGGTATTTAACATAAACAATGCCACCGTTGGATATCATCACGGTAATTAGTGATATACACCGTACTGGATAATTAGCAATGGTGTACAGGTATGCCGCAAGTATCAATAATTGGTACGCATTTTTAAACTAGAATTATATATATGGTTACTATTTTATTAGTGTCGTTGTTCATATCTTATTATTTCACTTACCCTAATTCTCTACCGGGAAAGAGGTTTCAAACGTGCTTATTTCTTGAAGCGATTGGGTAAATATGTAATCAATTAATTTGATCGAAACTAGTTAGGGAAGTGAAATAAAGAAAAATTGTGAAACAAATAAAACCAAGTGAAATTAATTAATTACTCATTTAACCAATCGCTACACTATGTTTCACCAAGTGATAGATGAATCAAAAGTTCTTAGTTTATTTCTTGAAGCTTAAATATAACCCATTAAAATTACGTTTGTACATTATTCCGATAATGTGCTTAAAAATTTCTCCAGTTAGAATATGGAATACTAACTGCTAAAACCCTTTCAGACCTCAACCTGTTATTTGACACTATAATTGATTATAAAACAAATTAAATCAATTGAAAATAAATGATGAAATAAATATTGATAAGGTTACATCATATAATTACGATATAAACCTACCATTAATTTTTATGTGTGTTAACCTCGAAGAACCAGATTAAATTGATACCTTGATACCAAGAAGAGAAAATTGATTAATCGCTAAATTTTATGTCCCATTCATATGCTATTCCGTAAATGTTTCAATTAGATATGACATTAGCAACATCCTTTCCAAGTAATTTGCAGTAACATAAGTGTGTA
Source organism: Ontholestes murinus (assembly GCA_963969525.1). Classification (NCBI taxonomy): domain Eukaryota; kingdom Metazoa; phylum Arthropoda; class Insecta; order Coleoptera; family Staphylinidae; genus Ontholestes; species Ontholestes murinus. Next base: position 29,412,684 of record OZ018390.1, read on the forward strand.
ATGAGTAGGCAAGAAAATTACACCTACAAATTGCAACCTAGCAAATGCTGGTTGATTACAGTGGACTGGTATTAAACACATGTTTGGAATAAATGGGCAGGCGATAGGACTTGTTACTTAAAAATAGAAAAGTGACACTGTTATGGACACGATTTCTTTATCCAAGTAACATATGTGACAATAGGGGCACCTATAAATACTAAGAATACAATATTTTTTACTTTCAAAGATGGCAAAACATAATATGCACGCATTTGAACTGATTAAATATAACATATATAACTGTATAAGGTGCATGTTGTGTACAATTATCTTTTTTTGTATTTATCATCCGTAAGGATCTTCACTTTTCCCGCATAGTTATCGACAAAGAACGCATGCCTGCTTTCACAAGTACAACAGCTTAATGCTAATAACGAAGAAAAACGATGGATGGTGTCCGCGTAATGAAAGATTAATTAAGATAAACGCTGTATAAATATTAATGTTAATTTCACATTTAAGTAAATGCATCATCCTTATTTAATATAACACGACTAACAACTTCTTAAACAGGTGATCATTGTTCCTCACAGATTATTAATTGCCGGCCAACTGTTACCTTCCCATTGACCATCTTGCTCAAGCCCACTGACTTTTTTTTCCATTGACGAACATAAATTATTTAGTGCCCTCTTTACTATACAGCTAAACAAATACATGTCGGGTTTATGTAATTATTTCATGTTGCGGATATATCTGTGGGCTGGATCTTGGAGAAGAAGAAATTGCCTTATGTCTACAAAGCAAGTGTTGTTTATGTAGAGCTCTGCGGATAATGGCATTTCAAGTATTTTCACGATGAAGTGATATAATTGTTGCTTCACGATTCGATGCAGTCCTATTTCGCAGTTGTTGGAATATAAGAAGTAATCTGCGAGGGTATTTGTTTTCATGCGAAAAATGAAAAATTGGAATGCGCGAGTTTTAAACGAGGAATTGCACTCGATTAAATATTTATGGTGATCCAATTGCTAGCCGATTAGCCGATTATCTAGGATGTCAATTATTTTAAAAGCAGATAAATTTATTGGATTTGTTAGCGCGTGCACGGTGCTCATGTATATTTCAAACTAATTGGCAACATCTTGGAAATTTAAATCACTAAATATTAATCGTGACCTGCATGATTTATATACTGATAGGTAACATGTTTAATCATTAGCAGAATTATGCTACTACATATTTGAAATCATAATTTAGAAAATATATACTTTAGAAGAGTTTAAATAATAAAAACAAGCTATAATAAGAATTGCGTAGTGAAATTTATTGAGTTAAGAATCTTCAAAAATATATATTTAATGATATTCATATTATACATACATATTCTTCTGCTTTTTCGTTAATGGTGGTTGTTCTATAAATTTTGATTATTATTTTTAATTAATTTTGCTATAAAACTAAAATTACTCGATAAACCATACTCATTTTTTTTATCAAAATCGTTCATTGTTTTATATGTTAGTATATCCAATTTATAGTACTTCTTAAACTTGCTTTAGAATTAATTTTCTCACTATTAAAATCGATTGAATTAATTAGTTTTGTTTATTAATGAATAATTGTTGTACTTTTAATAACTGGGACCACCTGTATGAATTTGCATTTGACAAATATTCCCGTTTTCGGCGTTGTTCTCCATATCAGCACAAACTGCACGGAATTCTAAATTTAATTCATAAATAATTCAACAGCTGATTACGTACATTACACGATATACCCACTAATTGAGACAATAAAAAAATACAAACCGCGCTATATCGCAGTAATTACTAACATCCAGATTAGTTCACATATCCATAAACTATAAACTATGCGAGCGTTCAAGTAGATAACTTATAGACCGAATATTTTAACTTGCCACAAATATGACGATGAATCACTTCGACAAAATAATTGTGACGTTTATATTTATTCGTTAAATACCTTGCATATTCGATTTTATTGTCACTTCAGTGTCAAGTAAATTATTTTTCTATTTATATTAAAAGTGTTATCGATAGATGTTTCAAATAATATTAGTAAATGTAGGAAAGGCGTTTATTACAAAATTCACATTCTTGTTTATTGTTTATATTATATTTAAACGTATATTGCAAACCATATAAGGAAAACACTCTCTGTCGAAAATGTGGTTAAAATTAAAAAACTCATCGAGTCGTTCCAACATGTGAGTACTTCTTCCCTTGTCCAGGAACAGAATATTAGCCAGAAAATCGTTTGGAACCATTTATAATATATTTAATTGATGAGCTAGATACATGATGCAACTCTTAAATACATTGAAGATAAATACTAATAATCTGCTTATTGAAGCCACTGTATGATGAAACATGTTGCAGTATTCAATAATAAAAGAAGAACTATGTAGTTTTATTTCAAACCATTTAAATAAGACTGGTCTCAAGAAGAAGCCCGATATATGGTTGCCGAATATATTGATGCAAAAGAACCTTTCATAATTAGTGATGAAAAATAAGTCCTATGCGAGTCCATCATTCGAAAAAGATTGTAGTATGATCGCGGTGCGCCGACCCAAACGATTACCAAGAAGGTTTTGTTGTGGGTTTGTCGAAATTAAAATCACTCGCTATTAGCTACTTACATTGAGCAAAAAACAAATAGTGAGGACTTTTACTATCAACAACTGACTAGATTAAAGCAGCTTCGATCAGAAGCGACCAGAATAGGTCAATAGGAAGGGTTACACCAAGACAACACTAGGCCAGAAGCTCTAAGAGCTTAAATGGAAGGTTTTATCGCACCTATTGTATAGTCCAGATATGACATCAAGCGATTATCATCAATTCAAGCATTTGCAAAATTTTCTTGGTGATACAAAACTGGCTTAAAGTGAGTCAAAATGATGAAAATATTACAACAAATCGAATAATCAATCTAATGTAAATTTCATAGAAATAAATCGAAAAAACGCTCAGAACATTAACTTCATTCAACATTTTCATAAATGAAGCACCCAAAGAAAAATATCTTTAATTCATATCATTAATATCGACTACAATGTTTAAGTAAATTCAACATTTCATGTTTTTTTTTGCTTAACTATATTTGTTAAATTATTAACGTGTTCGACTTTTATATGTTGAGCAGTGCCGAAATTTATTCCGACCGCATTAAATCGGATCGCACGAATCCAACTAATATATTCCAAACGTTATATAACTCTCGGCCGCCGTGATAAGCCGAAAAGGAGACGAAACAAATTCGTAATTAAAAATATTACACATAATCCGATAAGATACCGTGAATGAATGTTTTAATTAAAGAAATAACACGCTTTATGGCTATAATTTCGTGTGTTTTACTGCGTCGAGATGAAGTCTGGAGACGTTGCGCAATTAATTAGTTTCGTTATAAAGAACCGTAATGGTGGGATTTGGGATGTTTAATCGAATTACATAATTTTCGGAGGACGAGGTGTCTCAAACGCCAGTCTAATAACGGGATTATAATACTTTTTGACGTTACCTCAAGACAATAATTAATGGGATTAAGAACAAAATTACAATTTACAACAATTGTGGTTAATGTATATTCAGTAAATAACTATATATATGAGAGGATTAATTTACTAATAAAATAGTCTAATAAAATGTCTAATACGAAGAGCAATCAAAAAAAAATTTGTTGCGGATTTTTGATGTTTTTTTTTATTTTCGGAAAATCAAAAACAAATGTCTTTTAACAGAATTCTAATAATTTTAATTAAATAATCCTGCATGAATGGTTTGGGAGTATGGTATTTATCTTAAGAAAATACTGATGATGAAAAATTAGGTCTTGGATAAATTTCGGTTCCTTGCATTATACCAAACCGTAGTGAATATTTAAAATATTTCATAAAGGTCTTTGATTTGACCACTTTCTAAAAACGCTGATTTATTAACACATTCAAAAAAATGGTGAAGTTTCCATCATCATACGTTTCCTATATTTTTCTCGAAAACTATGAGGTTTGCGCAAAAAAGATATTCTTAATATTTTGCTTAATTACTTGTTATATAAATTTTTATTTAACTCCCATAGTTTATTAGCAAAAAGAAAAAAATGTCAAAATTATTAATTTTTAATTTTTTTCTCGCAAGTTAAGAGCATTATGAAAAACATGCTTTAATAAAAATTGTTCAGTTTTTCATTCCCTTTAACTTTTGTTTAAGAAATAATGTCTTATTTTTCAAAATTTGTTGAATTTCAAAATTTATCTGAATAAATCTATTAAATTATGCATAATGTTATTCTTATTTACGTTTTACAACTCTTTTAATTAAAACCCTCGCTTATGTTTTACTGATTGGAGGGTGGGATAGAGGCCACCCACCCACCCTACATACACATATTAACTTTAATTACTGATGGCCTCGCGGTTCGCAATAATTTTAATTACAAAATTTGAATTAAAGAAAATTGACAAAGTAAAATTTTTGAGTGTGAAAATTAATAAAAATTATGTACATAATAAGTGGAAACGTTTTAAATCGCGATTAGATAAGATTAGTTATAGAAAGTCATTTATATTTAAACTTAAATTTGGATTTGGTTTTATTTTTTATTACATACAAGGTTTTATTGTTTTGTAAGCAGCAAAATCATCAACAATTAGTATTTAAAGTTATTATTTATATGTAGGGTGGGTGGGTGGCCTCTAACCCACCCTCCAATTAGTAAAACAAAGGCGAGGGTTTTAATTAAAAGTTGTAAAATATAAATAAACACAAAATACAGTAAGACCCCTCTTAACGCTACTCCGCTGTTTTATTTGAATAGGGTATTCCCCGAATAGGGTATTCCCACCGCGTGGGATTCCCCTATATCCAAAGTGTAACGGGTAGTATGTCGATCGCCGCTGATAAGAGTGCATTACATATAACCTATAAATTGTTAATTATTTAACATTTGTTGCCGTTATTGTAAATATAAATAGATGAAATACAGTGAATGATTTATTAGTAGGTAAATATATATTACAATTTTTAATTTTATTATGTGTGATAATAAGAAACACGAAAATAAAGCGACATGAAAAGCACTAAACTGCAAGTGCTTAGAAGATTAGATACTGGTGAACGTCAGTCTCAAATTGCTGCTGAATTGAACTTGTCAACTTCAACAATAAGGACAATTCTTAAAAATAAAGCAAAAATAGTGTCATCAGCTACTACAACTACAACAACTTCTTCAACTAGAATTTCCCGTTCTAGAAATCATACGATACAGGAAATGGAAAAACGACTTTCTATATGGATCGACGATGAAATTGAACGCAATATGCTATTGTAATGGAAAAAGCAAAAATAATGTTTCGTCACATTCAGGGTGAAACAGGCAACACAACTGAAACATTCGTTGCAAGCCGAGGGTGGTTTAACAGATTTAAACATCGTAATAACCTTCACAATATACAGATTACAGGGGAAGGGTCAAGTGGGGATGCAAAAGCAGCGGATGAATTTCCAGCGATTTTAAAAACAATAATTGAACGCGGAAACTATCGCCCAGAATTAGTGTTTAATGTAGACCAGACGGGCTTATTTTGGAAGAGGATGCCAAAAAAGAACATTTCTAAGCTGCGAAGAAAAACGCGCACCGGGATTTAAAGCAGCGAAAGATCGCTTAACCTTTTTACTGGGTGGAAACGCCAATGGAGACCCCTACTTGTGTACCACTTAAAAAATCCTAGGGCGATGAAAGAAATTTCTAAAGAAACTTTACCTGTAATTTGGGAGTCCAATAAAAAGTCGTGGATTAAAATGATCATTTTTCAAAATTGGTTCATTGAACATTTTTGCTCCACCGTTAAACGCTATTGCGAAAGAAAACATCTTGAACCAAAAGTGTTAGTATTGATGGACAATGTTCCAAGCCACCCAATGAATTTATCTAACTTAGAAACAGGCATTTCAGTCGAAGTGGTTTTCCTACCACCTAATACAACTGCTTTGATCCAACCGATGGATCAAGGTGTTCAAACTTTAAGGCATATTATTTGTGGCGAACATTTACACATATATGCAAATTAAATATTGAAATTTCTAGTGCAGTATTAATAATAATAATTAATATTGAGAGAAATTAATAAAATAAATAAAATAAAATAAAACATTAGTGCAGAAACGCTCATAGTGATTTATTTCTCTCAATATTAATTATCATTTACACAGATGTTTGAGAAAACAGTTGGACAAGAAAAACAATCAATAAGAGATTTTTGGAAGAACTACAACATCCTAGATGCCGTAGGAAACATAAATCTTTCTTCGAATAAGGTGACAGAAAAATGTTTGAAAAGGTTATGGAAGAAAATATGGCTCGATCTAAACAAAGAAGATATACTAGAGACTATTGATATCAACGAATATCTAGCAAAACAAACGGGTGTAGGTGAGGTTGATGTGCAAGATCTTAAAGAGATATCATAAGAAAGAGCAGAAAGTTTTTCTAATGATGAATTTAAGGAATTGGCGCACCAAGAATCACACGAAAATATTGAAAGCAGCAATTCTGAAGAAGAGGAAAAAGAACTGCCAACGCCATTTCTAAAATCTGGTTTAGACACTATAACGGAAATTATGGACCAATTTATTGAAAATGACATGGATTTTGATAGGAGCTCAAAGTCATGGATGCCTTATCCACTTATCGACAACTTCTTACACAATGCAAACGAAAAACGCAAATGATATTAGACACATTTTTGATAAATAGACAGAAAATTGCATATGCTGAAGAATCTGAATGACTTTTAAGGGTTGGTTTAAAGTTAATAATACCGGCTGTATGTTTATTTATGTTTCTATATGTATAAAAAATGCATGTTTGTTTTATTGTTATAAAAAAACATATTTAATAAACTTAATTGACAAAATACTAATTCATCATTAAAAATTTTCCCCTAACCCCAATATTTACATAGTGACATAACCTCGTTTAACGTTTTATCGAATTATTATTAATTTACACACTCAAAAAATTTACTTTGTCAATTGCCTTTATTCAAATTTTGTAATTAAAGTTATTGCAAACCACGACGCGATCATTAAGTAAAGCTAATATGTATATGTAGGGTGGGTGGGTGGCCTTTATCACACCCTCCAGTCAGTATTCTATAACTATCACATACTTGTTTCTCATTTATTATTTGGTGAAACATTATATCCCTTTGCACTTCGTTGTCGCAAATATTGCGACATTTAAAATATGGCTTATAAATCCACTGTCGCCGCTACTGCGACAAGATTATTTTGCCAATTAGGCGCTTTTGTATAAATTGATGCGTGTGTTAATTTTAACGTGTTTATGTTTACTTTAAGAAAGTGGTACATTATCCCTTTTTTCAAACCAACAATATTTAGTTTTCATAAAGTTTTGAGCCCTTGTGCCGTGAAGATGGAAGGACGAAAATTAGTGATGTAGAAGATGAATTCGATTTTATTTTACACGGAGATGACCTAAGCGAAATTTTAGTAGACGATGTACTTCTGATAGTGATGATAGTGAACTAATAATAGGGGCAAAAAGACGAAGAGTTCACCTTATAGAATCCGATTCTGAAGGCGAAGGAGTTGCTCCTGATGATTCGCTACAAAATATCAATTTTTCAACGAGACAGATATTACCAGGACCGCAAATTACGAACATCAAGGAACCTGTGCAATTTTTCAAATTGTACTTTGTAACTTTGTAACTTGTTGAGGAAATAGTGTTAGAAACCAACAACTACGTCAAAAGCAGACTGAAGGATAAAATTCTTAGCAAGCCATATTTTATATGGCACACATGGCATGACACAAGTAAGAAAGAATTCTGGGCATTTTTGGGTGTTATCCTAAATATGGAAACGATGGCTTTAGCAAATATGCAGGAGAATTGGTAAACTATTTACCAATACTGTAAATATAATATATTTACAAGGCGGCGATTTAACCAAATATTTTGGATATTGCATTTAAAAACAATAAATCCTCGAAAAGCAGATATAAAAACACGAATTCAACGCATTAGCAACTTCTTGGAGTACATAAATTCAAAATTTTCCGAATACTTCATACCAGGCAAAAATATATGTGTAGATTAATTATAAAATCAAGGGAAAGATTTCTTTTATAACTTATAATCCAAATAAACCGACAAAATGGGGCATAAGAATTTATATTTTGTATACAATATCCTTCCTTATTACGGAAGTATTACAACTGAAAATCTCATTAAACCAGAACAACCTGTCATCTCCAGGATTCCTCTACACTTGTATCAAAAATTGTTAACTAATATCCCCGAAGCAGAAGGCTATCATATGTTCACAGATAGATACTACACTATTATTCAATTAGCTGATGAATTGTTGAAAATGCAATGCCATTTAACGGGGACAATAAAAATCAACAGAAAGGAGTTACCAGATTCAATCAAAAAACCAAAATTTTCTTCCGAAAACAAATCTGTTGCATAGAAAAGGGGAAAAACAATGTTATTATTTTGGAAGGACAAAAGAATAGTGACATTATTAAGCACGAATGACTCGGCTGGATCTACACAAAAAGAAGATTTGGAAGAAGAGGAGAGCAGCAAGATAGGAATATACACGTCTGCTCCAATATCATTATTAAGTGACGTGTATTCCCTTTTTGTCTAAACATGTGAGTAAAGAATTTTCATTTCTATAGTTACAATTAATTTTAACGAATAAATTTGTAGTAATAGATAAGAACTTATGTTGAAATCAAACAAAGCGTACATTAATTAGATCTTATAGAGCATCAGTACAAAAACCGACTTCCAGGAATCATTAGCTGCGAGAGCAAAAAGAATTACCATAAGAATCCATTGTTTCCGAAGATTTCGTGAAATTACACCCGCGGGCCGAACCCTCGGGTCCGACCCGGGACCGTTTAAGCCATTATTTGTTTTACAAATTAAAACCTCTGAACCGTGAGGAGGATCATTAAAAAAACCTTAGGTGCAGGGCAGGCCTCCGAGAAATGAAATCATCTCGTCACTGAGCTTTAAAGTTTGCGGAGTGCCGCGACGGCGCCGGGTATCGAACCGCGACACCCGCCCGGGCCGAGTATGACCCGCGTCCGGGTCGTGGACGCGGATGAATTATCGAGAAGGGCCCGCGGCCCGGAATGGCGACGTTTCCGAAAAGCGATAATCTCCGCGTATTTTAAATCTATGGCCTGTGACCACCTTGGCGCCACCACACCACGCCTCCTAATTCCTCTCTCTGGCGCAGTCACCACCACATAAATCCATCTCCGTCGGCCCAATCTGCCTTCTCACCTGCACACCACGGTGCCCGAACGGCTCTCACTCCGACGGACTGATTTAATTATACCCATCTCGTTGCCTGCACCAATCTCAAACTGTAGCTTTTATTATATTTATATTGGTTTATTACATCTAAAAAAATTAATTTATGGCGTTTTGAGACAGTCGCACGATTGCATCTGGGGATACTTTGTCTTTATTTAATTAGCTGGAGACGACAGAGACGGGCGCCTCTTATAAATGAGCTTCGGTATTCTTTTCCAAGTATTTATGGCGCACTTTATCGGCATTTGTGTCGATTAAAAATATATCATTTTTACCTTATAGAGACTAGCGCATATGGCCTTCATCCACGTTCATCTAACAAAAACTTGATGCTCTAAACTTTAAACTACTTCTACAACATGTCTCAGCAGTAAATTTCGAAAAAGTTGTCTTAATATTATTTAGCGTGTCTAAACCTGAGTCTCTAGAGACCTCAATACTAAACACCACGGTAATGGATTTGAAGATATAGGCTCTTTATTAATTAATAAGACTCTTAACAAAATGCCCAAAGATTAAAATCATATTTAGGATATTCTTTGAAAGTGTGGTTATCCCTGCATTTTCTTGTAGCATATGAGCTTTTTTTATGCTGTGTTTTAAGCTTATAGATAATGGTGTGTGTTTTGTGTCTATAGTAACACTGTGAACATATTCCTTTGAAAATAACTATTCGATGTAAATGATGAAGAAAATTTCGAACCAACAATTTTTATTTTGACGATGCATCACGTTCAGGAAGACTCATAAAACGCGATAAAAGGCTAAATTTGTGCAAAACAGCAAATACAACTAGTGAGATCTCTAAGAGATAATATTTAGCGAATTCGACTGTTCACGGTTATTTAGAATCCCCAAATAAAACCCAAAACTAACATGTGAAGACGTAAAGCTGTGATTTGATTTCAAATAACTAAGAACTAGAAGGAGGTAAAAACTTTTTTTTACCAGTCAGTAGTTATGCATTAGTCCAAAAATAAATTTAATATCTAAACCCTGACCCTATCCTACATTGCTGGAAGAACCACACCCTTTTATAGTATTTAATAGAAGACATAAATAATTTAATTAGCATGACGAAATCTATATATACATTTTAAATATAATTATGATCGTTTCAAAATACTAATTAACCGAAATTTGTTACTGAATAAAAATTCAAATTGCGGAATCTTTCCTGATCCAATTTACATTTTACGACGCAATTTTTATTGGTTTTCGTAGTATCATTCGCAATTAGAATTGAATTATACACGCCGCAGTCGATAATTGCGTGTCGATTTCATCGACTAATTGTTAATTAAACGCGGATAGGAACTCGCGGCGAAGATAAAGCGAAAACTACAGATAAAAATAATCACCAATTATGGTCTACATAAATACGCTTAATGGCCGATATTAATATTTTAATATGCCGCCTTGTTGTTGGAAAAGGCTGCACACGTCGGATCCCACAAGGCGTTGCCATTGAAGGCATTTATTAAATAATGAAAGTCTAGGAACGCAATCGATTACCGTACAGCTCTTCTAATGCAGCATACCGTTACTGTTGATATCGGTTAGATCGGCATTTGTTTTATTAATATATTGCGAAAAAGTTGGAATGTGATAAGCAGTTATGGTCAAAAAATGTCTTCTATTCAATGTAGTAGATAGGAAAATATGAATTAAACAAAAAATTATTTTTTTGGATTTTTTAGTTATATGAATTAACAGGAGCGTGTATTGATGTTTGAAAGTTCGATAGTCTAAATTGAATCCATTGTAAACTAACTGCGTGCGCAAATATGGCGGCGAGGCTAAAAGCGCCTAAAACAAATATGTACACTTGAATTAAGCGTCACACAGTAAAGCTTACTTGTACAAAGAAGACCACAAAACTATGTTGACATTGCCGGCAAAAAAATATTAAACGAAATATTATGTTCCCGGTTAGGGGAAACGGTGTTTGTTCAACACGCGGGATCAGGACTCTGTTTGAGCGCCTCTCGCATTTTCAATTAACCCTGAAATCGATTAAGACTCATCCGAATTATTTTATTAATTCACTTCCTTTTGATACATTCCCCGCAATTGTGCTTGAATTACGTCCGTACAAAACTCGCATTACCGATCTCATAACTGTTGTAAGCACTACAACATTTTTTTTATACAGATTAGCAATACCGTTAAGTAAACTAAATTATATAATTTCTGATTTGTTCCAAAATAATGATATCATCATCATTTTGTTCTTAAGCTTTTGACCGAAATCAAATCCAATTCTAAAATGCAAAATTTTTGGTCAACGTTGATTTTTAATTCAGGAATAAAACTTGGGAGGCTGCTCAAAAAACATCATTAGTATATGATTTACAAATTTAATATCTTATGATAATATAGATTTAATAATTTTTCAAAAGCTTCGAATTGGATTGTAATTTTCCAGTATACGTGGTGATTTTTAGGTAGGAATGCGTGGTAACGTAACACGCGTACAAGTAATTATTTGTCCTACGGATAGAGATGCCTACGGGAAAATTTCATTAAATTAGCATCCCGGTGCGTCAGCCTGACGTAAACATAGACGCCCTGTCTGTGTGTTATTGTGGGTAATTTAGGGATCGGCCCCAAACACGGATTTGGTGGATTGTTCATGCTAATTTGGTGATGAATGTGTTTGGACAGCGGTTTGGCCCGAACTACACATATCCACAACATTATTGCAGAAGACGATTAAAAAAAAGGATATGCTAATTGACTCTCTCCGCCATTTATCAATTAAGAATAACGAACATGTTATCAGGCTTAGGAAAATTAATAATGGTAATATATTTTTGGCCGGTGGCAGATGCGATTAATTATTTGTAAAATATTCATATATTTTTCCTTTCTAAGAAATTGATGAATCCGATGATTTATATGATAACATTTGTAATCTATAAAAATCTTATTATTAAAACATTTTTAATGGCGAATTTGCAAGCTCTAACAGTACACCTGCAAAATATTAGATACAACGAACATTATGCAAGAAACTTAAAAAACGTACTTTGTTAATATCGTACACAGGATTCAAGTTTAAGTCTTTACAAGGCTGTTATCAAGCGTGCAATTATATAATCGAGACGTAGAGAGGTAACTGAGACTCTTCACTTTATATTAGATTAATCAAGTTTAAGGTAAACTTATGTCTATAACCAAATTTGATACCGCGTTGATTCCGTGAAATTTCTTGACTTTTTCTTTTACTTTCCCTTTATAGTATATATAGGGGAAGTATTGTTTTCGTACATGAAAATGTCTGTGGGCACTGTATCTCAAAAACGAATGGTCCTATTGGAAAGAAACTTTAAACATAAGGTTTTATTGTTAAAATCTAGAACTGAAATGCTTTTTGTGGACATTCATAAACCAGAAGTGGGTGTTTACTGAAGGTGATTTTTGTTTTTTTCTAGATATTTTTCTAAATTTAAAAAATATTACAAAATTATTCAAACAAAAATTAAAGACAATAAGAAACTAAACAAGTTTTATTTTCATATAGTTGCGAGAAAAAATTAAAAATTGATAATTTTGGCCTATTGTTAATAAACTATAGAAGTTACATGAATTTTATATAACAAGTAATTGAAACAAATCCAAAATTGTTAAAGAATAGCATTTTCTGTTAACCTCATAGTTTTCTAAAAAAAATATAAGGAAACTACTATGATGGCCACCAATATCAATGTATGTTTCTCTACATTTTGCAACTTTTAATTAAAACCCTCGCTTATATTTTACTGATTGAAGATTCGCATGGAGGCCTCCCACCCACCCCACATATAAATACTAATCGATGATGATTTTGCTGCTTACAAAACAATCAAAAATAAAGCTTAATCCAAATTTAAATTTAAATAAAGTTTAAGTATAAATGACCTTCCATAGTCAATCTCATCAAAGTTTGATTTAAAGCTTTTCCACGTATCATGTATATATTTTTTATTAATTTGCCCACTCAAACATTTTTCGTAGGATGGAAAAGAAAATTTTAAGATTCGTAAAATATTCCACCATTGCTTTACGTCATCAGTAGTTTCTAGAAATATTGAAGCAGTTTTTTTTAGATTCCTAAATTCTTATGCAATTTCTCACACCAAATTGCAAGAATTATCTTTAAAAACATTGTTTAATTTTAAGTTGTCTCGGGTTTTTAACAGTTTTTTTTAACCACTCTTTAAAATTTCCAGCAATTTTTCTTCTTACCCTAATTGAAGAATTTTCTTCAATAGTTCAGGACTTTTTCGAATTTTAATTTTTATTTTTAAGAAACTTACATTATTTCTTGTTTTGTCTTATTGAAATTTGCTTGATTTTTTAGAGAACTTCTAGAAACTTCCAAGTAATTTTACGTTACGTTTTCATTTTTAGAAACGTGGTCGAGACTTTTAGAAATGTTAAGTAGTCCTTTTTCAGATTTTAACTTAATGAAAAAATGTTACCAATTCGTGAAGAGCAATTTTTTTAATTAATTTTGAAATAATTTCAACAATAGTATCTTAGGGGATTCAAGTTTTTCTTTCCAGTCTTTAAAATTTTCCAGAAATTTTTCTTCTCAACCTAGTTGTAGTTTTTAAGGGTTCGGTTTTTTTTTAATACATATTTAGAAATTTTTAATCATTTCTACTATTACCTTATTCAAACATGCTTGGGTTTTTAGGAAGCTTCTAGAAAGTTACAAATAATGTTGTGCCTCCATTTTTACAAACATTGTCGAGACTTTTCGAAATATTAAGCCCTTTTTTAGATTTTAATATGATGAAAAAATGTTACCAATCCCTAAAATTTTTACTTGCATGCCCTTAAAATAAAGCAAGAAATCCTGGAAAATTTTAAGGGTCTGTAAGTGAAAATTCTGGAAATTGGTAAAATTCTAAATTTATATTTAAATGTCTTGAAATTTTGTCAAAGGTTTTAGAATTTTCTGCACTTTTTTCCATCTTTATTGACACATTTTTTACCAAATATTTCTTAGAGACATTTAAAATTTACAGCATTTCTTATCTCAACGTAATATTTCAAGAGTTAATTATTTTTTCTTTAATCGATATATGAACAAGAAAATAAATTTTCAAGTAATTTTAAAACCAAATTTTTCTGGTCATTTCTCGTCCAGATACCTAATTTAAAACATTGTTTGCTAGCTTTCTAGATTTTTTTTTATTTTTCGAGTAAAAATTTTGGCTCCAAATTGTAATCATTTATCAAGAGTTTTTTTTTTGCTTTACTGGCTTTATCTTATCGAAATTTTCTAGGATTTTTACAAGGATTTTTGGGATTCCAGAAATTTGAAATTTCTAATATCCAAATTTATAGCTCTCGTTTTAAGAAAAATTGCTAGATACTACAAAAAATCTTATCAGGATTAGCCACGATTTTCTTAGAGGGCTCTAGAATTTTAGTGTAATTTAAAGTCCAGATTCCCAGAAAATTTGTCAAAATTTCCAGATTTTTTTTGCAGTTTTATTTCTAGACTCCTAGAACGTTTACAATTTTTATTCCAGGTTTTTTACTCCAAATTGTTAGAATTCTCTTTGAGGATTCAAAAATTTTACTTATCGAGAATTTATTACGATTCATTTAAGAGTTCTAGAAATATCCACTAATTTGATGTTAAAGATATCAAGAAATGTTTTGTAGGATGTCAAATTATGTAGCAGTTTTGTTTTATAAATTTCTGGAATTTTTCAGTAATTTTTCTTATAGAAATTTTCATTAGGTTTTGAAAGGTTTAGAATTTTAATTAAAATAGGTCCAGATTATTTGAAGTTGTCGAGGTTTAAAAAAAACTCCTTTAAATTGCATAATTGTTTAGAGTTTAGTGTTTTTTTTTCAGAAATATTTCCTTTCAGGCTCTTAGATTTTCCGGGGCTTCTTGCTTTACTTGCTTTTTACTTATCGGAATTTTCAAATGTTCTAAAATTTTCTAGTAAGTTTTAATCTACATTTCTAGAAATTTTGTCGAGAATTTTCGAATAAACAAACATTTTTTTCTAGATGTCTAAAACTTTTCCGCAGTTTTATTTTTATATTTTTCTTTTCTTTGATAGGTGTAAAATTTTTCACAATTTACATTTTTCTAGGATTTTGATAATCTTATTGTATGTAAAATTTAACAGGTTTTTTTTAAAGGGTTATAAAATTTTCTAATAATTTTAATTCTAGATTCATCAAAATTTTTAATATTCTAGATTTTTTTTCAATTTTTCCTGTAATTAAAAATAAATTATTTAAGTTCTCAAATTTTTTTAACATATTTTTCTTACCAAATTAAAAAAAAAATAGAACTAAAACCCTCACTTATGTTTTACTGATTAAAGGGTGGATAGAGGCCACCCACCCACCCTACATATACATGATAACTTTAATTACTATTCGTTGATGATATTGCTGCTAAAAACAATAAAACTATTTATATAATAAAAGATAAAAGTTCAAATATAAATGATTTTCTATAGCTAATCTTATCTAATTTAGATTTAAAGTCTGCCCATACATCATGCATCAAATTTTTACTAATTTACTCACTCAAAAATTTTGCCTTTTTATTATTTTTTTATTCAAAACGTTTTATAATGAGTTTTATTAGAAACCATGAGACGATAAAGAATTAAAGTTTATATGTATATGTGGGGAGGGTGGGTGGCCTCTATCCTACCCTCCAATCAATAAAACATCATCAAAACTTATTTGAAAAATTTGTTTGAATAAATCTATTAATATTTAATTGGTTTGATTGTGTTACCTGAAGATAATAATAACTTTGATTAAAACACTTAGAAACTTTCTTCATTATTTTATTTTGATTCAGATGCACATTTCGGACACAAAGTGTCGATTATTAATGGTTTTATTGCTAATAAACTTTAGGATTTATATGTAATTTATATAACAGATAATTGTAAAGAATTCAAAATTGAGCAAATTGTTGAGAATAGCTATTTTGCGTAAACCTCCCAGTTTTCGAGAAAAATATAGGGAAAGTAGTATGATGTTCACATCACCATTTTATTATAGGTGTTGAAATGATGTAAGTAATGCGCAAGTGCGACCTAGGACGTACGTTTTACATTTCCTATTCCTTAACATTTTGCCTTTCGTTTCATTCTGTCCTGGTCATCTTAGGATGATAATAGAATGAGATGGATATTAGTTGCTTAGTACAAAAATGTATGAGTCACAGTCAGCTCTCGGCGACTTAACTGGCTTTGTAAAGGTTGAAACTATAGTCACAACGTAAATCCTGTGTGTAATATAGCAAAGTAATCAAGAAGAAGAAATTCCTTGATTCTAATATGAGTTGGATTCTAAAATTAGAGCTCTATTCTAGATCTCTTCTTTAAAGTTTTGGGTATGAATTTAAAATGTCAATATTATAGCAACTTTACCACAAATATGACATTTTTCTCATTTGAAAGCTTAAATTACATCAATAAATACAAAATTGTTTCAGACTGATTTTATAGCAAAAATTACGTTCGAACTTGAGATGTTACAACTCTATTTAAAATTCCAAAAATTCTACAAAAACGTACCCTTTTCGACAATTCGAATAAACCAGAGAAAAAATGATATCAGCAACCAACTTCCTCTTTACTACGGCACAAGTCAAGAGAGACTATCTCGTTCGCATGCAACAAGATCTAAGCAAGATTACTCGGTTTACACTTTTTTCTCCTCTTACACGGCGAAACGGATTTCACACACTCGAATATGTAAAATTAATTGCCCGCTATCTTGAATTATGGGCCCCTGTTCGAAATGTATGTAAATGTAAACAACGAGCGCACAATCAAAAACAAAGGAGAAAATCAGCGGGCAGCGTTGGTCATGATCAGGAATAATTAAGATTTCTAGGCGTACGTTATAAATCGGACTAACTTATTTTCATTTATTTCTGATACAGAACGGATTACGTGTTACACGTCATAATTTTCCACGATCTTCCAGATGCAATAATGAAGTTGTTTGCGTTAATTCCTAACGTATGTAAACTTGTTTCTCGTTGAATTATTTATAGCAAAATGCGGAAAATACAAACACTTGAAGGTTTTACGTAAAAAAATTGTTGATCTAATTTTTAGAAATTATAATAGAAGCTCGTACGAAAAGATGGTTTCATGATAAATTAAATAAAGAAAAATAAATCGCTTTGGTTTTAATGAATAAAAATGTATATTTATATTTATATTTATCGATTAATTTCCCATTTTTTTTTTTTTTTTTTTGGAGGTGAAAAGCAATTACCGCCCACTCCTGCCGAAAAGTGGTCTATCGTGACAAATTACTCGAACAGGTCTCGGCACGACAGAAACTTATTATGCACATTTTTTAAGATTCATTATTTCACACTCGTGGAAATTACTCGAGAGCCAAGACAAAGGTGGCGCTCGGAATGGGGATAATTGGGACCCTCCTGGCACCCACCTCAAGTGGAAACGTCAGTGAGAAAAAAAAGGGCCGCATACCCATTTTATGATTAAACCAAATCGGATGCCACGCCGTGGGATCGGGGGATATTTCAAATTGACACAGTAGGTCCAATTTGAATTAATATCCTGATTCTGGGACCTCGGGGGGTCGTCCAGAAGGGAGCCCGGCTCCGCATGACGCAAATTACCACAAAAAAGCCTCCAGTCCGTTTGAATGTCTGCCTAAATCCTCAACTAGCGGTTCTATATTAATATTTCCTGATTATGTGTTTTGCTCAATTAGTCTGCACAGGCAAGCACACACACACACACACACACATACAACGGGCCACAACCGCACCGTACGATAATTACATGTTTACGTGGCATTTCGCCAGTCGAAACGGAAGAAGAACAAAACAAACACGACCCACCCGCCAATTTCGAACACAATCTGTCTTCGCTGCAATTTACACTCGCCAAAACCCACACCGAACATGCAATTATAGAAAAATTATCGAATTCCTCAGGTATGAAACGCTAACAGGCGTCACAGTCCCACAAAAAGGTATTTACAGAAATCAATGATCACCTCAAAAGTATCAATTTAATTATAAATCATGATAAGTTTAATTTTAATTTATTTGTTTAAAAAAACCTAATACGTTAAATATGTTTTAGAAGAGACATTTGTAGATTATAAAGATGACATATAACCTAGATAAATCCCTTCTAAAACTTATTTAACGTATTAGGTTAACTGTATTTATATATTTTTGGACGATTAATTGTTTAAATTATTGTGTGAATAATTTTTCGATTTAGAAAATGTTTTCTATATACAGTCTTGTAATATTTATTAAGCATTATTGGGCCACCCAAGAATAAGATGAAAATCTTAAAAGGGGATTGATTACAAAGTAGGAGGTACCATTACACCAAGTCGGCTATTAGAAAACTTGATGAATACAGGCAATTAATGGTGATGACTGCTGAAAACAGTCAACGTTATCTTTTTAATTAGTACCGGGGGTATATTAATAAACTATCCGAAAACCCTTGAATATCATAAAATTATGCGTTATGGCTCCGAACTAAAATACGGAATTAATTAAGACCGAGGCGAGGCGCTTTCCTCTCGGAGGGATTTTATGTGCGCCGTGACCATAAAATATGCAGGCGCTTTGTTTTTAGAAAACGTGAGACCCTTTCCGCATAAATAAGGGAAAACCGCCGTCCAGAAGGGCAAGCAGTAGTAAAACTTGACTCGTCCGAATTATTAACGTTACGTGTGTCAACAGCGCGGCGCAAAATGAAGATGGAAAAAAAGAATACTGGAGGAAATCTCCTTGGGAATTCGCGGGGTCTCGCATTACCATAAATTAACCCGAGGAGAATTTTATAATCTTAACTCAATTATATCAGGGCGGGATGCGGGAAAAATAAACAATGTGCTCGGAGACGGATTAAAAAAGGGCGCCACCGCCTCATTTCATATTCAAATCACTTACAACTGGAACCAGATTGAAGGAGCCGCGGAGAGGAGAAGGCGAGGAAATGTAAATAACAACCATGCCTGAATGTTTCCAACACTGTGTAAGTCATTTATAGGGTCGCCCAAAAACAAATTTGTGGTAATAACTCAATCCGGGATCGAGAGGATTCAACTTAATTAAAACCAATTATCGCGTACTGTGTTTTCACTTTCCATGCACAACACCTAAATTCGTTTATAATACAACATGCAAACACGAATAGTTTAATTTACCTTTTAATACAAAATGTTAAACCAGAAATGTGGTCTAAATGTAATTATCTTTTTTTGACCAGAGTCCTGGGTTCGAATCCCAGCCCGGCGGTGGATTTTTCTAGGGAAAAATTCACCGTTCGGACTCATGGACGTTTGTGCGTCCCCCTCATTTCATATGGAATATCAAATACTTCGAAAATTGGTCCTGTCTGAATAGCCAAGTTGCTTAAGACAATTCCCTCCATCATTCACCACACCAACCCACAATTCCATCCAACACCGTTACTTGTAATAATAATATAATAAATATCTTTTTTTGATAAAACTCAATATTCTTTTATACTTTAGCGGCTGTCTTAGCTGTGGAAACAGAATGATAAGCCAAAGATAATTAATTAATTAAGGATATGTGTAAAATCAAGAAACAAATTCCAAAGATAACCGAAACATACGTCTCTACCATCTTTTACATAAGAGTTTACACTGAAGCTAAAACTAATAAGATTGCTAGGTTCTAGTATATCTAAAAAGAACCTAGGAAATCTGAACAGAAACAAAAAAAAATGTAGTGACCATAAATACAATTTTAATCAATAAGAATTTGTGAGTTATGTAAAGTTTGCTATTCAATTAATAACTAAACACAGTTATACTTCTTCCTTCACAAAAGTGAAATAAGAAATATAATTTTGTTTACTTATTAAGAATTTTATTCAGTTCCTATTAAACTAAATCACTATACATGTATTTATTAAAAATAGCTCGAATGCATCAATGTTTGCTCAATATATCTTTTATTATGTATTACTATTATTATTATTTATGTATGAGTATTGCGTGCTAATAAATGTTCCTTCCCAATAACTCACAAACAAAACATTTAGCCTAGTTAACTTCGTTTAATTGACTGACACTCTCTAGAATAATGTAATAATGTAAACAATACAATACAACGAATAAAAAGCAGAATGCGTTCTTTGATAGGAATAACTAAGGTTGTGCCATTAAGGAGTTGATAAAAATGATTATGTAAAACACTAGTGTATTTGGTTGCAAGAATTATTTTAAATGGAATATGGAAGACAATCATAGCAAAGATTTAGGAGATTTTAACAGCGGTTTCTAAAAGTACCATCATTTTGTTTTCTAAAATTTTTGCCCTTAATTTTAATAAAGTTTTTGAAAAGCAGCTGAAAATAAAATCGTAATATGAAAAATTCAGTTTTTTTATAAAAAGAATTGGTGTCGCGATGATACAGTATCAAAAATTGACGTTTAAATTTATTCTAATTCATCATTTGACAAACCAGTGTTAAGCCATAAGACATTCCAATAAGGACAGATTTTTAGAACGATTAAAATAAAGATGATACAGATTATAGAAATCAACGGAGAAGATGTGAAATAGTAGGCGTATATCCTCTGTAAAGATATTTCTAAAATTTAATTGTAATTAATCTGGTTAAAGATCACTTGAAAATTATTGTAATTAGAGAAATCATTTTTAAAGGATTGCACTTATATAACAAACCTTTATGCACTATTAAGCATAAAGGTTTGTTATATAAGTGCAATCCTTTAAAAATGTTTTCTAGACTTCAAAAATTATGGCTGTGGAAGACTTGCCTTCAAATAATTTAAAAATTTAAGATACACTTTAGGAAATCCATTGGAATATGCTTTAGAATTAGTTTAATTTAAGAAAGAGCGTTTAAAACTTGGCACTTGTATAACAAAAAAATATGCATGGTCAATATATTTTGAAATTTAATACCTTGGCTGTAAAAAGCTTGCCTCTAAAGGTTTAAAAATTGAGATGAAGATGATAATTGAAGAAGAGTAACGCTGTGAAAGAAATTAAGAAGAAGTTATATTTGAAAATGTGATTGGAAACTAAGTAAGCTTGATCTCTAATCGATGAAAGAAGAAGTCTTTACACTTGTAAAAAAAGAACATCGAATATTGTTTTTACCATCGAATAATATTTTTACCATTTAAGCAATCTGCTTTGAAAGTTCCTGAGGAATAAAAGAACAACAGATAACACTTTTTAATTAAACTTTAGGAAATCCATTGGAATTTGCTTTAGAATTAATGTAATTTAGGAAACAGCGTTTAAAAGTTAGCATTTGTATAACAAAAAAATATGGTCAAATATATTTTGATATTTAATACCTTTGCTCTAAAAAGCTTGCTTCTAAAGGGTTGAAAATTAGATGACGATGATATTTAAAAGGAGAGTAACGCTGTGAAAGAAATTTGAAGTGATATTTCTAAATGTGATTGAAAATTAAGTAAGCTTGATCTCTAATCGATGAAAGAGGAAGTCTTTACTCTTGTAAAAAAAGAACATCGAATATTGTTTTTACCATCGAATATTGTTTTTACCATTTAAGAAATCTGTTTTGAAAATTCTTGAGAAATAAAAAAACAACAGATAACATTTTGTAATTAAACTTTAGGAAATCCATTGGAATTTGCTTTAAAATTAATAAAATTTAGGAAACAGCGTTTAAAAGTTAGCATTTGTATGACAAAAAATATGAATGGTCAAATATATTTCGATATTTAATACCTTTGCTCTAAAAGGCTTGCCTCTAAAGGGTTAAAAAATGAGATGACGATGATAATTGAAATTAGTGTAACGCTGTGAAAGAAATTTGAAGTGATATTTCTAAATGTGATTGAAAATTGAGTAAGCTTGATCTCTAATCGATGAAACAGGAAGTCTTTACTCTTGTAAAAAAAAGATCAGCGAAGATTGTTTTTACCATTTAAGTAATCTCTTTTGAAAATCTCTTAAAATTATTATAATTAAAATTAAACTGTTTTAAACATGGCACTTATACAACAAACATTTTTACCTGACAGAAGCATTTTGTTTTACTTTTCCTAAATAGACTATATAGGAAAAGTACTGTTTTTGTGAATGGGAATGTCTGCGGGTGCTGTATCTTAAAAACGAATGATCCGTTTGAGATAAAACTTTAAATTTACTCTTTTATCATTAAAAACTGAATCTGAAAAGCTTTTGACAAACATTCATAAACCAGAAGTCGATGTGTACTTGAAGCGATTATTTGATTTTTCTCGATACTTTTGTAAATTTGAAAAATATCACATAACTTTTCAAACAAAAAACAATAAAAATTCAAAAATTTGACATGATTGCCATTTGCTAATAAACTATAGGAGTTACATGAAATTTATATAAGAATTAATTGTAAAGAATCCAAAATTGAGCTAATTATTAAGAATAACCTTTTTACCTAAACGTCATAGTTTTTGAGAAATATACTATGATATCCACATCACCATTTTTTATGTTTCTCTACATTTTTCAACTTTGAATTAAAACCTTCACTTATGATTTACTTCAATTAAAAAAGAAATTATTTTGAGTTTGTTTACGTTTTACAACTTCTAACCAAAACCCTCGCTTATGTTTTACTGATTGGAGGGTGGGATAGAGGCCACCCACCCACCCTACAATTACAAAAGACATCAATTGCTAATCGTTGATGATTTTCCGGCTAAACATAGTCAAACCCTTTATGTAATAAAAAATAAAACAAAATCAAAATTTAAGCTTAAATATAAATGACTTTCTATAGCTAATATTATCTAATTTAGATTTAAAGTCTGCTCATCCATCATTTATAAAAATTTTGTTCATTAACTCACTCAAAAATTTTACCTTTTGAATTTGTTTTATTCAAAAAGTTTTGTAATTAATTTTACTTCAAACCGCTAGACGATCAGTAATTAAAATTTATATGTATATGTAGTGTGGGTGGGAAGCCTCTATTCCACCCAACAGACAGTAAAACATCATCAAAATTTATTGGAAATATTTGTATGAATACATCAATTAAAAAAAGCAACTCATTTGTGTTTGTTTACTTTTTATAATTTATATCTAAAACCCTCGCTTATGTTTTACTGATTGGAGGGTGGGATAGAGGCCGCCCACCCACCCTACATATACATGATGACTATAACTGTTATTTGTGGATAATTTTGCTGCTAAATAGTTAAACCCTGCATGTAATAAAAATAAAACAAAATCAAAATAGAAGTTTGAATATAAATAACTTTCTATAACTAATATTATATAATTTAGATTGAAAGTCTGCCCACCCATAATGCATCAAATTTTTACTAATTTACTCACTTAAAAATGTTACCTTTTTAATTTCTTTTTATTCAAAAAGTTGTGTAATTTATTTCATTGGATACAGCGAAACGATAAGGAATTAAAGTTAATATGTATATGTAGGATGAGCGGGTGGCCTCTATACCACCCTCCAGTCAGTAAACCATCATCAAAAACTATTTGGAATATTTGTATGAATACATCAATTAAAAAAAGTAATTATTTTATGTTTATTTACGTTTTATAACTTCTATTTAAAACCCTCCCTAATGTTTTACTGATTGGAGGGTGGGATAGAGGCCACCCACCCACCCTACATATACATGATGACTTCAATGACTTTGTCAATTTTCCTTTATTCAAATTTTGTAATTAAAGTTATTGCAAACCGCCAGGCGATCAGTAATTAAAGTTATCATGTATATGTAGGGTGGGTGGGTGGCCTCTAACCCACCCTCCAATCAGTAAAACATAAGCGAAGGTTTTAATTAAAAGTTGTAAAACGTAAATAATCATAACATTATTGCAAAATTTAATACATTTATTCAAACAAACTTTTCAAACAAAAGTCAAAGAGAATAAAAAACCGAACATGTTTTTTATTAAGTTTTTAACTTAATAATTCTGCTTTTTTTGCCTATTACTAATAAACTATAGGAATTAAAAGAAATGTATATAACAAGCAATTGTAAAGAATTGAGCAAATTTTTGAGAATATCCTTTTTAGGTAAACCTCATAGTTTTCGAGAAAGTAATATGATGGCCACATCACCATTTTCAAAATTATGGTTATAGAAGACTTGCCTTTTAGATGTATATTTGACTTAAATATATTCGAATACAAAGATTTTTAATAAGAAGGCCTACATTTCTTTTCATAGATACGTTTTAAACTATCTAAACCGTCTATTAGTATGGAATCAGTAAATTATTTTTTAGAGATTTTAAGAAATTGCAATATATTTTTGTCGATGAGAAGATTATATAAGCTAAAGACTATCTAATGTTAATGTTAATTGTTAATAGCATATTTTAATGCCTTTAAATAATCCTATACATCATCAAGCTTCAAAACATTTAGAATTCATTTACCTGTTATGAACTTATTTCTAACCATAACGTGAAATATTCTCCGTAAACAACCTACCAAGCCACCGAAGACATAAATCATATTCACACGACCGTATCGAAAAATAAAAAAAATAAAGGAACACTCAATAACAAGCTTCCATAAAACCAACGAACCTTGATAAAATATGAACAACACGTACATATATTAAAAACCATTAATCGTATTTACCGATTCGGACAAAGTTCAGCCGCAATCAATCAACAGGGAATTATTAATGAATTAAATTGATTAATTAATTGGTTAATTGGGGGTAATTGCGGCCCCCATAAAACTTGCATCTGAATAAATCAATAACAATCCACGTTCACCTCACCCCCAGCTGGAACTACGATCTAATTGAGCGCACTTTGAGGAGCTAATGGAAATTTTAAAGCATTTCTCGGAAGAAATCGTAATGTGTAGGTGTAGGAAAATTGGTTCATAAATCATTATTAGTAATTAATACTCTCGCGATGATTGCATGCAATTAGTTTGAAATGTGTAATTATCCGGTTAGATGTCATAGAATATTTCTGATATACGTTTCTAAGATCAGTGTGTTACTTGTTAACAAAATAGTTTTTTTTATTTTTAGCATTTACCCATAAATCTATTAAGAGCTTTCATCGTAATACGTTTTGCTTCTATAATTCATGAAGAAGACTTATAACACCACTTTATTTAAAAATTCACGTGACTATAGTTTTGACTAACAGCTAGTGATTAGTAAATATGTAAACGTTTAATTTTAAATAAAGTGGTAAAACAAAGTCATTGTGTCTCCTTCTTCGTTCTATTTAAAATTAACGTCTCCACAATTAACGTTTTTCTCAAATTCATCAAAAATCTAATAAGAAAGAAAGATATCCTTAGGGTCATCAAATAGGAAAGAATTATTACATATTACGTTGAATGATTGTTCCCTATCAACAACATCCAATGACCGGATTTGATCTATTTTGAATCTCACCAGCGTAAAGTTGCTATTGTTGAAAGGGATAGATAGATAGATTAGATGTTATATGGGTGGCACCAGCGCCTGTTCCACCACGACCTTTTCAGATCTATTGTGGATCGCTGTTTATCTGTTGTTGAAAGGGAACTCAATGTTTATACATTATTATTGTAATTGTCAATGTTATTAGTTTCATTTTCCCTGTTGCTTGTCGATGGTTGTCCACCCAACTAGAGAATCATAGTGCAACTTTTAGACAATAGATGGCACTTTAATAGTATTACCGCATATAATGTTTTATGTTGAAATAGTCGTATTTTATTATCGTCAATGTTTTAAATGCTGAGAAATTAACGCCCGAAAAAAGTAATTTCTATTTAAGCATCTCGTGTTTAATCAATGTTAGAAAATGCGGTAGGTTTGTGTGCGTTTAAATTTTTACAAGTGTAATTAGACTATAAAACAGGACGGTAAATGTGGGCACATTAAGCTATTCATAAATTTAATAAAACGTGGATTTTAGCATGACGCCAGGAATTAAATATAATAATCATCATTTACCCGCTAAGTAAGCTAATGCTCGCGGTCTCCGCGGTTCTTCCTAATGCCGATTTCCCATGCTATACTGCTCTTAATTCCAGTTTGCGAAGACATGAAATAGTCATCGCTAATGCCTATAAACTTTCCGCTTTACTTCGCGGTGATCGCCTTAATACGAGTGCGATCGTTTTCGTTTAATAGTGCTTTTACGTTCGGTGCGGATTATGCAAGGCTAACATAAAAATAAAGTTCATATATTTATAGTATTGTTACAGAATACGCAATTACATTGCTTACCAAAATTGCATTAGTGTCATGTAACATATGCAACTAAATATACACCTCTGGATATATTTGGATGCCTAAACTATATTAACAAAAATTCCAATTCTTATTTCTACAACCATGATATGATGTAGTAAGTTGTAATCAAAATTAAGGCAAATATTAATGGCACCGAGAAGGGACTCTTACTGCCTGTCAGAAGTAATAGTTGGAATGGAAGATCATCGCATTTTTCTGCATCTTCAAATAGCTATAACAATAACTTTTCATTAGAGTTTTAGCTGTGTTATAATTTTTTACATTTGACTTTGGCTTCAATTTGTTGTTGAGCTATCTCTTTTTAAAAGTGTTTATCTTTACAAAATAGTAGTTATTATTTCAATTATAAGATCTAGGTTGGGAGATTTATCAATTTATTGTTCCTAATACTAAAATTTATAAAGATATTTAACAAAATTATCTTAAAGAATAATGTATCATATGTAACTGATTATACACTTCTATATAAGCTACTTTAACCGTTATATTCAAATTTGGTGGATTGAATAATTATTATAGTGGTAGTTCTTAGATATTAAGATTGGCGGCTAACTTTGTAGTAATGTGTATAAGGCATTTTTCAATCACTTGGGATTTTTGATAAAGTATTATATATTTTATTATGATAAAATAAAAATATTAATTCTAAGTGATTTTTGTTTTTTAGGAAAATTACAGAACAAAAGTTATATTTAGTTGAATGATTATATTTGTATTCAAGATTCGTCTTCAAGTATTTTTCAAGTTAAAAATGTTATTTTAGACTAGGCTTCTATTACAGTTTTACTTCAATTTTAAAAGTTATTTTTCTTTTTGGAATAAATAAGGTATATATTGTCAATAAATGGAATGAAGGATTAGAAACTGCCCAGCTCTACTGTTGAGTGCTCCTGTGGTTAAATATTCAGAAAAGAACTCGCGAGCATCGACAACTTGCCCCTATCTGTAGATTAAAGATTCGGTGCATCCCTTGTGGAGATAAAGGAAACGGTTTTCAGCAGCTGGGGTGGAGGGCTAAAAGCGTACACACACATACACAGGGTTTGGAGGGGACTCATTGATACTATATCGTGCACACAATGCGGTATGACAACACGAATTTGCGTAATGCGATTTCCCGTCGATGATACATCCGCAGATAGGGCCCCGAAATTGGGGGTTTATTGCTCAATAAAGTTTGTGCAGAATATGGTGAAAATTGGGGAATTGCACTATAACTACGATCTCGCTTTCACGTCCTACCACTTTTTTTCAGATTAAAGTTTTTTTTTGTAATCATTACTGCGGAAGATATATCTGTATAGGGGTAGTTCCAGGGCGATTATGTGACTAGCAAAGTTTGAGGGGTCAACGGGGGATGCTGAGAAATGCGGCCTGTTCAAATTTACCAAACTGAAGACGGCTAACACTTGGCAAATATTTGCAGTTTCTGCTGTGCACCGAGTCCGCTGACCGACGTTCCAACTTCGCAGAAGCAAAAATGCCCGACCAGTTCAAACACTCTCTATCATCTATTTGCACATCAAAATAAAAGCACCGACGCCGCCGCATCCGTCGCAAATTGAAACGTTAAAGGAATGGAAACTTGATTGTAGTTTGTTGAATTTGGTCACATAAATATGTCATAGAAAAATATTTTTGGATTTATCCAGTACTTTATACCACAATTGCGTTTGAGGCAAATGCAAAGATTATTGTCAACACTGAATGAAAAACTGTAGAAATAAAATTCAAGCAAAATATTATTATCAACACAGAATGAAAATCTAAAGACAATTCAAGTATACACTGAATGTTGAGAATGGAGTCAAAACGCAAGATGCAAATAATGAGTACGGTTCATTTAGTCATCGATTCAAATCAAATATTTTCCAGCAAACTTATAAAATATAAAAGTAGGTTGAATTAATTTGTATCAAACGTTATTTTAAGGTTGATGTCTAGATAAAATTTGATATTAAATTATTTGTAAATGTGTATTATCTCGTTATGTAATATGTTAAGTGTATATAGAGTATGTAAGTATGTTATTGTGTCAATATCGAAATAGTATTCATAGGAATTATCGAAGAATCGATTAGTGGGCTTGGCATTGTGCGTTAAATTAAATTTATGGCCGTAATATATCGCGATTCCGTTTTAGATACGTGGGCGAGTTATATTTGTGTTGTCCCTTATCAGATCCGATACGATTGGTCTGAAAAGCAAAAAGGGCTCAACAACAACAACAAAAAAAGAAGTATTTTAAAGTACGACTGTAATATGTCTATTATAATACACGGATCGTGTGTGGTTATATAGAGGAATCGCGTGTTCGAACGACATGAAGTGAACACCTTGTAGTATTAGTGGCCATTTGGATGTAGTATTAACACTACGGAATTACAAAAGGGCGCCGGGGAATCGCGGCCTTGGCGGACGGGTTTTTAAGGGCGAATGTCGCGCGCCGGTTGAAAGCTGGATGGGTGCACTGACGGACGCGCGCCATTCAGGCCCTTATTGAAGGCGTCGCGGCGCCGCTTTTCCCTTAACGACGCCAGCGCAAACTTCCCACGGACACGCGATGTGTCTTCTAATTTTCGTGCGCTTAGGTGTTCTTTTCTTTTTCCCTCTTCCATCTATTAACACCGCCATTTCACTCTTCTATGTTATTTTTTTTCGTCGGCGGTGGCGATATATTAATAATAGATTCCCGTTCTGTAATTATTTACAAACGGGCAACGTACACAATTCGAATAATACTATTTCCCAAATTAACATGCCCCGAAATTATCCACACCGGCCACACACAAATCGATCCGTCGATTAATAATTTATTCCGTTTTCATTATGCTCCATGATCGTTAAGTTGAATTTTATTTACTAATGCATAGAATGCTTAATAACGATAATGCCCGTGTGCATTATTATTTATTGTCTTTGTCAATATAAAGGCGCTTTGTTCCACATTGCACGGTGATTAAGGCCCTGCCCAAATCAATCTACCGTATTAAAAAATTGTAAGAACCATCAATACACTTAATGATAAAGTATTAATAATCTCACTTATTATTCAATGCCTAATGATAATGTACTGCTAAGACGATAATCCTGAAATCAATTTATTAAATATTCAGGGAACTACAAATAAACATGCTAGATTTAGAATCACTGGTTTATAATTTTTAACTCATTTGAAGGCATAAATCTAATATTATACAAGAACATAAATAAAATTCAAAATGAAACGAATAACTTTGTTTATATCAATTGTATGCATCACGAAGTAAAAGCCTCTACAAAAATAAAATATTGATTAGATTCTAAAAATATTAAAACTGAAGATTCCTCATGGTATAGTTGAGTAAGAGAATAATTGCTGATTTAAAGTAAAGGTTTTACAATTTCAATTTATTTAAACACCTAGAAACAATTTAGATATCGAATTACCATGTTGTTTTTTATATAACATATTTTAATATTTATTTGCAATTATGAATTGAACAAAAAATATTTTGATTGGAAATGAATCAAAAATTATTCCTTCTGGATAATGGAAATTAAATTATTTTACAAACTGCTGTCAAGTTCAGATAATAGCTCAATAACATTTGCAAAAAAAAAATCCCGAAGGCACACAAAAACATCCCGCTAAACCGTATAGTCCCATTGTACCAGCAGGTCGATAATTTGTGGGAAGGTACTGCGGTCCATCACAAGAGGAGCCTCTTGCCTCCGCCCGTTGTTTGTTCAATTTTCATAACCCATATATGTCATATTTTGAATGGACTCGAGTGCATCGCCGTCCCTATCTGGGGTGCATCGAAAGTGTAAGCCGGTTAAATATGCCCAGATAATCTTAATCCCCTGGTAAAGGTGCCGCTCATTGTTCGTCACGGTGTCTCCCTTTTGTGCCCGAAATAATACCGGGGGCCCTTCCTATTAAGGCCCTATTTTGAAAACATCACATTCTGCGGTCCCGGCCCGGACTGATCGTGATATTTACACCTATACCATCCCATTGTGCCGGTGATGAAAGGGAGCTACTCGAGTGGGGGCACCTGTCGCACCGGTAGCCAAATTTCGGGACCTTCGTTTATTTTTATCGTGATTTTATGGGACTGGATTTTCTGAGGCCAACGTTTTGCCCATAATAAAGATTATGAGGCTAATGGTCAAAAAGAGTTTGAAGTTTGATAAAGAGAGGCATTACACTTAGGGAAAAAATGTGATCTTAATCATCAATTTATTATATTATCTACTTTTAAGTTATAATACTTTTTGTACAAGA
This sequence comes from Ontholestes murinus, assembly GCA_963969525.1. Lineage (NCBI taxonomy): Eukaryota > Metazoa > Arthropoda > Insecta > Coleoptera > Staphylinidae > Ontholestes > Ontholestes murinus. Next base: position 29,443,597 of record OZ018390.1, read on the forward strand.
AAATAATTACTATTTGATTTGATTGTGATATGTTGTTCTTGTTTTTCTATGTAAAAAAAACGCATTGATCATTAATTTAATACAATTCTGATATATTTTGATTTTTTCTTCTAATCATTATTATGGGAGAATATATCTGTATAGGGGTAGTTTATTTTGATTGTTCTAAATTATTAATAAATGCTTTTTCAGTAAGAAAAATGGGAAAAGCTCTTTATTTCATCAAACCAAAAGATTAGTAAAATCAATCAACTAATATTGCAAGTTGTTTTAATTATGTCTTCTTTAAAACAACTAGTATTATCAGAGTTTATATACTTTATGTAAATTAATAATGATTTGGTTTTGTAAACAATTTGAAGCAATGGATTTTACTACAAGAGGATTATAGAATTCATAAAATATTTGTATTTTCTTTCTAAAAATATATGTATTTCTTTCTTCATACTTTAACTTATAAATTGATTTATTAATTTGAGTTAAATGAAATACATATGACCTATATAGGATTTAAAAAAAAGCAAGGGTTGTTCTAAATCTAGAAAATTGATTATTGAATTGTTTTGTTTGAAAAGGACCATCTAATTATACGGACGTTACACGCGATGACATTTCGCATTAAAATTTCCGAATGCGGTCAGGTACATTTGTCAGAATGTAAATTGTTGTACGTGTATTAAGAATTTAAAAGGCCTCCTCGCGCTGGTCTGCTTGTAAATGCAGTTGGCACGAGTGATAAGTACCACCATCAATCATCTGGCTAAGAACTACGCCCCGAGCTGTCTGCTAAACAAACATATAATTATGGATATGAACCTCTGTTTATACCCCTGACCACTATTATTACCACCACTCTGCAGATCTCGAGTCCGATAATGAAGTCGAGTGCTGGCGACTTGAGACTTGAGACGAGACCCGTTCTTTCGTTCCTTCGTTCTTTCTTCCCATGGGTAATTATCCGAGAATTCCATTGATTTCTCTTCACTTGGGGAAAAATATCTTACTATCACCGGGCCGGACCTTATTTATTACCCACTGCGGAACTCCCTCTTTGTATATTGTTAATTTAATTCTGCATACCTCGGCGCAATGAAATCCAATTACTAATCGATGCGCAATATTTGTAACTGTATATATCAATTACTCCCTTTTTAATCGAACGCTTACTATCTTCAAAATACCGTTTTCACTAACAATCCAAAATGTCTTCAAGCGAATATTGTTTAAAGAATTCAATTGCACGAGTTTCTTGTTCTTAATAAATTCTATCTTGGTCAAAACAAGCTAATCTTAACATTTTAGATGTTTAAACTAGTTTAAGGCTGTCTTTATTTCCCATATTAACGACAATACTTAATTCAATTATAAAAAAATTAAGTATTATAGCTTAATGTTAGTTTTAGTTATATAGACATAGAGTAGTTATTTAAAGTTACATAAAACATTAGTAATTCTTATAGGGAAAGGAAATCTCATTGGATAAGAAAATACATTAAATCTATTTCAAAATAAATGATTAAAAATAATTATGTTTTCATTTGAATGTTATATTAAGAATTGTCTGAAATAAAGTTCTACAGTCATAAACCCGTAACAAATATCCCTAATTTACAATGAACTAATTACCATTAAACTTTCCGCATTAACACAATAAAAATGGTTCCTAATGCACCATTAGTCCCCACCCGAAAATTACGGTGACAATATAAACGCCACAAATGCCTTCTACCCCCAAAATTATTAATAGCCCACCTTCGATAAGCAGAAGTTTCCGTGATTTAGTAACTCCTTCCGCCCGCCGACAATAAAATACGCCAAAAGACGGTTTATTTTGGAAAATATGGTCGCGGTCCAAGTTTTAGGGTCGCGGCAATTCCGCCACCCCTTTTACGACAGCCAACAGTTGACATCCTCCTGAGCGTTTATTTCATTTCTCCGCGCGGCTTTAAAAACGAGCCGTAAAATTAAAACAATGGGTTTTATGAACGCACAATTATTAAAACTAACGTTTAATGCGCGGCTTACGGAAGGGAAAAAAATGGAGGAACGACAAAGAGGCCGTTTTATTGGTGCCGCTGTAAAATTGCATTTTATACTTGTGTAATGTTCGGTAATAAATTTGTCGGATTATCGTTAATATTCGCGTAAATAAAAAAAGAGCTTTAATTAAATGCCTTTCAGGGTCATACAATATATATAAAAGTGCATTTAATGGCAATAATAATGCACTTGGAAATAAAGTTACGGATTTACTTCAGATTTTCTCTTAACTGAATTGTTTATATAAAAATGTATGGCTTCAAAATAAATTGCACCATTCTATGTCCTACTACTCATTAATATATATTTTAATACTTTTCCCACAATCAAGAAATAAACAATATTTCTCTAACGTAGAAATCAAAATTTCATGACATTAAAATCTACGTGATTGTGGATGCAATCTTTGTAACATTGAAACACAAATTTTGGTATTTTTATGATAGTCTACTTCTGATTTTGAAGCTGAAATTAAATGGATGTATATTTATTATGGTTATATTTTCATAATATTGATTTATTTCAAGAAGATTCAAAGAAGACACCATGCATGACCATAGTACTTAAAGATAAAGAGAAATATAAGACTTTAGAAGATTAACAGAAATTGTCGCCTAGATACTAGGGATCATAGTAGGTACGCTCGAGTTTAAAACTTTAGAAGACAATTTTGCACTCATAGCATTCAAATTATTTACAGTGAATTGAAAAGTTTGCTATGTTTTGACCACTAATAAACATAGAGAATTTTTAGTTTTCAGAATTTTTCAATTCAGTGTAAGCATGGATTACCACGTAGCAACCATTTCCTTTATCAAATTATTTGTAAGTCACCTCAGTATAAATTCCAGAATCTGAATGTAAATAATCAAAACAATTTATGATTTATTAATTCAACATCAACTTTTTTTGTAATGATAGAAAGAGGTATTTTGTTATTTTATTAGACTTAGTAATGAGATATGTAGTATTAAAATATGACCTTATAATAATCAACTTAATTTACACCATTAAGTTAATTATTTTAAGGCCACATTCACTTTCTCTGAATTGCAAAATACTTTGTCAAAAAAGTAAAGAATAAAGTGGAAAATATAATATAGTAAAAACTGTTGATTAAACTTGTTGTTATAAATATTATTATCAGTAAACAAAAACATAATAGTCGAGAGGGAAGAGTTGAGATATAAATATAACTTCGCCAAAAAAAAAATATTTTCATATTTGATGATACACCTATGGAATATTGATATAACAATAAAACAATAGTATTTTTCACGAGAATAAGCTTGAAAAAAGCTTTAGAAGGTACAAAAATAATTTTCTAAACCTATCATCAATCAGAAACAATAATGAACTGTTATTAAGATTTTTTCACCTAAGCTTAAGGATGAAAAATATTTACGTTATTTTAGATCGTGTTTACAATTTGTAGCAAAAAAGAAGTACAAAAAGTTATAATAATTGAAACAAGGGAGCCAAAAGTGTTTAACAACATGATAAATGTCAACTATGTCAACAAGAAATTTTTAGGACTACAATAATTGGTAATTAGAGGATGGTATCTTTAGAATCCTTAATTATTATGGTCTAAAAAATCTTTATTGTTATTTTTGGGATCCTTCATTTTAGTGGTCTATACAAAGTTCTTGATATAACATTTTGACTATAATGTATGTAGGTATGGTTTAATTTATAAAGTACTTAACGCTCACATACAAAAAAGATATGGTTTAAATTGTAAAGGATTAGAAATTAATTAAATTAAAATTAGTGTAGAGATTGTAAATTAGGGATGAGTAAAAACTTTGAAGGATCACATTATTATTAATTAACAATGCCAAAAAACGTAACACCCTACCTAAATGCCTGCTAAATTCCATTGGCAAAACGTGTTATAAATTAATTGGGGATAAATTGCAGACTTAACCCGAAAACAATGCCGAAATCCGCCGTGGCGTTTTTTTCGTTTGAACTTGCTGCCCCGGGCGTCATCTCCTCTCTGGCCCAATTCATTTACCAACACATACACGCACACATGTACACACACACACACACCGGCGTATACTCCCTTTATTAGGGAACATGATATATATTTTTAGGTAGGGTAGTATATGTGTGAAGGGTGAATTCTGCTCCCCCTAAGTGGATACACAGCACGCCCACGGGCGTGGCCTGCATGTCTCTTCACTGAATAAGACATATACTCGAACATATATTATGAATTTAGTACGATTCCCTTTACAACTTGTTTTTCGTTCCTCTCACTCACACCAGTGCGAATGCGGCGGTGACAATCCTCTGCGGAGTACAATACGTAACGAGACGTGCTTAATAATATATAAGGTGGACGCCGAGCATATTTTTATCGAAAATTTTATTAACCATTTTTGTACAAAAAACTACCCAAGAAAGTATCTAATTATATTTAATTAAACTGACCAATTAGAAATAATCAATATTTAAATAGTACGTTTTGTAATTGGAAAGAGATCAAAATAAGCCTAGGGACAGTTAAACCATTTACCTCAAACTAAAACATTTTACCTTACTTAAGACTACAAAACCAATCACTTGACACAACTACTCCTCTAGCTGATACCCAAAAAGATATTGAAGTTGTACAATGTTTTCATGCTTTTCTAATGTTTACTTAATTTTCTGAAACATTTTGATTCCTTCAATTTTGTTCGATTGATGAAGTAAATGAAGATATATAGTTACAAAGATAACCAAATTCTGTATTCCTCGAAATTCAAATATCCCTTCTAAATATCAGCATTTTCCCCTCACAATGCATTAATTAATTTGTGCAAATCATGATAATTAAGCTTAGTTAAGCATGCCAGATAGACCACCAACCTATAGTTCAAACCGACTTATGTAAAAGTCCTAATAAAGATTTCTCTTATTTATTTTTAGCTACAAAGATGGAGAAGAAGTTTATTGCATTTATAAAAATTATCTAAGAACTTCCCATTAAATTGCAATGTCGGAATCTCTTTTTCTTATTTCCCCAACATTTCTCCTACTGATAAAACAGAAAAGTATAGCTATAAATGAAGATCAATGTAATGTAGAGTCCATTTAATTGTAGTATAGGATACCCATGTTTGCAACTAAATTTTAAATAGCCGATTAAAATTTCATGGTAGTAAAATGACGGTTTGCTAGAAATGTTGACTGTTATTTTCTAAAATCCAAAATATAATTACAATACTCATACCTAAAAGATCTACTCAATGAAATGTATGAAAGTCCTTAGTTCATTGCAGAAAATGAACTTACAATTTAAAAAAACATTTTAAAACTCAGACTCACATCCATCCACTCCTCATTAAAACATGTTGACAGCTTCTGAATTCTTCTTTTGTAATATATTTTGGCAAATATGCTACTTTTGTCCCTTTTTTGGGAGATATAATTGACATTAATCTGTCATTAAATTTTTGTTAGTAAAACTGTACTGATGAGATTTAAATGTTCCAAACACGTGTCTGCAGATGTTATGTTACTTAATTATGTCTCATTTGTTGTAGATTTTACGAAAATATTTTCGTGTTTATTCTATTTATTACATAATTATGTCATTTTAATTATAATAGTCTTCATATTTTTTACACAAAATTCACTCAAAAACGTTCCACGTAAATTAAAGCTCTTAAGTTTTTTTTTGGCTAAAATAAATACATTAAAATAATTGTGCTATTTGTAATATGCAGATTACTTTTGCATAATTCAACTATTGTTGATATAGTTTGGTTTTTTTCTCCAATAAATCTAAAATTGTACCTTAAACAATACTTTTTGACTAAAATGTGTTCCAAAACTTTTTGAAAGAAATCCCTTACAGTAATTATTATGCCATCATTAGATAACTGTATACCTTAGTATTATTATTGAAGATTCTAAAAAAAGTACATTAAGTATGAAGTATGACAAATATGTTTTTATTTACTCTCTAACATACGTATTATTTTTTTAATGTAAATTCAGAAGTTTCCAATTTGAAGCTTTATTTATTACTAGTGATTTCCTAGATATTCACTGATCTTAAAATCTTTTATACGAATTAAAACAGATGCAGTAAATTTGAAATAAACGGTGGATTAATAGCATCTGGTAACTAATTTGTAAGAGGCGCCTTAAATTATTTCGGAAATTAGTGGAGCGCGAATATGCTCACGACTCCTAGAAGGACGAGGTGGAGACACTTTTTCAACGTGCCCCTGCGGCCGTCCGTTAATTTTTGGCTCATCGGCTCGGAAAGTCAAAGGCGCCGGTCTGGCATTCGATTTTGGCCCTAATTCGGCCCGAACAGAGGGCCTACCCAGTCACTTTATACTTTCGGGACGTTCGATGGAATTAGACACGGTGCGTCGGGCCAACATACTGTGTACGTTCTTCTTAAACTCCACATCTTCCGACTACAGAACCCTTTTGGGCATTAACAACTTTTCGGGTCGTTATGAATTCGATCATATTTACGTGGATTAATTTTTTCCTCCGGATGGGTTTTTAATTCGAGCCGAAAGATTCGGACTGCGCACCTGCACGTCTTTCAGATAATTTTTGGAAAATCGAGGCTTCGTTGTACAATATTTATATTGTAGGAAGTTTTAATATTACATACGTTAGATAATACTTAGACATATCTAAATATAATCTGATTGGTGCTACAAGCCATTTTGATACTTTAGAGTCAGTCAAAAATAATAAACTAACAGTAAAAATATTTCAATAAAAAATAAAAATACGAAATACGTATTTCATCGAGGAAAAAAAATAATTGTCAGTATTTTAAAGGAAATGCTTCCATTTGCATAAAACAGTCGTTAAGGATAAATTATGTAAAAACACATATTACAACAATTTTTGTTGTAATGTTAACGAGCTACAAATCCAACGCTTTATCTGCAAGTTTCGCATATTTTTCATATTATTATATACATGTAAGAATATTATTCGAGGGTATAAATTATATGAAGATCATGCCAACATTGGAAGGGAAATTGATCTGTAGATGGAAAACGAATATATACGCGTTTTAGAAACGTGGATACCACCCAAAGGCAGTAAAAAGCACAGTAGCGAATGAAAAAGATAACTGGTGGTAATTAAGATATCTCTACAACGAAAATCACTTAGTTTTAACGCGACAGACGCTATATGCTTCTGTTATTACACCTGTGGAATACGCAGGCGCGCCTTGTCACATCTCTATCCCTCTGATTACGCGCGAAAAGGACGGAAGACCGAATGCCGGTCGTGAGTTAATTGTGCCTTTGGTGGTCCTCCTGCCTTTTCGCTCTTTACTTAAAAATACTGTTAACGCCCGATAAGTACTCGCATGACGCGGGCTGATAAATCGTCTGAATTTTGCCGCCAATTTGCTCCCTTCAAAAAATGAAAATAAAAAAAACAACGGTCACCGTTATCTTCGCCAATCATCACTGACAGACGTTCTTTTTACAAAAGTCGCATTTACGTCCAGTTCCTTGGTGGTCTTCACTAATTAAGTGGGCATATAAAAGTATTTTCACCTCGGATTCCCCACTAATTGTACGTTTATAGGCGCTGATACAATAAAATCACTTCCAAGGATCCATGGTAATTACATAAACGGGGTTTTACGGTAACGTCGCCCTCTTGATAAAGCAGGAACCTAATAAATCTGAACTTTAATGCGATATCCATCGCTAATTAAAGTTATTTTGGTGTAAATTTTAAACGCCCAGTTCGCCAGATTCCGATCTAAGAAAATTCGATTAGACTGTTTAAAATTTTATAACTTCTGGCAGCTGCAAGACTACAAGAGTCTATAAACACAGTTCTATGTTAAGGATAGACACAATTAAATTAACATCTACTGTCTAAACGTTAAACTGATTTCTCCTCATTTAGTGGACAAACTACATACAATTAGGGAATGTCAAAAGGAACAATTAATAACAATATTAGGAATTAATTTATTGTTGTTTCCCTGTTAAATCCCTAGATTTGATGTTCACAGAGAATTTTGTTTCTCTGTGAACATCAAATCTAGGGATTTAACAGGGAAACAACAATAATTCAATTAATATTAATTGTTAATTGTCGATGTTGGCAGTTCTCAAATTGTCAGAAAAGTATCTAGTTAATGCAAGTGTAGACAATAGATGTTACTTTAATTTAAACATTTGTTGTAATTTCATTTCATCAAGAGTGCGGTGAACAAAGTATCTACCGTGTGTTTCTTAGATTTGGGTGTTCTCTTTCATTAATAGGTAGTTTTTATGTAAAATATTATATTCAATTTTAGGTGAAATAATTACGTAGTGGTTGATTTAGAGATCAAAATTACCCTCATATTTTAAAATCAATAGTTTTCAGAGTTCTACAAAAGTATCAACTATTACGCAAACTTGACGCCTTAATTTGTGCAAGAAGGAATAAAACATCAGTTCCAAAACTATTCTAATGTCATAATTTTGGCGAGAGATAAGCAAGAAAAAAATAATTTTCATGATCTTAAGAAAATTTCTTTATTTATTTGTTGGCACTTTATTAGACTTACTTTATAATTCAAAATTCATAAAACAGTAAACAAAACCATACAAAAAATTTCGTCAGCAAGCTGAAAGGCGGAGTTCACTCTTCAAGAATGTTCTTCCACTTTAACCTATAGGGCCTCTCCTTCACTGTGTCATCATAGATGAACTCTGCTCCAGATACATACATTAAAGCGATAAATGCTTATTTCTTCAAATAAAGGAGTACATTTAGAAAACATTGTGACATTGATATTGTCAAAGATGAAGACTTATATTTTTAGAAGTATTTAATCATTACAATGATGAAAGGTTTAGTAAGTGTTTACATAACTTTTTAACTATTAAATTAAGTTCTTCAATATGAATTTGAACACAATTAACTTTCTTTAAGTCCTTTTTCGCTGACAAATAGTTTCTAAGTGAAATATATTTCAAGCTTGGGTAAACTTGGGTAAACTAACTGAACGTGGAATAGTTTGTTGTTATTAGCTAATTATGGAGAAGGAAAATATAAAACACATTCAATATTTTTGTAAAAAAATTTCAGGTGCAAAACCTTTAAAAATTGCACAATATCTATAAATTGCACTAAAAGTATTAATGAAGATAATTAGCTTGTTGTATTCTACAAAAAAGAACTAAATCTAGCTCAATATCATAATATTATCGAGATATTGGTTAAGAAAAATTGTCTAAAAATAATTTTCATTCATACACTCACTACAAGAATTAAATGAAGATAATGGTGATAAACACGTCCAGATTCATCAGTAAATATCAGGAAATAATGAATAACTTTGATAATAGTTCTTACCTTTTTAGATTTTAAATTAACTCATTTTTTGTTGTTATGATCGATTGATTATAAAGGAAACATTCTCAGATATTATCATTGTTTTAAAATCAACAGAGGAATTGTAAATTGAACAACGTATGTAAATTACTCTAAATATAATCAACTTATTTATTGAAACTTTACAATATCATGTTAATGTTATTATACATATAAAACTATAAACTGTATAAAAAAATGATAACAATTTTGCTCACAGGACTTGCAGGCGGAGTTTACATTTCACAACTATGTGTTCTTCTAATCAGACCCAATAACTTATCTCTTCTATAGGTGCCTCTTAACTTTCGACGACGGAAATTCATCCAATGTGCAATTTTTGCCATTTAGACAATATTGTAGCCATTTTTGACTCATTTATTCCCAATTTAGGTGAGACTCTTTTCTGACATTTTATTGTAAAATATGACAGTTTACTTAAAACTTTTATTAAAATAAAAAAGAAAACTCAGTACCAAAACTTTGAGCTAGTTTTGATATTGATTTGATAGATCTTGAGCTTATCATAATATTGACCAGAGGTCGGTTAAGAAAATTTTGTCCAAAAATAATTTTGCTTTACACTTACAGCCGTACTAATAGATCGAGATTAATTCTCGGATTGTAGAATCCTAGATTAATTGTCGTATTTTTTTAATTACATTTAAATATCACTGGTTTTATGTTGGTATCACGGAACAGCTGATGGTATTGTCAATATAACCCGTGATTGTCAGTTGAGGAGCATGTGCAAAGTTTGTTTGCAAAACATTTTCATTGAAAATAATTATCGCCTGTACTTACTTTAATCTTGATTAAATAAAAACAATGCTTATTCCTTGTCCCTTATCAGACAAACTAACTTTGCAAACAAACATTTCACGTGCTTCTTTACTGACAATCACGTCAGCTGTTCCGTGACACCAACGTAAAACCAGTGATACTAAAAAAGTTACTAAATCTGACAATGAATCTAGGATTCTACAATCCGAGAATTAATCTCTGACTATTAGTACGGTTGTTAGTAGAAGAATTACATGAAGGTGATGCTGATAAAAATTTAGCAGGAAATTATAAACAACATTGAGAATTGTAATAACTGTATTAATATAATAGTATTTTCTCTAGTTTCAATATTTTGCATGGGTGGATTTTAATGTCGGCATAAATGTGGTTGCCGAAGTGATCAGGTCTTTAGTAAATAGAAGCAAATTATATTCAACACGCGTCCATATTAAATATGTGGTGGGGGATAAAAAGAAGTCATGACATTAAATCAACCCATCTTAAAGAAAAGTGAAACTCTAATGATTATTTACAACTTTTGTCTAAATTCATATAAAATGGTGATGTGGCCACCGAAAACTATGACGTTTACAAAAAAATTTTAATAATTTGCTCAATTTTGGATTACAATTACTTGTTTCATATTTCATGCAACTTCTAGTGTTTATTAGCATTAACAAAATTATTAATTTTTAATATTTTTCCAGCAAGTTATGAAAAATATTTTACCAAAACTTGTTCAGTTTTTCATTCCCTTTAACTTTTGTTTGAAAAGCTATGTTTTTCAAATTCTATATAGGGAAAGTAAAAAATATTTACAATCCATCAACAATTAGTTATTAAAGTTATCATGTATGTGTAGCGTGGGTGGGTGGCCTCTAACCCACCCTCTGATCAGTAAGACCTAAGCAAGGGTTTTAATTAAACGTTCTAAAACGTAAATATACATAACATGATTGAAAATTTTAATAGATTTATTCAAACATTTTTTTCAAATAACTCTTAATAATGTTTTACTGATTGGAGGGTGGGATAGAGGCCATCCACCCACCCTACATATACATATAAACTTTCATTCCTTATCGTCTCGCGGTTTCCAATAAAATTAATTACAAAAATTTTTGAACAAAAAAAGATATGTAAAAAGTAAAATATTTGAGTAAATTAGTAAAAATTTGATGCATAATGGGTAGGCAGACTTTAAATCTAAATTAGATAAGGTTAGTTATAAAAATTCATTAATATTTAAACTTAAATTTTGATTTTGTTTTATTTTTTATTACATAAAGGGTTTTTATTATTTTTAGCAGCAAAATCATCAACGATTAGCAATAAAAGTTATCATGTATATGTAGGGTGGGTGGGTGGCCTCTACACCACCCTCCAATCAGTAAAACATAAGCGAGGGTTTTAATTAAAAGTTGTAAAATATAAATAATCATCAAATTATTGTAATTTTTAGAGATTTATTCATTTGATGCATGATGGGTGGACAGACAGAAGGGTTTGATTGTATTTAGCAGCAAAATCGTCAACGATTGGGATTTAAAGTTATCATGTATATGTAGGGTGGGTGGGTGGCCTCTATTCACCCTCCAATCAGTAAAACATAATCGAGGGTTTCAGTTAAAAGTTGTAAAATGTAAACAAACACAAAATAATTGCATTTTTTAATTGATACAAATATTTCAAATAATTTTTGATAATATTTTATTGACTGGAGTGTGGGATAGAGGCCACCCACCTATCCTACATATACATATTAGCTTTAATTACTGATTGCGTCATGATTTACAATAACTTTAATTACAAAATTTGAATAAAAAAATTTGGATATTTTATTACATACAAGATTTTATTGTTTTTTAAGCAGCAAAATCGTCAACGATTAGTATTTAAAGTTATCATGTATATGTAGGGTGTGTGGGTGGCCTCTATTTACCCTCCAATCAGAAAGACATGAGCGAGGGTTTTGATTTAAAGTTGTGAAATTTAAAGAAACATAAAAATGGTAATGTGGCCGTCATAGTAATTTACTTACATTTTTCTAGAAAACTATGAGGTTTTCGGAAAAATTCCATTCTTAAAGACTTTATGTTTGATAATAACTAGCTTCTAGTCTAAACTATAGTCACGTGTGATTTTAAATAAAGTGGTAAAACTAAGTCATCGTGTCTCCTTCTTCATTATAACAAAATATTAGTCGATAGAAGAGTAGGAAGACATAATTAAGAAGATAGTTTTTCAGGAAATTGTACAAACTCCTGAAGAGTCATCACTGATCGAATTTCTTAATATTCCTTCAATAGAAGCTCATTTATATTCAAACTTAATTTGAATTATTTTATTATTACATACAAGATTTTATTATTTTTTAAGCTGCAAACTCATCAACGATTAGTATTTAAAGTTATCATATATATGTAGGGTGGGTGGCCTCTATCCACCCTCCAATCAGTAAAACATGAGCGAGGGTTTTAATTAAAAGTTGTAAAATGTGTAGAAACATAAAAATGGTGATATGGCCATCATAGTAATTTTCTTAGATATTTTCTCGAACACTATGAGGTTTACAGAAAAATGCCATTCTGTTATTCTAAACTATAGTCACGTGTAAGTTTAAATAAAGTTTTAAAACAAAGTCATCGTGTCTCCTTCTTCATTATAAGAAAATCTTAGTCGTTAGAAGTGTAGGAAGAGATAATTAAGATAGTTGTTTAGGAAATTGTACAAACTCCTTAAGGGTCATCACTGATCGAATTTCTCAATATTCCTTCAGCTCAGTTTTAACATTTGAAACAAACCTCTTTAATATTTTAATTTTATTTAAATGATAATAATAATGTTAATTTCTGATTATAGACAAAAGAAATTCAATTTGTAGAAACTACTTAATCAAATTTGTTTTTATCAAGATTTTTTTATCAAAGGAAGAAAGTAGTATAGAATACATCATGTTATGTAGCTAAAAGTTGAGCTTAAGCAAGAATGTGCTTCTATATATTGCTGCGCCTATTAATGTCAATTTTTTTGCTTCAAAAAATTTATAACATATCATTCACCACCCCAAACCGCAATTGCATCCTTCCTTAAAAAAAGAAATCAAAATTTAATGTTATTATTTAAATTGAAGATTATTATTAGTACTTGATTAGATTTTGATAAATAAATCAATTTCTTTAGATGGTTTAATTGAAACAAAGCAAATATTTTGTTTGTTTCATAAGCAAAATATAACTGATAGGATAAATGTTTAAAAAGTAAAGATACCTAGAGAGTGTAACTATTAACCCCCTTTAATTTAATTCAAATATAACACATTTGTTTACTCACATAAACATAAACGAAGAAATTTTAATGCTTTTATTTACCAATTTGGTTGTGTGTAACTATTTTTAACGAACCAAATCTACTTAGGGATTCATCTATTAGTTTGTTCTTTATTAATTAAAAGCATATTCTTGATTGGCCATTAAATTGCACCGAAATAAAATTAAAGACAAACAGTATGTATAAATGATTGTTTATATTTGCATACAGAATCCGCAGTTTCATTGATATTTTCACACAAAACTAATAAAACCTGCACCATAGTACACACAACAACCATATTATTTATAACAACTAGGCCCAATATCCCTAATCCTTAATCAACAACTCACAATCGAGGCGTTTTATTGTCCACTTGTTTCAATCCTCTAAATCTTAGAATCGTTCGTTAATTACGACAAAGCGGCTTATTAACAACACTATCTGCTAATAAACCGTATATTTTTTTTTCTCCAGTTTACTTAGAAATGCAATGAATTTCGTTTATGGTCCCGGAAAACGCGCCACCGGCTTTATAGTTTTTCTTGCTACACATTAAGGTGAATTTTTATAGTGAGGGAGGAATGTCCGTAATTGGTACAATTAATAGTTGCCGTAGAATTTATGTGATTTCTTAATTAGTAGAATTAGACATTAGTTTTGATACGGTTATTATTACGTGACGTGTGTGTGTTTCGCTTAAATTATGAAAAATAAAACAACAATGAAACAATTTAAGATGTTGCAGGGATTATAAACATGTACAATAAATATTAGATTATCGTATGAATACAAAAAGTGAAATGCTATGGAGGTAAACCAACCATTTCAGAAATCAAAAAATTAAAAAAAACATGTTTAATCATATTAAAAAATTAAGAACTAGTAAATTAAATATGGCAGATAAGTGAGAAACGAATTAATTGAATAAATTATTTACATTTAATTTATTAATACACATATGGTCTTCTCAACTTCCTTCTTTTTGTTTGTTTGGCAGGAAATCTACGGTAACAAATAATGAGACAAGATTTGTCTTATACTCTTCATCTTAGTTTTTTTTTTTATTCTAAAGCGTAACTTTATATTGAATTAATGCTTTTTTAAAATATTAAAAATAAAATTACATATATACTTATTTTTAATAAAAAAAAACAACGAATTTCTATATTTCGAAATTCGTTGTTGAGTTACGTGAAGATATAATTAAAACTTGATTAAAAGTGTTTTAAAGCCGAAATATTATATTTATGTATATTTATGTTGTTCGTTGAAGCAATAATTTATAGTAATAAAAACTACTGATTATAGTTTCAGACTATTTTAAAAATTACATTATTAAATACTATTGAAATTAGTTTTAGCTTATTTTCCTTGCAGTGACTTTAATAAGTTTTAGTTTTTACAGAATAACTAAACAGTCAATTCATAAAATTCAATTGTTGGCTCTTACATATTTGTTTAAGAAATATATTATTGTACAAATTTATTACTGCAACTTTAAATTATAAATAATTTGATTTGAAAATGTTTGTTTTTAATTTAAACTTTAATGTTTTATTTTTCCTAATTTTCTACTCAATACAAACTGACGTACAATACTTACAAAGCCGTGCTTGTCGCTGATGTTGTTGGTCAGCTTCAGTTTGTGGAAGGAAACCACTTTCTGCATCCACTGCTCCCCCGTAGAAGGACTGTCCGGATGAATGTACATCCGTTTCGGCATTTCCGGATCAGCCTTTCCCGCCACCATCCAACGGCTGCACAACAGACGTAAAAAATAAATAAACAAATCGGGTCACGAGTTAGATACAATTAGGGGGGTGGTATTCGCATGCGGGAGGTTTTGCCCGCAAAAACTGTAACAACAATTTTTGCGCGCATTTTTTTTGTCAATATAATCGAAAGCCAATGTTGATGTGTTTTGTTATATTCGAAAGTACTATAGTAAGTGACGATTCGTGAATTTTTTTACCAAAGGTTCAGAAGATTTACACTAATGTCTGCAAACTATAAAAAAAGTTGATACTTTTTCAATTTTTATTAAAGAATATACTATTTGGAAAATTGTTTTTATAGCTTGCAGAAGATTTGATTTTTGATTTTTTTGATTTTGATTTTAATCAAGTATTTAAACATTGCTTCTGGTTCTTGTGCTAAATTTCACGATCCGACCCTTATTTAATGATATGAAATACATAAAGTCGCATGCTTCGTGCCTTCGTTTACGTTCAATGTAATCGGGTATCTGTTTTATTTGGTCATTATTGTTTTCATTTGAATTATCATCGGACAATTGGTTCGTGGTAATCGCGGCCTATAAATTTTGCAAGAAACAAGAGGTATAAAACGAAAACCAAAATGAACGCGTTCTTCACGTAGATTCGGCAACAAAAAAAATAAACAAAACAAAACAAACACCCGAACGCAAGACACCAATTTCGTCAGGGACAGAGAGAGAGTATTTTTTCATAAATCTAACCTGTTATGGAATTTATATCTACAATCGTCAGCAGCCACGATGTCCATTAGCAAGATGTATTTGGATTTTTTATCAAGGCCCGATACACGCACTTTGTAGGCAGGAAACATGCGCCTGAAACAACGAGAGGATATTTGGTATAGTTCACCTGTTGTGGAATTTATATCGGTAGTCATCCGCAGCCACAATATCCAACAGGAGTATGTATTTGGCTTTCAAGTCTAAGCCGCTCACACGGAACTTCATTTGTGGAAACATTTGCCTGAAAATGTCATATTTATCATTTTCAAATATTATTCGTCCTTGTATATTAAAGGAGTAAAATAACAATTTTAAAAATAACTTCTATAATATTATATAAACCAAGGTTATGTTTTTATCAATAAACTTAATATATTAATCAATAACAAAAATATTATTTTTTGACCCTTTTTATAGAAAATATAGTTAATCATACATTTTATGATTAGACTTAATTATTTCATTGACAGTTGTAAAAGTAATATTACCATACATCACTGATAATTATCTGAGAATTTAATTTGGCGCTTCGAAATCAGATTTATGCATCTTCTCTTTTATATTAATGTTAAAGCCTTCAAGACGCATATTCAGATTATCTCCAACTGCTGTATCGTAAAATTGTGTTAAAAAATCCCACAGGAAACGCACAATGTGTCATGTTTCTTGATAATTTTAACGATCTTGCAATCATGACCCCGGAGGACCTTTTGACTTGTCGGACATATATTTTAACACTGATTATCTCGTTGTTGTAAACTATCTATTGATAAAAGAAGGACAATTTATGGATACTTTTTGCCAAGCCGGTTAAATGATTGTATTCCAAAATATAAAATATAATTACAAATAATAGAAACTAATAATTAATCAATCAAATTTTTAAGCTTGTATTATATTTTTGATAATTATATTTATTTCTTTATCTTAGTATCGTATCATATTTCCACAGACAGTAAAACCAATAAATTCAGCTCTAACAACTTATCATATTCCGTCATACGAATTAATAAACGTCAATATTCGGATCGCTATCTGCTTAATTTAAATACATCCGTCCCTCGCTTCTACTTTTTCTCTGCTTTTATTTGTGTCGATTCGACTTATCTGCTCAATATGTTAAGGAACATGATTTATCCGCGCCGATTAATTTCCCCAAATTCAGACTAATTTGTTCGTGTGGAATACGTGAGAGAATGGGTGTCCAGATTTATCAGTGGCCGTCAAATCTTGTTTCTCTTATCACCGAAAGAAATATAAAAATATGCCTGATTAATAAATAGTTAAAGATAAGTAGTTTCGGGAATTTGATTATCAATAGAGGAAATCGTGTGTCACTTAAAATGAAAGACGAGCGTTGATATTGCAGAAATATAAAACTATTTTTTTTAAATCAAATTAATGATCTCCCATTGATAGATCTAGTATTTCCAAATTTGTCCAATTTGAACATAATAAGTCTAATAATTATAAGTGTTGAGAAGGCATCATCCACTTATCCGGAATGCTGGGACGGTAATACAGGCGCCTGTGTATAATTGAGTAAATAGGTGTATTCGGGCGGCCCAACCCCCCGCTGGGCCACCACTGGGCCGGCGCCACTGCCCATTGCCTCTAAACAAACACAATTCTTATACCTGGATCCGGTCATACCCATGATTTATTGTCTTAGTCTACTTGACCTGTGCCTGCTCACTCAAAGGGTGATTTGTAATAAATACGTTGTAGACAAGAGGGATCATTTAATTCGTTAAAAATTATATGGTCTTCCTCGGTTTTATTACTCTACCGTGTCTATTAACTACTCCTCATACACTCAGCGTGGTGGATATTAAGGGGTGTGTGAATATTCGGGACGTTCTTCGTCTTTTTTTTTTGATGACCAAAACAACGTTTCCTGTCAAGTAAATTATGTTAATTTCGAAAACGGTTGATGGTATTTATAATTTTGGGTCCTCGTTAAAAAATACGAAACGGCCAACGTGAAATAGCCGCCCTAAGACATAAATCAAACCTAAACATATAAACTTTGTCTTATTTCTAAACACGAAGAATTAATTGACTACTTTTTTAGTCACATTTCATTAATAATTTCAAACATTTACCAAATCAAACTTGTTCCTATAAAATATAATTTGCGAATAGGCTGAAAAACCTACGGTCGATAGCCATGAAGAAAGAGAAGAAGAACAAGAAGAATCACAAATATTGTTATAATTATATGTAACCACTATCTTCAATAAAGATGTTTTTTCTCTTTTAAGAAGTGTAGTTTTTTCTTTGATGAAATTCGTACAAGTAAATTATATATTTCTACTAATAATTTGGCTCTAATCCAAATAAGTCTGTAATTAAATATGGACAAAAATAATAATAAATAAATAATATATATATTTTTTTACTTTAAAGGCAACCAAGCAACTAAAAAATGGCTTTGAGTTAAAGACCATTCAAATCTTTTGTAATCCATTTAGATATATATATTTTTAGAAAATATGATATATAATACTATATAGGTAATGATAACAATAAAACTAAAATGACAATCAAAAGGATTTATTTAATTTTTTCATAGATAGATGAGAATTTCAACCATATTTGACTTTTTTGTTAAATTTAGATTAGATTAGATTTGAATACACACAATTACTTAATAAATTGCATTGTATCTTCTACCTCGGATTTCTAATAAAATTACTGCTTGGTTAAATTCCTAATTTCCATGCCAACCAAACCATAGTGTGCTTCTTCTAAGCATAGTTTTTCTGTGCCTTTTTGTTATTTTGTACCAACCCAATATAATCAACAAACCATGTTTTTTTTAACCAGAAGAAAATCTTGATATTTTTCTATCTAGAAGAAAATCTGGCTACTTCTAACTATAATAAAAAAAATAAGAAGCTCTTGGATTAAAGTTGTATTTTGTTTATGTCCGTATAGTAGTATGCACCTCCTTAATTGGATTTAGGGATTAATAGCGCCCACTCCTTTGTACTAACTGGCAAGCAAAGATTGTTAAATCCAATAATCTAATTAACTGCAGCGATAAATAAAGTCGAATCTAAATAATCAATCGAAGCCGATAAATACCGTCAGCGTTTTCCTAACGACTAAATTACTTCATAAAGTCGGGCAATTTTGAAATGGCAATTAACGATTCGGAATTAACCCGTTCTATCGTTATTATCTCCTGATTTATGATTTCCTGAGTAAATATCTAATATAATGCGGCGTGTAGACCACCTGTTAATACCCGGACCACACACTTCTTATTTGCCTTACGTAAACTTTTTTGGGCCCGTAATAATAGGTTGGTTTTTGGGTAGAACACACGAACACGGCCCAGCACGAGATTGCCTTTTGTTTTAAGCGTAATGGCGTCCAAAAAAAGCGAGCCGGATGGATGTGCTCCGTATAACGTTGGTCGATAAGGTGTAATTTAGCGTTTATCATATTTCGAGCGTGGTAGGTACAACGCACCAATTTATTCTTCTTAATCTACCAGCACGACTCGGCCGGGAAAAAACGCCATGGACCACCATAACCGAGTGGTTATTATAATATACTTGTTAGTTAACAACATCGTTATATACTCACAAGGCATTACACCGGAGGTGAGCTCTCCGGGTCCTCGCAGGCATACCACGTTGGGCATACCCACCATCAATTCTAGGTATCCCATTGCACTTAAGTGTATATAATTTTCAATGGTTTATACCACGGCCTGGTACGAATGGAGTCATCCGTAAATCCATTTGTAGATTTATCTCGATATTAATAAGTATCTGCGTTCGATTTATGAGAAATCGTATTTTTTTGAAGCGCCATTCACCAATAAACTTATTTTTGATGGAGATATAAAAACCTTTGAATCATCAATATTAATAAAATACATTTTGTTGTTATCACCCTCGACAACGAACAACAAAGTATATTTTATTAATCTTCTTGAATCAAAATGTATCACAAAATAATGGTTTTACTTTGATATGTCGATGATGAAGTGTTTTTTATTAAAACATCTTTTTTGTACTTTTGAAAAGATACTTTTAGAACAAACATAATGGCTGTAACTTCAACTTAATTATAATAGCTGTATATAAGCATAATTGTAAATAATACATAAAAATATAATTTACCAGCACTACATTTGTAATAAAACACGTTTTTGGGCAATGCGGCGCCGATAATTAATTAAAACCGAAATGAATTGAAATACCCGCGAGGGCTAAGAAGGACGAGGGGGGTGGGGTAAACTTGGGATAATAGGCGGATGCGTTTTCGGGGTTGTCGGTACGTGTACCTCCATTAGGTACATAATAAGGGTTGTTTATTTGTTATAAATAGATAGGCAGCTGTCATTCACGAATAGGGGCGCGTTTTTCGATGGTTGGGTGTGCGCACCCGGTCTGGCAAAGCGAGGATCATATTTTTTCATTTAACGAAAAGCTAGGTCGTTAATAATACCGTCTGCGTTTATAAATGAGTGAAATTATTTTAAAATGTTTTGGTCCTATGATTTGATCATAAAATTGTAAATACTTGTAGTCCCACAACTACTTAAATAATCTTAAAGAATTATTCAATTTTTGAACAATAATCGAATAGTTAAAACACAGTTTGGCACTTATTTAAATAAGTGAAAAAAGTGCCAAACTGTGTTTTACTCATATCAACAACTCAAACAACCCAATTAAAATCGAATAGTTATTTGAACAAAATTGTTTTTTTACTACCCTTTATAAATTGACAGATTTCGTCTCCGAAAACTCCAGCAAAAATTTGAGTTTCGTCACTAGTGAGAGAAAATCCCATAACGTTTCTAGTGACGAAATTTGCCTACAAATTTTCACCTTCAACAACTTCAACTTCATCATGATTTCTGATTCAGAAAGTGATTTTCCCAATACTCCACCAGAAATAGTAAACGAAGCTGAGAAAACCTGTTAACTTTATTACCAGAAGAAATATATGCACATTTCATGGAATAGCAGATTGATAATCGCGTAAATATATATTCTGAAATTATTCTGCTAGCATATTTTGCAAAATTGTCGGAACATTTAAAGCCATCAACCTTATGGTCCATATATTCTGTTTCGAACAACATAATAATAAAAGAGGATATCAACATCAGTATATATACCAGGTTACGTTCTTTCCTAAAACGAAAATCGGATGGTTTTAAAAAGTCCAAAACTCTTTTTGCCCAAGAAATCAACAAGTTCTTAACTAATGCACCTGACTCAAAATACTTAATGACTAAAGTAAATAATGTAAACACCTATTTTTTTAACAAATGCTTAGTTGTATATATGTTTTTAGGTTGCCTTAATTTTTGGAATTTCTGGCGCTTATCACTGCCACGAATTAAAAAATTAACAGTCAATGATATAAACATTTTTGAAACTACACTTACCGGTCAAACACCTGACACAAAGTCAAAGGTAATACGTTCGTTTTATATTACTGGAAACTTTTATGAATTTTCTAAAAAATTCGTCCAATAAATATGAAACAAATCAACTCAAGGTTATTTATTAACTATCAGAATGAGAAGTGTAGTAAGCAAGTTGTCAAAATTAACAAATTTAGTAAACTTCCAACAGAAATAGCTCAGTATTTAAATTTGCCTTTTCCTGAAAAATATGCCGGGCATGGCTTAGGCAGAACTTCCGCTACGCTACTAGTGGATGCAGGAGGTGACCAGCTTCAACTAAAACGGAATGGTGGTTGGAAATCTAGTAATGTTGCTGAGGGATATGTTGATGAATCAAGTAGCAATAGAAATCAAATACAGACCAAAATTTTACAATCTGTACAAAATATAAAAATATCTTCGACGGAATGTTTAATTCATCGAAAACATTTTTTTAAGCTCGGGAACATTACCAAACTCGGCTTCACCTAGTTTCGTAAACTGTTCTCACGCTTAAAAAAAATTATACTTTCCTCACTTGTTGTATAATATACTATTAGGTTATCAAGTATGAAATGAAGCAAACTTCATGTTATTATTTCAATCGCACACAACCTCATTTAGGTACCCTATTTTGACATAATTTGTTTTTGTGTGTAAGGGACATCTTTTCCTCTTTACAACGCATATTTTGGTTTGAAAAAGTTTGCAATAGTTTTTTTGTCTAGGTGATTAAGTGAGACCTAGGAATTCAACAAAATTCGTGTGTTGATAAGGTATGAGTTCCACCGTGGAGCCACAACACTGCAGGCAGTCGCCAGTATCAATAATGGGTTCTGCATTCAAGTGGCTACAAACGCGACCATAGCTCGTTGGTTTAAAAAAATTGGTTCAGGAGTTTTCGACCTGTCTAATGAACCAAGTAGTCGGTGGATAATGACGTCCTGAAAGCAACTGTGGAAGCGAATCCCAGCGAAAGTTCTTTGCATCGGTCAATTCATGCGGCGTCCACTTGTCCAGCTTTTTCACTTTACCGATTTGTGCTAAATAAGTCAAGATTAGACCTTGACTCATTTAGCACAAATCGTTAAAGTGAAAAAGCTGGACAAGTGGACTCCGCATGAATTGACCGATGCACAGAAGGAACGAAGATTCGACGCATGTCTTTCTTTCCTCTCTCGCAAAAAAGACGAACCATTTCTCAATCCAATTATTACGTGTGATGAAAAATGGATCATGTACGATAATAGTAAGCGTTCATCGCAATGGTTAGACAAAGATGAA
The DNA here is from genome assembly GCA_963969525.1 of Ontholestes murinus. Classification (NCBI taxonomy): domain Eukaryota; kingdom Metazoa; phylum Arthropoda; class Insecta; order Coleoptera; family Staphylinidae; genus Ontholestes; species Ontholestes murinus. The sequence goes on from OZ018390.1 coordinate 29,466,303, forward strand.
TTACCAAAACACTGCCCGAAACGAGACATCCAACAGAAGAAGCTGATGGTCACTTTTTGGTGGTCTAGCTCAGGTGTCATTACCCACAGCTTTATGGAACCTAGCCATTCAATAACGGCGGATGTCTACTGCTATAAACTAGACGAAATGATGATGAGAAATCTAGCGATTTAATAGCCAAAATTAGTTCGACCGCATGCCGCACGAATGACAGTGTCAAAGCTACAGGAGTTGGGATTGGAAACTCTCCGGCACCCAACGTACTCGCCAGACCTTTCTTCCTACTAACTATCATTTCTTTCAAAATTTAAACAACTTTTTATTTGGAAATAAATTCAATTCCGCACAGGATGTCAAAATAGCGTTTCAAGAGTTCATCAATTCCCGTAATCCAGGCTTCTACAGCAAAGGGATAAATGAATTACTTCTAAAATGAAAAAATTGTATTGATGATATGGTATACTTTGATTAAAAATAATAACTTTTTATTGGAAAAAAATCTTGAATTCAATTATGTGCATTTCAAAATTATTAAACAAATTTTTGTTAGAACTAATGTAAATAAGTAAGTGTGTCACTAGTACGGAATAAAGGAGGTTGAAATATGTTATCTTGCCCTTAGGTCACTACATTATAGTGGACTACTACCACAAACTTCTCCAAACTTTAGGTATGTTGAACAAAAATAAAATTCTTTAAAGTAAGGGTTTAAGTAAATGTTATAAATAAAGCTTTATCATTGTATATTTGAAAAATTTTGACTACAGCTTTGACCACAAACTGGCAATTGTCAAAATTTAAGTTTATTATATAAAGTATAAAGACAATGTTTAAAATATTGGGAAAAGTTTTTAAAGTGCGTTTTTTCGTTCTTTATATAAATGTTACTCTATATTTTTTTTAAAATTCTAAATACCTTTTACCTTTCGGTGTCGGTTAATCTATATATAGAATCAAAATAATAATAATAGTAGACCATATTTTATAAATGAATAAATTTTTAAAACTTAACTACAGATTAAGCTTGTCAAAATTAAAAAGTTTGTATTGTATTACAAATTTCAGAAAAGCTGTATATTTTATTCCAAGTGAAATATACAAAGTTTTTGAGACAACATTTAAAAATTCTTCTGGAGATAACGAAGTCTATTGGATAGAAATAAATAATTATCTTCTAATAGAATTTCTGGATAATAATAATTGCAATATTCTGTTTTGTTTTTATCTTACTATAAGTGTTACTCCTTTTAGACTAACTCTTTATATTTAAAGATTTTCTGGCCCTGTAAATAAGGCAGCATACAATAATTAAAATTAACATTTATTGCCAGATTAATGTTAAAGTACTTGGAATTGACTATCAAAATGATTTAATACAATATTTTACTTTACTTTTAGAACTATAAATACTCCTACTTCAGAAGTACTACTTTCAAATATAATTTTAAAGAATATAATTATAAATTCCACTTATATATTATTTAAACAAAAGTCACCTTTTACTTACGTTTTACTTAGGTTTTTTTTTACAATCGCTTCTTTAGGAAATTTCTCTTAGAATTTTTTATAGTTAAGAGCGAAGAAAAAGAAATTATATGATCTCAATCATTCAGCTTTAGTCTCAGGGGGGAATTCAATTTTTGCGAATATTCTACGGTGGTGCGTGAATCGTCTAGTAACTTAATCCGCGGATGTCTAAACGCCCCTCTCTGCTCTAATTCATCCCCCAAAACCCCTGATTGATTCGTGATCGCTGCGAGCGGAGCGTGTACTTATCGGCGTGATTCATCCCCCAAAAACCTAATTGATATGTTTGAAATCGAATTGCCTGTAACTGTATCTCCTTAATTCCTGTTTGCGCATTTCCACGCTCTATATTGCAGATTTGACATTATTTTTCACTCAGACACAATCTTCAAATATCATATAGAAACAAAATAGAATTAAGTGGGCAGTTTTATTGATATAATTTTGTATATTGATAATCTTAAACCCTAAGTATCTATTTATTTAATGCGAAAAATATATACTTTCTAATATGTAAAAAAATATTTAGTATAAGTTATCACTTTCTGTATTTTTAGTAGAGTTGCATTTTAACAAAAATAAAGATGGCTTTTAGTTTTCATCCTAATTCAAAACACAGTTTAATAAAAGGTGGTTGATTATTTAAAACTAGATAAAAACTAGAACATACATTTTAAAAATTATATAGTTTAGAATAAAATAAAGTCATTATAAACAGAGATTAAAATTTACTTCCAAAATAACTAGGGCCAAAGCTAAAAGTTATATCCAATCACTTTTTAAACTTCCAAATAAAAACCCCATTTTTTTAAATATTGACTAGAAGATGCGTCTTTTTTTGATATAATTTACTAACACTTCTAATCATACAATCATCTAGATAGATTATTAAGATGACTACAATTACATGCATTCTATTTTAGGCAATTTTTTAAATTATAGATAACGACACTGATGATAAAATTAATGAAGCATTATTATTTCAGAAAGTAATTTTTTAATTTTTCATTCGAATTTGTACATTGATCTAAGGAATTGATGTATTCAAGTATGGTAAAGGAACTAAGGCTGTTAGCACTACTCCTACTCACTACTCATACTTTTCCCAGAGTATTAAAATAGTATATCATAAGTATATCACAAGTATCAATTATTATTAATTATCACAATGAAGTACGACTTATATACATAATTATTAATCCTCATTAGCGCGTTATTACTATTTGCGTTATTCTGTATATTTAATATGTTCTAAGTATGCGATAATATAAGTTTATATATTTAAAAAATCTATAATTTTTGGTATTCCCCTCGCATTTTCTTCGAATATGGACATTTTATAGATAACTAGATATACAGAATTTTAAATAAAAGATATGGCACCACGCGTAAGAAAATTGTATACCTAGAATATTACAATATATGTATACGAACGCCTTTATTAACAACTGGATGGATGTACCATACAACACAGATTAAAAATTTTGGGTACAATATTTTCTTGGAATTTATTAATACTAAGTTCAAATTTTCATGACCTGACAACTTGATATAATATATACAATATAAGTTATTAGGACTCTTTATTTAAAATGGATTTATCTTTAGCAAAAATTCTGTTCTAAATGGACAAAGGATAACCAATACTTTAAAAATACGGAAACATTTCGTAAATCTTCTACATGTTTTACCTCTCAATATATTCAAAACCGTCCTGAAAGTAAGCATGCAAATAAATCGATTGTAATTAAATACTTGCTTAGACAAGGATCTCCTTGCCAAAAAATTTGTTCATCTGAACAAATTTTTTGGAACCTGCCAAATTTTTTTGATATAATTTTTCATTTAGAATTACTTATTGGATTCCTGACTAAAATTTAGCTTTATCAAATTTTTTGCAAGAGGAAATCCTTAAGGCCTAAACATTTTAGAAACAACTTAGGATAAAGAGGTATTAATTTTTTGTACAAATAGAATTTTCCTAAGCGCACGAATTGAATTTTGTTTAGTATCTATAATTGCATCAGTCATCCAAAATGATGTACGGCCGGAGGCAGATCCATTACGTCTCCCTCGTTTTAAAAACGTTCCATGACGACTTTATTTATAATTTTTTAGAAGGCGCGCATTAACGTCGAAGGAATTTATATAGTTATTACGTTGATTTGATTTTTTCCCGGCTAGAAAATGTCATCGTAATAACGAGAGACAATACCCCGTGAGGATCGTGAGGATCACGAGGATCAGCGCATGCACTTAATCATGGATAAAGTTGAATGAACGTATATATTTACTATAAAGAATGCTGAGGCATATAATTATGGCAGCGAGTGTACCGTGATTAGGTAGGTAGTTTTCTCACCTACCAAACCTATTATTAAGTAAAGATTCCCTCGGGTTAGTGATTACCAAAGTACACAAACACGCTTGTTTGTACAAACTGGCCTCAAGAAGAAAGAGGGAAAAAAATATATACCTACGACGCGAACGAAAATTTAAATTGGCCCTGACGCATCCAGGCGCCACTCATTTCGGTTAAAACAAATAATGAGGAAAAAACGAAGCGGTAATTGCACAAGTACCACCAACTCGGTGCCTTCGGGCAGATCGTTCCGATTAAACGGGTTTATTATTTCCATATTGGCCGGAATGTCGATAGTGCGGTTTTATTTATCGACGTGAAAAATCGCCGAGTTGCGATAGTTTCGAGTCAACGGTCATTCGTTACAAATCATCAATGAATCCACACTACTCATGCATTCGGGCCAATTCATTGATAACTCTAGTCTTGTTGATATATTTCGCAAACAACAATTAATCGATCGTTGTAGAGTGCATTGATAACGCAATCTGAACTTTGCACGTAATTTAGTTTGTGTAAAAATTTTTGCGAATTACAGAAGTTACATCTGTTGGGATAAACTTAATTGATGGCTTCAAAACAAAATAATTATAGATTTTTATAATTTTAGAAAATAAGCAATTAAGCAATTTAATCATTAGCAATCTTAAAGATAATAAATAATCCACTATGATGTAAGGCTTCCTTGAACATTCTAAAAATATTTCTCAAGTTTTTTTTGCATTAGCACTAATATTTGTTGATGGCTGGAAGATCGCTCGATTCGTAATTTTCTTTCCGATTATCTAATTCTGTTTTAAGTATATTAAATTATCACTTTCAATTTTATCCCTGTCGTTAGAAATATTTACACTACCAGTTTTAGGTGATTTGAAGACGTTGACGACTGGAAAATCATTTTGATCGCTCTCTATGGATGGTGAGATAACGAATAGAAAGCCTAAAGTGTGCAAGTTTATTAAAGTTTTAGCTTAAACCCTATTCTTATCTAATCATAAACAAAAATGTAATCATTTAGTTGAAAACTTGTTTGTTTTTTCAGTAAGCCTTAGATAGAACGGGAGGCTTGTCTCATTTTTTGGCCTCGGAAGCAAGTCCATTTTGGCGACGAGAATGGAATTTACTTGTCTCTAGTAACTGTAGTAACGTATTTTGTAGTTTGGTTTTATCTAAGCAATCGATTAATTTGATGTTCATCGTTTTATCGCTGCAATTTGTGAAAATTGGAAATTGAGACGTCGCCTGGTCCGAAGTGACCGCGCGCGCCGACAGCTCCGAAAGGCATAATTAGATGTATTATTAATAAAATAGAAAGTCGCTAATGTTATTTATTAAGGCGATTAAGACTGACAGCGTTTTAAGCCATTATCGTAAAATTATTAATTACGAGCCGAGCGCCTTGGCGCACACACGTCGCCGCTGCCTCGCGAGCTTTGAACATAAATCAAAGCGCAACAAATTCAATTCCGCCGTTTCGCAGCGGGGGCTCCCTCTTTTAATATCGCATATTTCCGCAAATCAAATAAACGTTACACCCCTTGCGCTCCACCCGCGCACGTTACCGGGGTGGCTTTTATTTTAATAAGGCGCGCGCGAAATGGGAACGTGCGTAGGAGATGCGAGCGCTGCGCCTAGGCAATATGGGCAATTAAAAGGCGCTTTCGAAAAAAAAAGAGAAAAAAAAATTACGCGCGCTGCGGAATTCAATTGTTTCGGGGATTTTCAACCGAAAGTGCGGTAATTAGGTGCTCGTTTGAATGAAGCTAACAAGCTGGAACATTATGTAAATAATCAATCAATTTCAATGGTTGTTGTAATAGCGTAAACCGGCGTCACGTTTTGTACGTGAAAATAATCGCGTTTTCTCGCCCGATTCGCGCGCCTTTTCGAATGATTCCAACATGGCCACGTTGCGCTCCCGACGGTCCGACCGCCGAACCTCGGGGAACCCCTTAATTGCGCCAGTAATTATCGGCGCGACTATAAAATCTTCGGTGAACGGAAGATATATCTTTATTAACGTTAAAATAATTTGTAAGGCACGCTTGGGCGTATATGTAAATATAATTTTATCTACGTGGGTGTGTTGGAAAAAAATCGTTTTTGAAAGTAATAAATCACCGGACCGGCCCGCCACCAACATGCTCTTTATGTGTGTGTGTGTGTGTGTTATTATACGAATAGGTTAAGTGTAATCAGGGGGGCACGATAATAACGCTCACATCATGACAGGTAAAGCCCCGCGGCGATTTCGAACTAATTCTAGGGTACGACCGGCCGAGGCGCCTAAACAAGACATAAGAAGTACGGGTCAGGATGCACGCGAGACTGCACCAAGTTGGACATATTAGGTCATGGCGAAAAAGTCGAGATAATTAATAAAATCTTTTAAAAATACAAAAACAAAAAGAATGTCTGCTTAGTATAAAACAAATTTCGACTTGTTTCAGGTCTTTTGTTATTTTTTCCAATAATGTTACAATGATAGGACAAATTTTCAAAATAGAATTAATGATATATTCTTTATTAGATAAATTGCATAAAATTTATAAACCGAAACAAAATCTTTCACTGGATGAATCTATGATACCCTAGAGAAATCAACAGTTTTCTAATATGTATATTGGGTTGTAACCCATGATTATAAAACATTATAAAATTAGATGTGGTTTACTAGTGAGAATATTGTTTTAAATTATACAACGGAAATTGAGAAAATGGCGAAATGTTGTCATACGACTTTTGAATGGTTATGAAACTATTTAGCATCATGTATAAATGTACCATTAGTGCTGAGTAGGCAGAGAAATTTACTTTATAGAAATATTAAAATTTGTGCTACAATAAGAGAAAATGATGGGATACTTTAACATCTAAGAAAATTAAGTTCCTTACATGATTTTCGTAGAATAAGGAATGTTTAAAACACATCTGAAAAGGTCAAAAAGACATAAAAATGATCTCAATTATATACTGTAGAATAGAATGAGTAGAAAAACTAGCAAAACCTGAAAGTATTTTTGAATGTGTATATAAATGGTGCTGATTTAGTAGATCAATATCTTGCTTATAATTTAAATATACTCGTCAAATGGATAAAGAAGGCTTTAATGTTTATATATTCTTCCCCGTCAACAACTTCGATCTTTTTGGATCTCATCAGCATAGCGCAGTTGGAGACAGTGACTCGAGATTCACTTAGGGGGTATTTAGCTTTCAGGATTAACCATCGATACGATAAAACCATAAAGGTACTGTCTAAACGTTGCACTAGATCCAAATTTAATGTTTATGTTAAATTGTGCTCTATTTAATTCATTTCTGGTAATCAAGATATTGAATAAAACAAACATTTTTTTTAAGTAAGTCATAAAGGACTGGATTTATCGGTAATAAAGTAAGATGGCCACGTTCAGACCAGTGAGAAATGATATTAATCCATCACATTTGGTTACGGTCGCGCACCTCAGGGGTCAGACGTTATCTACCGAAATGCAAAAATTAACGTCCACTTTATCGCATCTGCTTCATTGCCGCATTCGTAAAGTTACAATATTAATTATGCGTCGAGTAAGGTCTGGCCGTTCCGTTTTACGAGCCCGATATCCAATTTTGCTCCTTTCGCAACGATGTTAATGTCTCGGATCCAATTGGACTGTAAACGGTTTATCGATGGTGCCGCCAAAGATAATTGCCGTTGGAAATTGCAGGAAATATTAATATCTAGTTTGATCACGTTTAATTTAGATTGCGGATTAACTTTCAGCAGATACCATTGCTCAAAGTGTAATGTAGAGTTTCTTTTCAAACTAATTGTCGTAATGGTATCTAAAAATTGGTATGGTTATTAATTATTGTCACCTCTCAACAACAGCAATGGACCGGTTTTGATCTATTTTGGATCTCATCAGCTGAAGCGCCATCTATTGTCTAAACGTTGCACTAGATCCCAAATGGGTGGATAACCACCGACATTAAAGGGATCTGTTAACAGCGACAACTATAATAATAATCATGTAAATATTAATTATTGTTCCCTGGCTACAACAACTACGGACCTATTTCGACCTATTTAGGATCTCTTCAGCGTAGGTGCCATCTATTGTCTAAACGTTGTACTAGGTTCCAAATGGGTGAATAACCACCAACAGCGACAATTATAACAATAATAATGTAAATATTAATTCTTTTCCCTGTCAGCAACAGCCGTAGACCGGTTTTGATCTAATTTGTGAATCATCAGAGACAAGAAATCGAGATTTACTATGGAGTATTTAACTCGACGAGTTAAACATCGATTACGATAGATGGCACCTTTATGGTAATATCGTAATTGATGGTATTGAGGAAATCAGAAGTCATATTAGTACGAAATTTATAAAAGAAAATTGTTTACAATATCATAATTACTTATATCTATATTTTAATAAGCCTCATATTACAAAAACCAAACATTTAATTCTTAAATGTTTTCTGCTTTTACTTGCTGGTACATTTACTTGAGAAAACACTTTAAATTTTGATTTCTACTGCATATTTGAATAATTGTGCCTATAATTTTGCCCAAAAATTGGCCTGGTTATCAAAATTACTTAAAATACGCTTTACTTTATATCTATATGTTCATTCATTAAGGACAGATAAACTGGGACTAATTTTGGCTTTATGAATTTCTAATACTTCCAGTAAATTGATTTTACGGCCTTTGAAATTCATGAAACTAAAATGAATTCCAATTTTTCTGACTATCTTTCTTAACGCATTCATTTCTTTTTAAAGTTCCAAAATGAATCCCAATTTTTCTGACCTTAATGCCCAAACAGATATAACGCATTTTTCTCTTTTAAAAATTATATAAATAACACTTAAGCGTATTTTAAAATCATTTTTTTACGTTTGAATAGCTTCAAGTAAACCTTTGCTTAGGATTTACATCCTGAGTAATGGATTAACACAAATTAGGATGCACTTAGTTATCATAATGTAATAGTAAATTTTAGAACTAGATAACTCCATTAATTTTCGGATGCTAATCACCAATTAAGGAATTCGAAAGTTCCATAAGGTCAAAATGAATTTAGTATACATTAAATATAACAATAACCATTTAACAAATCTACGATAAACCAAATTACAACTCTCTCCAGAAATTTACGGCACGATTCTATTGAAAATATTCTCGTTTTTTTTTATCAAAGACGCCAATCGCCAAATTATCAACCGTTAAGAGTGCTGTAAAATAATTTTACAAATTTCTGATGGTGTTACGACTGGCCATAAAATAACACCCACGCGCACACATAAAATGTCAAAAAATCTGTGAACACGTCCCTCCTTCGTCGCTCAAAAAATTAACATTAATTAATTTGATTTTGCCTCTACGTCAAATATTTTAAGAGTAATTAATTATATTTAAAACGACGAGTGGAAATTTGTGTAATGATTAATTTATATGATAATGTGTGTATAGCAAGAGTAAATCAAACATCGTAAAATTTTTGGTTTTAAAAGCGTTGTACAAAAAAAATTACACACCACTATCGATGCAAGAATTTTAATGCCTTGTGGAAAATGCGCTTTAGTGGATAATATTCTAAGTATTCAGAATGGCTAGTCAGGTATAAAATCAGCATATTCCACTAAATAAGTGGTAATTATGTGGAAAATGCAAAGCGATAAAAATAACAACAACAACGGCGGCCATTGTTGATAACTGGCATACTTTTGTGAAATATTCGGTAATTGGATTGATAACATGTTTATTGCTCAAAAAGTATTTTCACAAACACTTGTGTAAATGATCCAAAATTTAAATATAAAAAATCCATTAGATTTAAACTCAAATGGTGATAAAATATTTTCATAATAAAAGCAATTTTATTGAATATAAAATTACTTCCGAATTTAGTGTGTTCATAAATTGTTTACAGTTATATTTCACTTATAAATCTGATTAGTACTAAATAATTGACGCTGCGATTGTGAAATCGAATGGAATAATATTTTTGAGCGAATAAATATGGCGAATTTAAGCCGGCCGGATACGCGTTTGTGTATTATTTTAATTTAATTTGCCAAACATAAATACAACACGTCGGCTGTTTGTGAAATTTTAATTAAATCCACTAGAAATGGCGATTTAAAACACCAACGCTTACGATATTTAATTGAAAACACCGAAAATAAACCAACCGGTGCGTACAGTGAAAAACGCATAACAATAAACGCCGTTTTATAAACAATCGGGGGCTTTCGGATCGATAGAGCGTTTTTCATTTAACAAATTCATACAAAATAATATACATATTTTTATAATTCATTATTTTATATCGACGCCCATGAAATTAATATATAAATCCATGCATTTTACAGCATCATCAATGAGTGTATAATTTTTGCATTTGTTTACATTTAAATTATTATATCCAAAATATTAAAATAAATTTCGGTGTTTTTTTTTTCTCATTTAAGAAAAACGAACTCAATAAATTCCTCCTGCGTGTAAATGGCTAAATGTAGATATCAAGCGCTTGTAGAGCTGGTAGTAAGCCGCGAGATTTTACAAACACTTTTCCTGTAACGGATTACCCCCTGAAACCGATTAATCAACCCCTAAAAAAAATGCCGTGACGCATTCCTGCGGTATCACCGTTCCACATCTTTCCCACTTTGAGGCGGCGTTTTCGGTTCATGTAGTTCCTCCGCCTTGTGCCTTGTAAACGCTTTCCTTTGGGAAATTTCCCCCGGAATGAACTTTACACGACCGTAGACGAACTCATTTTCCAGACTCGGGAAAACGTCACACGCTTTATTAATAATATGAAGCCACTGGCGGCTCGCGAAGAAAACCGGTTCCAATCTTGAATTTGCTCCTTAGAAAAGTACCACACATATAATATTATTATAATCAATAATATTAATAATTAAAACTTACATTATTGCATATGCTTATTATAATAAAAACGAATGACATCTTGTGATTAAACACTTTTATTATTACTAAATAAAGTCTTTGAATTAATGACATTAATTTTAGCTTTTAATTCTAATCAATATTAAAACATGTTTCTTCTAGATAGATAAATACATACATATATTTATTGACAAATTTTGCAATATTGACAATGAGGTGTTAGTGAGTTAATTTGTTAAAAAGCTATCGACCAGAGGTCTTTCTGCCTTGTTTCTTCTATTTTATTTAAATTCGCAACATTTAAATAAAACAGAATAAACATTAATAAATAGTAACGACTAGAAGGAATCTTTACAAATAAACAAAAAATATGTAAATCCTACAATTTAATTCAAATGTCACTTAATAGGCTAAAGTTAAAACACAATATAAATTATCCCTAATCAGTATGGTCTAAACATTTTAGTTAACTTTGTTAAAATATTTAAAATTTTACATGTAAGTTAGTTTTGAATAATGTGATGAATCTAATATAAACCACCCACGCAACCAAGATATATATTTTTATTAATTGTCCACTTTCCAATTCCTAAATAATTATATTCAGTGTGATCTGTAGGTGTTCAGTAAAAAAACCTCTTAATTTATGTTTTATTGCAGATGTAAAACTATTACCAGCATTAAAATTGATTTATTGGATGATTATAATATCGCTTCTTAAAAGGTAATGATGATTAAAATGCGACTTTTTAAAATTTACATTATTAATTATAAATTCCTTGGATTAAAATGTTTTTTTATCAACTAGATTATAAATATATTATATATTTTCTTAAATAGATGATTTCAAAATTAAAATTGTAGCTATAATTATATAAATTGAATTTATCATCCACATTTTTATTAAGTAATGATAGAATAAGAAAACATCGAATTATTATTTCCCTTTCAATAAAGGCCACGGACCAGTTTCGATATATTTTGGATCTCACCAGTGTAGTGCAATCTAGGGCAGAGTTTTTTTTTTTATGAGATGAGAGAAAATCCTGCATGGACACCCTTTAAGTAAGCAGAGAAAGTGATTTTTATAACTCCAACCATCTCTAAAAATAGAGAAACCATTAAGGTGGCATCTATTACCTAAATCATTACAATATATTTCCCTAATTGTGTAGATAACTACCGACAATTGCAGGAAACTGTCAACGGCGATAAATGTAACAATAATAATGTAAACAATATTGATATATCGATTCCTCTATAACGATAGTTACGGACTAGTTTCGATCAATTTTGGATCTCATTATCGTGGCGAAGTTGAATACAGGTAGACGGAGTTTTTTCTGGTATCCATAATTTAGTACAATACTTTATGTAATAGATGTCACCATAATAGTTTATCTATATACTTTATGCGATTTATTTAAAAACAGGCAATTTATAAATCAGTTATAGTCAAATCATTTGAATCTCTAAAATTTGAGAGAAATAAATTTTTACAGTGATGTGTATACAATAATTTTTAGTCGGTAGTTCAAGATTTTGATTTGATTTTAATAAATATGAAAAAATATGTAATTGTGGAGGCTTTCACTTCGTGATACATTTTGATAATTCAAAAAAAGGGCAATTTATAAATCAGTTATAGCCAAATCATTTTAATCTCTAAAATTTGAGAGAAATAAATTTTTACAGTGATGTGTATACAATAATTTTTAGTCGGTAGTTCAAGATTTTGATTTGATTTTAATAAATATGAAAAAATATGTAATTGTGGAGCCTTTCACTTCGTGATACATTTTGATAATTCAAAATAATTCAAAAAAATTCAAAAACAAGGCAATTTATAAATCAGTTATAGCCAAATCATTTTAATCTCTAAAATTTGAGAGAAATACATTTTTACAGTGATGTGTATACAATAATTTTAAGTCGGTAGTTCAAGATTTTTATTTGATTTTAATAAATATGAAAAAATAAGTAATTGTGGAGGCTTTCACTTCGTGATACATTTTGATAATTCAAAATAAATAAACAATTAACTTTGTTGGTATCACTGTTTATTTAGTCTTGTAACTATAGTTTCGACAACTTCAGCTTGTCACTATTGTTTGATAATGACAAGCTGAAGTCGTCGAAACTATAGTTACAAGTTTAAATAAAACGTGATACCAACAAAGTTAATTGTTTATTTATTTTGAAATATGAAAAAGATTTGTTAAATACCTCACAATACACAAAAATGTGCAATCTCCAATATAATTTCATCAGTCTTAGTGTTTAGTATAATATAATTTCAAGGACAATCTTTTTTCTAATATCTTTTTTAAACTTGCTTTACTTTAAAATTGCTACTTTGGTGGGCACAATAAAAGAAGTGGCTTGAAGGTTTTTTTATTACATTTTATTTACATTTCTAATACAAGATGACTTAAAATAACAGAGTTTTATTTAATGCGTAGTAGCAGCACTGTCTAGTAAGGTTGAATCAGTAAACATTCCGCAATTTTAGTAACTGTAGATCATCAGTTCATATTTTTTTAAAGAACAGGTGACTATAGTACCTATTAATGCAAATATAATAACTGAATAATTTTCTACGCATTCAAGAGACATGGTTTCAACAGGATGGAGCGACATTACACACTTCAAAGCAATCTAGAAAGCTGATCAAAAGCATATAATTTGTAACAATGTTTTTGCGTTAAATAAGTGTTTCTTATGCAAATTCTAAAGAATTTGTAAAGAAGATTTTCGCCTAATCAGAAATAATTATCAATATTAATATGCATATTTAGGGGCAAGTTTTTTTTATTTACCTAACAGATAATTAATGTGTTAGTTTGTAAAAATGCTATCGACCAAAGACCCTTTTTGCTATTATTTCAACATTTGGCAACGTTCTTTGATTTCCTAGATAGACAATAATTTTCAACAAAGTCAAATCTTTATCTTATAGAAATTTGTTGTTGAGTTACGTGAAGATATAATTAAAACTTGATTAAAACACTAACACTTTCTTCACAATTAATTGTGAAGAAAGTGTTAGTGTTTTAATCAAGTTTCAAATCTTTATCTGTTAAAGGATGATTGATAAGCCTAAGTTAGAGCAAATATTATGAAAAAAGAAAATATAGAGAATTATTGGACTCTCAATGCCTGTCAAAAATATGGGTTAGAGTGGAAGATCATCCGCATTAACTCCACCCGGCTTATTATTATCGAATTTTTTTGTAATTTGGTGGCTTAAATCCTTCATTGTATCAGGTTAATGTTATATTATGAGTGGATAAAATATTGTACTTCCTGATAAAGTAATTTATTTTATTTTCTGGACTAGTTTCGGTCCATGACCATCTTTAGCAAAAAACGGCTTTTTAAAAATTAATAATCGAAGATTGTATAATAACTGTTTCTACAACAAACATTCCAATTTAAAATATCATATCACGTGTCAAATATTTGACACTGACAGTGTAATGTTCGTTGTAGAAACAGTTATTATACAATATTCAAGTACCGTATTTTACCCACTCATAATAATACAAAAATTTTGTATATTTTGTATTATATTTTTACATATTTATATGCATTTTGTTAAGAAGGAACAGAGAGTATAATAAATAAATAAAAGATTTGTCAGTTTGTGAGGCTATCTGAAGAGAAAAAAGGTCCACAATTCGACCAAAACCTCTGGATGAATTAAAACAGAGAATTCAGGATAAAATTTACAATATTTTTGTAAATGTCAACAAGGAATATCAAAAATTCTGAATATACATAACTCCGCCAAAAACTCTGGATGAGTTGAAATAGGAAGTTCAGGATAAAATTATTGTGAATTTCGATGTTTAAATCTTACAAATGTCAATGGGAATCTCAAAAATTGCATGAATTTGCAATTTAATAAAAATATTCAGGTTTAAAAATTTGGAAATCAAATTAATTCAAGCTTAGATAAAATTGGGAATGTAATTTAGATTTTGGTATAGGAATAATTAATTTAGTATTTATGCATATGACGTTTCCTTTTCTGAAACCATTTGAAATTTTGATTATTCTATTCTTTCAAAATTTAAATATTGATTCATTATTAAATATATTTGATTTTTACTTTCTGTATATAGAAAAAAACATAAAACATTGTATGTAATTAAAAATAAAGCATAATACAAGTTTAAGTTTAAATATAAATCACATTCTAAGACTAATCTTATCTAATTTAGATTTAAAGTCGTGCAAATTTTTTTATTAATTTCCTCACTCAAAAATTTTAACCTTTTGAATTTCTGTTTTATTCAAAAAGTTTTGTAAACTATTTTACTCCAAACCGAGAGACGATCAGTAATTTTAATTTATATGTATATGTAGGGTGGGTGGGTGGCCTCTATCCCACCCTCCAATCAGTAAAACATCATCAAAAATTATTTAAAATATTTGTATGAATACATCAATTAAAAATGCAATTATTTTGTATATATGACTTTCTAGAGCTAATATTATCTAATTTAGATTTAGAGTCTGCCCACCCATCATGCATCAAAGTTTTAATAATTTTACCATTTTAATTTTTTTTATTCAAAAAGTTTTGTAATTAATTTTATTGGAAACCGCGAAACGATAAGGAATTAAAGTTTATATGTATATGTAGGGTGGGTGGGTGCCCTCTGTCCCACCCTCCAATTAGTAAAGCATCATCAAAAATAATTTAAAAAATTTGTTTAATTAATTCTTATAATCAATAGATTATCTATTATCAATATTCCAAAATATGTTTATTTAGCTTTTACAACTTTTATTGGTGGGTGGGTTTTTCAAATTTTTTAAACAAAATTTGAAGGGAATGAGCAACTGAACAAGTTTTATTAAATCATAGTTTTCATAAAGTTCTAACTTCCTATAAAAAATAAAAATTAATAGTTTTGACATATTTTGCCTATTGCTAATAAACTATAGGAGTTACATGAAATAATTGTAAAGAATCTAAAATTGAATGAATAATTAAGAATAACCATTTCAAATAAACCTCATAGTTTTCGAGAAAAATACAGAGAAAGTACTATGATGGCATCATCACCATTTTTTTAAAGTATTTTCATTTTTTTAAGGCTTAACTCATACTTTACAATTGCTAGTTTTTTTTGCACAGTAAAACAGTATCACATAATTCACATTTCTTATACAAGATGACACAAAATAAAGGAGATATTTCGATTGCTTTATGGCCTAGCAAGGTTGATAAACATTCCGCCATTTAAGTAACTGTAAATCATCAGACCATATATATTTCTTTAATGAACAGGTAACTATAGTTATCTATCAATGCAAATGTATTAATTGACTAATTTTCTACGCGTTCAAGACACCTAGTTTCAACAGGATGGAGCGTCACCACACACTATAATCAATAAATGCTGCATTAAAAATGTTCCGTAACAACCATATAATTTTTAACAATGTTTTTGTTAAATTATCATTTTTAATGTGCAAAATATTATGCAAATTCTAATATTTGTAAAGAATATTTTCCTTAAAATAAAATTATTATTATTAATATTAATATTAATATACATATTTTTGGCCAAGATTTAAATTTACCTAACAGATGTTATTTTTTCGACCAGCGATCTTTTTTGTTATTGTTTGAAGATTTGGTAACGTTCCTTGACTTTCTAGATCGACAATCTAATCGACAGGAAAATTACTTTCACAAAGATGTTCTGAAATTTTGGATGAGTTTAATACTTGCTACTCTGTATTTCCTAACATATAATACGATTTACTGATACTTAGTGATTTGTCGATCTTAAAAGATCATAAAACATTTACAAAAACTTGTGAAGGCTTCGATAATAGTCAAATCTCCATCTGTAAAAGGATAAGGATGATAAGCCCAAATATTATTGAAAAATAGAATCTAGAGAATTATTGGAGTGCAGTGCCTGTCAAAAATATGAGTTACAGTGGAAGATCATCCGCAAAAACTCACCCGATTTATTCCATCCAAAATTTTTTTGTATGTTTTTAAGTACATCTCGTAACGCCATTATATTTAAACGCAAACAATCTAATACGGTTCAACATTCGCATTCCCCACTCAATAGGTTTATAACACTATATAATCCACTGCATTATACAGTTGATATTTTTAGTGATAGTTTAAAAATATTCCGAAGATTACTTGATTGTTTATTATGAAATTTTCTCATATCTCGCTGGTCAAAATACATTGCTTTTATCATTTACCTTTACGTCAAATAAATTTGTAACATCTTGATTATCAAGCAAGCATCTGTACTTATTAACATTAATTCTATATTACATATTGTAAATTTCCCCTGTAATAAGATTATTTTTAATCTGCTGGGCAATCAAATTTATTATTATTTTAATTTATTTTTACATATGTATGTGTATTTTGTTAAGAAGAAAGGTAAAGTATAGGAAATAAATAAAGGTTTGTCAGTTTGTGATGTTTCTCTCTTTTGATGCTATCTGAAGAGAAAAGTGTACACGACTCGACCAAAACCTCGGGATGAGTTAAAACAGAGAATTCAGGATAAAATTCACAATGTCCCAATTAAAATACTTCAAATGTAAACAAAGAATTTTAATAATTCTGATAAGTAAATATACACGATTCCACCAAAAATTTTGGATGAGTTAATACAGAAAATTCAGGATAAAATTCAAAATATCTAAGCTTAAATCTTACAAATGTCCATGGAGAATCTCAAAAATTGCATGAATTTGCAATTTATTAAAAATATTCAGGTTTTATAAATTTGGAAATCAAATTAATTTAAGATAAGACAAAATTAGAACTGTAATTTGGATTTTGATATAGAAAGAATGAATTTAGTATTTATAGGAATTCTTATCTTTTCTGAAACTATTTGAAATTTTGAATATTCAATTTTTTCAAAATGTGATTTATTATTATTTTGGTATAGAAAGAATGAATTTAGTATTTATAGGAATTCTTATCTTTTCTGAAACTATTTGAAATTTTGAATATTCAATTTTTTCAAAATGTGATTTATTAAATATAATCGATTTTTTTAATTGTCAATATCCAAATTTAAAAGAATCCGTAAATGATTTTAAATGTAACTTTAAATAAGCTAATTATTAAAAGAGTTAGATTTTTTCAAAAAGATTTTCAAAATTAGCCATAATTTTAACTGGTTTAAGTCTTTTGTTATTTATTGCGTGTCAAATTAGTGTAATGTTATTGCATAAAACTCCTTCTGTATTATTTACTTTTTAGACTTTGGCTTTCTGCCTTTCTGTTACCGATCGTGTTATTTGTAATGTGATGGATTTTTAAGATGTTTAGTTAAATTTATTACACATATACTAAAAAGGAATTTATGTTTTTTTTAAATTTGCATTCTTATATACTTCCATAATTTTATTGAGTCTTTGGTTTGATTTGCGAATTTTAATTTTGGATTCTATTATCTTACTATAATTTTGATTGGTTAGAGTTTTTGGTTGTTTATTACTTTTGAAATTAATGATTCAGCCACAGATAATATAATTTGTGATTAGGAGAAGTAAAACTCTTGTTCCAAATAAAGAAATGGAACATAACAAGAGTTTTACTTCTCCTAATTTGAAAATTTGGTTCCATCAAGAGAGCAGCAGAACAAGTATCGATAATTTGTGATGTTGTGGTTGTTCAAACGTTTTTAGTTAAACTTTGCATACTAAGAGACTTGTAAAGTGATAGCTTAGAAGGAAAGATATTTTCTCATTGCATCTTTGATAATTTAATTAAATAGATCTTTTCTCATTGCACCTTTTATAATTAAAATTTTAAAACAATTTTACAAATTTTAAGCAGAATGCTTAAAACATCAAATAAAAAATAAAATAAATATCTACAGTTGTAGATAGAAGTAGAAGAAATTCTCCAGAATTCCAATAAATGGAAACATTCTATATGGGTTTGACTGGAAGAACATTCCGAAGAATGAAGTCCGCCTGTGATTCCTGTGCTCAAAATTTAGTGTATTTTTTTATTTATGTGTATATTATTATTATGTATTTTGTTAACAGGTAATCCAAAGCATCACAATAAATAAACTCCAAGAATCTAAAAATTTCTAACCTCTAATTTTCTTTATGAAGTCTTAATTTATTACTTTTGCCTTATTTTAAATACCTAGAAATAAAAATTAATCAATAAATAAAATAAACTAAAAAATTTAAAATAACTAATTTTTATGTGTGATTTATTTATATTTAACAAGAATGTGAATGGTTTTTTAAAAATTTGTTCTCATTATTTATATAAGCTACTAAATAAACATTTATATGATACTACCTTAGTTATACTGATCGAAGAATGCCATCCATTAATGGCTCAAATTTAAGTCCCAATATAATTCTTAAATTTAAGAAACATCACTAAATTCATTTGATTTTATTTCATTGAATGTCAATGATAAACTAATCATTGATTAACTACTATTTACGTTATTTTATGAAAACAACTTGGAAAAACACGTACGGACAATTATATCTATAAAAACATTCTACAATAAATTTTTGATTTTCATTTAAATGCATTATAGATTGTATTTTTTTGTAAAATATCAAACTAAAATATATTTGTGGGCATTAGGCTAAAATCAAAACATGTTTGCTTTATATTTAAAAAATAATTCCAGCTATACATATGAAAAATTATCTCGGCGCTCGCATTAATTTAAAACTAATTACAATTTAATTTAATAATTAAGCGCTGATTAACAATAAACAGCGCACATAATTAAGTGAAATTTAGAAGTGTGAACTGTTTAAATCATCAATTTCAGGAGGTGTAACTCGACCGGCGTTATTATTATTATTATTTACTTCAATTATGTCGAAATTGTTCTAATTAGGAGCACTAAACTCGACCAGATACGGTTATAATTACGACTTTGCTGCGGGAACAATTATGCACTCAAAATTAAAATGGTAATTAACCAAATCATGTTCCGTCATCACAAGAAACACCCAAAGGTTGAAATATTAATAGTCTACTTGGAAAAACCAAGAGTCTATACGTAAAGACGAACTACAGCCTTTTTTTACTTTCCCTATATAGAATATATATTGTATTGATGTTTATTGATTCTATATAGGTATTAGAGTCTGAATAGAGATTATTGTATGTAGAGAAAGCAGTGTTTTAAAAGCAAGATTTTTTTTATTCCAATGTAATTTTTAAAACTCAAATGTTTTTTTTAATGGAAAACTTGATTATTATCTCTTCTAAAAGTTTTGATCAATAATATCAAAAAAGTAAAACTTGACTTTATAATATTCTTTCGATGAACGAAAACGTGCGTTGGTGATCAAATTTTAGAACAGGAAACAGCTTAGGTGATAAATAAAAAATAAAAGAGAATAATAGGACCATTAACCGGCCATGTAGTACCTTTATTATTTAAACAAACAAACCCGTCCAGCATTATGTAAGCTTTTTAGTATCCAAACAGAACAGTTAAATCCTCCTAATTATCCAATTTTCACAATTTGTGTGTGGTACGCGCGGCCCGAAAGGAAAAAAAAGGAACTATGTTGAAAAAAACCTCCGACAGCCGCCTTCAACTATTATTAGTCCTTTCGACACCGTAAAATCACTTAGTAAGTGTGAAATTAAGCCGCGACCATGGTAATTTATAACGAATCTCTTCCTTTGCCACTGTGACTTTCTGCTCCTAATTAGTGCCGAAAAATAGGTGTAAAAACTGTAACGAATAATTAAATAGTCCGTGATTCGGTGGGTTTATTTTCGAAATGTGACGAACACGTGTAAATTTTTTTCTAGCGCTTCCGACGGACGCCGCTGTGAAATTTTCGAATCGTTATTTACGGCCGTCCCGGACGCCCGACGCCATTGTGTTTGTTCAAAATAAATTCCGGTTTGATTTACGACGGTTTCGCGCTATTAGTTTCAATCATGTACTAAACGTTCTACCTACTGGATTTACTACAACGAAATGTTGCTATAAATTTCGGCCAACAAACTCGTTTGGGCTTGAAATGTGCAACAATGTTTGTTACGTACAACTGGCGTGAATATTAGAATTGAGGAAAGATACACGTTTTGCTGATTTTGATTGAAGTTTTTGGTTTCGATTCTAAACAACACTCTGGACTCTACTGAAAATATTTGAAGGTCTATATATTCTTTTTGCGTGTTTAATCTTTAAGATAGTATGAAAAAAAGTTTTGATTATAACAGCAAGGAAAGACTTTTAATAAATTAACCAAACTTAAATCTAATGATAAATAAAACTTACTTTGTTAATATCACAAACGGAATTTATTTCGTAACTATAGTTTCAACCTTACAAGGCCATTATCAAACGTACAGTGATAATGGCCTTGTAAGGTTATTAACAGAGTAAGTTTTATTTATCCATTGATAAAGTTCCTGATTCAAAATGTATCACAAAGTTATGGCTTTAAGCATCAAACATATTAAATCTAATGTCTTTTACTCGAAAAGTTTTAAGTTATTTTCTGGTAAATCATTTTATAATATATATATAGTTTCATTGGCAGTTAGTGACCTTTCAGAAAACTCAAATAAATGTTCTCATGTACATAAGCAAGCAATTGGTTTTTAAATTAAACGATAATTGTTGTAAATTAATTATAACATAATATAATAATGTTAAATTCTCACTTGAGATTAGACACTGCTTAAGTTGTCTTCTGTTTAAGCATCGTTAGTTGCTACTTTATTTTGCAAATGATGAAAAGAAGAAATGAATGATTTAATATTCATACATACAATTTAAAAATAATCGTTGGATGCTTGAAGCCATAACTTTGTTATTTATTGTTATTGTTATTTATCGTCTGATAAAGTTTATAAAAATAATCTGATTTAGGTGAAAGGGGTGGAAGAGCATGGTTTTGGTGGAAAAAAATCCTATGAGGGACGTATTTAAAGAATTTAAAAATAAATCTGTATGTTTAATAAAATCTAATATATTTTTTTTTAATTACTGCTTTGGAAAATTCAAGTTAAAACAATATCATTTATGGATTTCTGTCGTCCGCGTTGTAATTGATGCGGATACCGAAATAATTATTCCTACCTTTTTCTTTATCGCGAGTTTACGTTTGGTTAAACATCTTTTAGATGGTTATCACCCCCCTCCGGGAGCTAGAAAAACCATTTAGAAAAGGCCGCAAAATCAACTACCTACTCCGGAAGATAGCATCGCCGATGGCTTTCAAGCGCCGACAGATAACGATCGGAGATTTTCGAAATCTCTTGTAAACGAGCAGCCGATTCGCATGATTTACTGGTGACATTTTAATACCACCTCCCGTTGGCATTAATTAATATTTTTGGTGAGGAAATTGAGTTTAAGAATTCCATCCGCTCAAAGGGGATGATATCAAAGATTTTGAAATAAATTTCAATAAAAGAAGGTAAAAACGGTAGTAGGTTTTAATTATAAAAAATTGGTGATGAGGCCATCATAGTATTTTCCCTATATTTTTTTCAAAAACTATGAAGTTTACGCGAAATGGTTATTCTTAATAATCTGCTCAATTTTATATTCTATATAGGGAAAATAAAAAGGATCAATCAACTACATCCAATACTTAGGTCTACATATGCAAGAAATAAAAGTTATAATATAAATTATAAATTACCATTATTTACTGACATATTGATATAATACAGGGTGACTGACGAAAAACCTTTGGTGCTGTATCTCGCTTATTTTTTTATCCGATTTTAATAAATAAAACATCAAATTAAACCATTTTTAAAAGACTTTAATAGGATCTGAACTGTTATTTTTTCTCGCACCCAGTTTTTGACAAAATACGATCAACATTTTTTTTTTAATTGCACTGTATATATATTTTTATTGATTCGCAAGAAGATTTTTTTTCTGAATATAAAATTGTAGACAAATTTATCCATACATCAAACTTAAGTCGAGAAATTGAGGATTAAAAAATAAATAAAAAGTCAAGTATCCATTGTAAACAATATACAGACCCTATTTTAAATGTCAAAAGTGACAGTGACAGCCCTTGATACAATACTGCAACGATTTTTAATTATTTCATAATTAAAATGTTGCAATATTTCAAACACTGTACTAGAATTTTGTGCTTCGACAGAAATCGTTTTTCAGTTTTTGAAATCTTGCAACATTTTTATTATGAAATTATTAAAAATCATTGCAGTATTGTACCAATGACTGACACTGTCACTTTTGACATTTGGAATAGGCTCTGTATATTGTTTACTATGGGTATTTGATTTTTATTATTTTTTTAATCCTCAATTTCTCGACTTTGGTTTGATGAATGGATAAAATCGTTTACAAATTTAGATTCAGAAAAAAGTCTCCTTGCGGATCAGTACAAAATATATATACAGTGCAATTTGAAAAAAAAAGTTGATCATCTTTTTTCAAAAACTGGATGCAAGAAAAAATATCAGTACAGTTCATATTAAAGTCTTTTAAAAATCATTTAATTTGATGTTTTATTTATTCAAATCGGATCAAAAATAAGCGAGATACAGCACCAAAGGTTTTTCGTCAGTCACCCTGTATAAGAGTAAATTTAATATGAAATAAGCTTAGCTGAGCGTATCAAAGGAAATTTGATTATTAGAAGAAAATCAGGGATTAAAGAAGGATCATTTTAAAATATCTTCTAATCTAAATTATATGTACATTTTTTTATTTGTAATCATTTTTTTGGAATATTATGTTTATTAAAATACTAAAGTATAGATAAGTAAATAAATATAAAAATCTTAATTGTTTTTTACCACTTTTGCAACAACTATATTGGCTAAATGATTTAACCTCAAAAAAACTTTAGATTTAACGTCTTTAATATTTTCTGTAATACTCAATTAATTATATAAGAATTATTCTTTACTTTACAATAAAATTAAAATATGAAAGATTTAATAAATATTTGATATATTATAATACATATTTGAAATAATTTTTCCTCAAAGTCAATGAGGTAATAATGGTAGATGCTATAGAATATAATCTTAAAATAATTGTATATATATTAATAATATATTTTCGTTGGTATTAGGTATATGTAAATGGAAAGTAGGAATTATTATTATTATTAAAATTATCGGAGCGCGTGAATAATCCCTCTTTGAACCGGTTCAGCCCATAGACGTATCAGTGTGCATGTGTATAGGCAGGGTGCCAATAATTAGGGCTCTTTCTACCCGATGGCTTGAACTCGCTGCACCCTATTACAGAGGGCTGAGGGCTGTGCAGCCTCCGCCTTACCCTCTGCCCCCAGTTTATCCCTTTTGCTTCTACCATTTTCGCCACTTTGCTCCTCAACAGAGAATGCGCGCTCTCAGTACTCTTCTAACAAATACCATTTTGCATACAACTCCATCGACTCATATTATTAGCTGACGAACGCACTTTATCCGCAGGAATATGCTAATTCGTCCGACCATTTGTTTCTGTTAATTTTTTTTTTTTGAGAACGCCGCCTTTATTAGCTATCTTGCCGCCGATTTGCACAACCGCAAGAGCGCACTCTGCGAAAATGCACATGCTTTTTTATTACTTGCAATACTTAATAATGGTTTTCAACATCTGCAGTCATAACTGGTCATACACACAAATCATTAGTTTTTACTTCTAAAGTTACCTAAATTAATGTTAATCAAAAGTTTCCAGAATTACTTCATTCCTATCAAAATTTCCTTGGTGTAAAACATGGGTTAGATTATGGCGGGGTAATGTAATTGAAGAATTATTCAAGAGCGAACAGAAACCTCTGCACGCGAAGCTTATTAGAACATCAACAAAATTTCAATAATTATAGTGCACTTATTTATCAAATTTAATTGGTGGCAGTTAGCACTTAGCACTTTGCAATTTCCAGAGATCGGCCACGCAACCGTCATCGGGCTTAATTGCGAAAAGTGTAACGCGAAAAAAAAATGACAAAAAAAACGAAGGTGTGAATTAGCACTCGAGAGCTTTTTCTTTTCACGAGCGACGAGTCCTCTCTTTGTGCGCGATTTTTTTTTTCGGGACTCCCTCAAAGGGCTCAATTTTTAAGTATTTTAAGTGCGCGCTCTCACTCTTAATTTTTCCGTTGAAACAGAGCCAATTAAAGGGTTTTATGCACACCGATAAATAGGTTACACGTATATGGAATTATATCCATACGTACTTAATATCGAAAAGTACTTATATTATCTTTAATACGCTTAATAGATAATTAATTAAATGAAAATTAAAATTAATGCAAATAATTAATTTTATAACTTGTTTTTATTATTAGTTGTAATAATTGGTTCAGAATATATATTTTACAAACCACAACATATACGTACATATGGTTGCCTATTATCTAATTGACTGACAATTATTAGCATTATGTATTTAACTTACTTATTTGTAAAACACTTAAAGATAAGGAATGGGATAATTTTGTAATCATATTGGTTTGTATTCTTCACTGTATGTTACTCTGTAATTGGGCTTTGCCTGTTGGGTAATAAAGATATTATTAGTATTATTATTATTATTATTATAACTCTATAGACACATTAAACATTTTTCCACATTATAGAAACTATAAGTTACAATTTAACCCAAAATTATTTTATATCGCCATAGAAATGAATTAACGATTTCTATTATACTTGACACTCGATATTAAATAGAAAATATTATTTGTATAGATTTAATATGTATGTGTTCTTGAGTTATGTGAAGATTAAAACAGTGAAGAAAGGATTAAATTCCTTTACGCATTTGTATAGATTTAAGAACAACATTTTTATAATAAAAAAAGTAAATACACAAATTTAAAAATACATATAAATTAATATATTACTCTAGGTACATAATAAAATAGTTAGTGCTTAGGCGTTCGTTTTAAGTGGTGGAGAGCGTACCTCTTGAATTGTGATTCCGGCCGCGTACATTTGCACGATAAATTTGAATTAATTCACAGAACAACGGCCATATAAATGCGATAATTTAATGTTATTTTCCACGGCCGGAGCGTGATCACAATGTAGAATACGCGAAATTAATAGCGGAAAAGTGAGCGGAGAAAAATCGCCAGTTCCTCTAATTAATCGATCCCGCACGTATACACATAATCGCCGGGACAAATTTTATCGAATTCATGAATATACAGGGTGTAAGAATATCATTCATGGGCATGGTTTTTATTTAATGAAAAATGTGCGCGGTTTAATGGGCTTAGTTACGGTCCGATAAGAAAAATTGCGTTTTAATTGCTGAAGTGGAAACGATGTGCGAATTGGATTAGTGCATACGTTGTATTTCATAGTGTAATTATGGCTTCAGGAAATTAATAGTGAAATATCCATCCGATTTTTGGTTACTAGGTTACTATCAAGGCATTGAATATATACAATTATAGTCTTTTATTGAATCCGAGATCCTGGTAAGTTTCTTTGTAATACTATTCGATTCGTAATCTAACTTTTCAGTTCATGTTGGACTAAAATTTACTCATCTTTCAGTACAACTTATGTAATTAAATTACACGGTGATAGCTTAACTGTCTGGAGGATACGAGCTGATGAATTGATGAAGAGTGTAGAATGTTTATGTTTAGAGGGGGATGTTGGAGTTTCGAGGATTACAGGATTTACATTGAAGGGATTGTTGGCAAATTTTACACTAAGGCTATTTATACCTTGGGATATTGGGGTGCAATAGTGTTATGTTTATTTAAATTTTGTAACTTTCAATTAAAACCCTCGCTTATGTTTTACTGATTGGAGGGTGGGATAGAGGCCACCCACCCACCCTACATATACATATAAACTTCAATCCTTATCGTCTCGCGGTTTCCAATAAATTTAATTACAAAACTTTTTGAATAATAAAGAAATTAAATCGGTAAAATTTTGAGTGAGTAAAAATTTGATGCAAAATGGGTGGGCAGACTTTAAGTCTAAATTAGATAAGATAAGCTATAGAAAGTCATTTATATTTAAACTTAAATTTTGATTTTGTTTTATTTTTTATTTCATAGAGTTTTATTCTTTTTAACAGCAAAATCATCAACGATTCGTAATTAAAGTCATAATGTATATGTAGGGCGGGTGGGTGGCCTCTATCCACCCTCCAATCAGTAAAACATAAGCGAGGATTTTAATTGAAAGTTTCAAAACTTAAATAAACATAACACTATTGCAAAATTTTAAAGAATTATTGAAACAATTTTCTCAAATAATTCTTTAAGATGTTTTACTGTATGGAGGGTGGGATAGAGGCCACCCACCCACCCTACATATATACTTTAATTCCTCACCATCTCGCGGTTTACAATAAATTTAATTACAAAACTTTTTGAATAATAACGAAATTAAAGCGGTAAAATTTTTGAGTGAGTGAATTAGTAAAAATTTGATGCATGATGGGTGGGCAGACTTTAAATATAAATTTGATAAGATTAGCTATTAAAAGTCATTTATATTTAAACTCATATTTTGATTTTGTTTTATTTTTTGCTACATAAAGGGTTTTATTGTTTTTAGCAGCAAAATCATCAACGATTCGTAATTAAAGTCATAATGTATATGTAGGGCGGGTGGGTGGCCTCTATCCACCCAACAATCAGTTAAACATAAGCGACGGTTTTAATTGCAAGTTGCAAAACTTAAATAAACATAACACTATTGCAAATTTTTTATGAATTATTCAAACAACTTTCTCAAATAATTCTTGATGATGTTTTACTGTATGGAGGGTGGGATAGAGGCCACCCACCTACCCTACATATATACTTTAATTCCTCACCATCTCGCGGTTTACAATAAATTTAATTACAAAACTTTTTGAATAAAAACGAAATTAAAACGGAAAAAATTTTGAGTGAGTGAATTAGTAAAAATTTGATGCATGATGGGTGGGCAGACTTTAAATCTAAATTAGATGAGATTAGCTATAGAAAGTCATTTATATTGAAACTTAAATTTTGATTTTGTTTTATTTTTTACTAAATAAATTATTTTATTGTTTTTAGCAACAAAATCATCAACGATTAGAAATTAAGTCATCATGTATATGTAGGGCGGGTGGGTGGCCTCTATCCACCCTCCAATCAGTTAAACATAAGCGAAGGTTTTAATTAAAATTAGTAAAACGTAAACAAACATAACATTATTGCAAATTTTATAAGAATTATTCAAAGAATTTTCTCAAATAATTTTTGATGATGTTTTACTGATTGGAGGGTGCGATAGAGGCCACCCACCCACCCCACAATTACATATAAACTTTAATTCCTCATTGTCACGCGGTTTGCAATAAAATTAATTATAAAACTTTTTGAATAAAAAAGGAATTAAAACAGCACATTTTTGAGTGGCTGAATTAGTAAAAATTTGATGCTTGATGGGTGGGCAGACTTTAAATCTCTAAATTTGATAAGATTAGCTATAGAAAGTCATTTATATTTAAACTTAAATTTTGATTTTGTTTTATTTTTTACTACATAAAGGGTTTTATTATTTTTAACAGCAAAATCATCAACTATTAGTGATTAAAGTCATCATGTATATGTAGGGCGGGTGGGTGGCCTCTATCCACCCTCTAATCAGTTAAACATAAGCGAGGGTTTTAATTGAAACTTGCAAAACTTAAATAAACATATCACTATTGCAAATTTTATAAGAATTATTCAAACACATATTTCGCAAATAATTTTTGATGATGTTTAACTGATTGGAGGGTGGAATAGAGGCCACCCACCCACCTTACATATACATATCAACTTTAATTCCTCATAGTTTTGCGGTTTCCAATAAAATTAATTACAAAACTTTCTGAATAAAAACGAAATTAAAACGGAAACATTTTTAGTAGGTTTAGTAATGAAAATGATTTATATTTAAGCTTAAATTTTGATTTTATTTTATTTTTTATTACATAAATGATTTTATTGTTTTTAGCAACAAAATCACCAACGATTAGTAACTTAAGTCATCATGTATATGTAGGGCGGGTGGGTGGCCTCTATCCACCCTCCAATCAGTAAAACATAAGCAAGGGTTTTAATTACAAGTTGAAAACATAAATAAACATAACACTATTGCAAATTTTATAAGAATTATTCAAACAATTTTCTCAAATAATATTTAAGGATGTTTAACTGATTGGAGGGTGGGATAGAAGTCACCCACCCACCCTACATATACATATAAACTTTAATTCCTTATCGTCTTGCGGTTTCCAATAGAATTAATTACAAAACTTTTTGAATAAAAAAGGAATTAAAACAGCAAATTTTTGAGTGAGTGAATTAGTAAAATTTTTATGCTTAATGGGTGGGCAGACTTTAAATCTAAATTAGATGAGATTAGCTATTAAAAGTCATTTATATTTAAACTTAAATTTTGATTTTGTTTTATTTTTTACTACATAAATTATTTTATTGTTTTTAGCAACAAAATCATCAACGTATAGTAATTAAGTCATCATGTATATGTAGGGCGGGTGGGTGGCCTCTATCCAGCCCTCAATTAATAAAACATAAGCGAGGGTTTTAATTGAATCTTGCAAAACTTAAATAAACATATCACTATTGCAAATTTTATAAGAATTATTTAAACACATATTTCTCAAATAATTTTTGATGATGATTTACTGATTGGAGGGTGAGATAGAGGCCTCCCACCCACCCTACATATACATATAAACTGTAATTCCTCATCATCTGGTGGTTTCCAATAAAAGTAATTATAGAAAGTCATTTATATTTAAACTTAAATTTTAATTTTGTTTTATTTTTGATTACATAAAAGTTATTATTGTTTTGAGCAGAAAAATTATCAACGAGTAGTCATTAATGTCATCATGTATATATAGGGCGGGTGGGTGGCCTCTATCCACCCTCCAATTAGTAAAACATAAGCGAGGGTTTTAATTGAAACTTGCAAAACTTAAATAAACATAACACTATTGCAAATTTTATAAGAATTATTCAAACAATTTTCTCAAATAAATTTTGACGATGTTTTACTGATTGGAGGGTGGGATAGAGGCCACCCACCCACCCTACATATACATATAAACTTTAATTCCTCATCGTCTTAAGGTTTCCAATAATTCAAAAATCATCAACAATTAGTAATTAAAGTCATCATATATATGTAGGGCGGGTGGGGGGCCTCTATCCACCCTCCAATCAGTAAAACATAAGCGAGGGTTTTAATTGAAAGTTGTAAAACTTAAATAAACACTATTGCAAATTTTATAAGAATTATTCAAACAATTTTTGATGATGTTTTACTGTTAATGTTTGTCTCGCAAGTTGAGATCTGTGTGAAACATGTTTTAATAAAAACATTCCCTTTAACTTTGGTCTAAAAAGGTATGTGATATTTTTCAAATTTAGAAAAATATCGAGTAAAATGGAAAAAAAACGTCTCATCCACTTCTAGTGTATGAATGTTTACCGAATGCTTTAGAGTTCTAGTTTTTAATGATAAAACCTTAAGTTTAAAGCATAATTAATTTTTGAAATACAGCGCCCACAAAGATTTTCATTTACGGAAACAATACTTTCCCTATATACACTATATAAGGAAACACAAAATAGAGAAAAGTTAACTACAATTGTTGATGATTGTCAATAGGAGAAGGAATTTACCAGATAATACTAAATATTCCTAGGACGTATAACAAACGCATTGGTCTTATGCAAAATGGAATCCGTAAAGAAGTGCTAAATGTCATATCTTGGAAAGGTCATAAAATTCAGAAAGTATATTTTTCGATACTTAATCTGCGAAGGTAATATTTCAAGAAGAGGCTTTATGAAGGCCAATTCCAATCAGAGAAGAGTTTTTCAAAATTATTGCCAAGACACATGCAGAAGATAAATACCAACCCAATATCAATTGCTTAAAACTATGAGAAAAATCTAAGAAAGTTCAAAAATTTTAATAATTAATAACAGAAAAAACGTTTAACTCTTTTATACTAAGTGAAATTTAGTTTGATAATGATTACTGTGTAATTCGAAAAGTCTCGAAGTGTTGTATAAAAATAAAAAGTAGCATAAAAAAGTTAAACGTTTTTTCTGTTATTCATTAAAAATGTACTACGAAGTGAACGCCTCCAAAATTCAAGATATTTTAATAATAATTATTGTATTTTATTGAATTTGCTAGCAAAGTATATCACACAAATGAAACTGCACAAAAATTTCAATGTCACACCTTGTGCTTTCTTTCACTCATGTTCATTTTTAATAAGACTCGAGATGATCACCTCAAGATCCCTCATCACCATTTTTGGCAACTTACGTAACAATTTTAATCAAACCTTGTCAATCTAACATATAAAAATTAAAAGGTTTTTATTTCCTCAAAGTTTAATGATTGGTTCAGTCCATCAGGAACCAAGTTTATATTTTATATTTATGAACGAATGTTTCTTCTACAGACTGAATTATTCCTTTTGTTCATGAATATGAGAATTAACTATTAAGATTTTTCTTTTTCTTGAATGACTTACCTCTTGATAAAACCATATGAAATATTAGGTAAAGAATTGATCAAAACTTCGTTTGGTTTACTGATTACTTAGTTAATAAATAAGATTTTTATTTAAAAAAAACTATTATCGTTCTTCAGTGATATAAATAATAGTAAATTCATTTCTGTTTTCATCTTTAGCTCTTCCCTCATCCATTCAGTAACATTTTCGATTTTGCCCCAAATAAATATTAAAAATATTTATGAACTATAAATTCTTCACAGAACGTACATTTTCTTAATAATATGATGAATTGCTTAATTTAGATTTAGATCTCCTGTAGGAGAGTTTGAAGAGATTCAATTGACCATTAATCAAAGTTACTAACAAATCAGATCTAATTGAAGTATTTTAGCAACATCCTTTAGCAAGTTTGTCACCCTTTCTTGGATATAAAACCAAGACATTTCGAACACAAAAAATGAAGTCGTTCTTATAAAAAATCTATAGATATTATTTGTTGAATTACTAGTGTCACAAAAGATTATGCTAAAAAATACAGAATACTTTCTGGCTTTCTAAATTGCATAAATCTTCGTAAAAAATCAGTGATAATCTTTTAATGACCGTATGCGAAATGACATAAGATCATTCTCTCGCAAAACGATTAGCATAGCAAACACATAAACAAACGTGTAACTAATCTTGTAAAATGATTGTTATTACTATAACAACGAGGTAATGCGTCCGTGAAGGAAGCCGGGCCTCGGCGGTGTTTGTTTTGTAATTTCCATTCTTATGATAATTGAACGCTATAAGTATCTATTCCGTGTTTCGGCCGTCCGGGTCTTTTGGGAGTGTTAATAAATCATTGTTTAAAGATTTTTCGAACGCTATAGCGCGCATTAGTCGCCGTTTTGTTTGTAGAGATCGGTTAATGTGTTTGAAGGAATTGACGCTAATCAGTTCGGCCATCAGAATTGATTGATTTCTTGTGATGTTTGAGAGCCAGCTTTGGCTTTTTGACAATGTGTTATAATTGAAGTTTATTACCGTTAGATAAGTTTTAGCATGTGCTTGGATAATGTGTGTTTTTTGCAAATTGCAAAATGTGATCTCTTATAATTCCTATTATTACAATGCAAATATATTCGCTGTTGCTAAATAATTTCTCTTTAGCAATAAAATACAAAAAACAAACAAAAAATTATAATTCAATTTAAAAGTTAAACTTTGGGTTATTTTACTAAAATTAATAAATAATATTAATATATGCTGTTAAAATATAAGTTTATATTATTAGAAGAAGTTCTTTGCAGTATATTTATATTCACTAAATTATACTAATAAATATTTTAATGTAATTTTTAGTGTACATAAATTTAGAAAATTTGTTTTTGAGTTACATGAAGATTTAATTTATAAACTTGGATTAAACAGTAACAGACATTAATTTTTATTTTGCTAGATGTACGTTTTAAGTAAAATGCATTCATTATGAATAGTTGATTTTAGCTTTTCTTAGCTTTAGAAAAAAATATTTCCTGGTTTTAATAGAAATTTTAAAAATGTTTAATTCATGTTGAAGTTTGAGCATTAAAGCAGTTATAAGCTATTGATAATGGGTGCATAGTACCTGAAATGTACATCTGGCAAAATAAAAATTAATTGTGAAGGAAGTATTAAGATAATATTAATCATGCATGTTCTTATCATATTTTAATTCTTGCGTATACAGCTAAAAGGCGTAGGGATAACTACCAAACAGTAGTTAACGGCATAGGGTTATGGAATGCCACGGGATGACTACCACATTAAAGATTCCAAAGGATATCTCTTCTAAAAATCTATCCTGGCAAATGCAAATTTAATGGCCAGTAGCGTGGCAGACCTTAGATGATCAAAGGGTACTAAGAATCTCTCGGATGAAAGATAGGACTCACCCGAAAGTGGAAATTGAGAGAAAACGCGGCATCGGAAGAAAGAAGCATTCATGGCTTAAAAATATGCGTGATTGGGTAGGCTCATTCCGTGTTCCAAGTTTCAAAAGACCGTGAGGGTTTTGCTGAGATAGTGTTTAACGTTCATTTTATGTAGATGGTACTATAAGAAGGAGAAGAAGAACGGAAACATATAGCTATTGGTTCACTTTATCGTTACAAATTTTAACTTCAAATTGGGAGAAGTACAATTCTTATTAATATTTATAAAGAAATGGAACATAACAAGAGTTTTAATTTTCCCAAATTTGAAAATTTGATTCCAAGAGAATCAATATGGTCAAGGAATACTAAGAATCTCCTAGATGAATGATAGGACCCACCCGAAAGTGGAAATTGAGGGAAATGGCGGCATCGGAAGATAGAAGCACTCATGGCTAAAAATTTATTATACAGACTTGGATGCTTATTTCCTGTTCCAAGCTGCAAAGACCTTGTGGGTTTTGTTAAGATAGTTTCCAACCTTCATTAAATGGAAATAATACTACAAGAAGAAGAAGAAAAAGAGGCATATAGCTATTATTTTTACTTACGAACTTTTAAATCACACATTTAAGTTAAAGGTTTATTTTCAAACAATTGAATACTTAACATTTTTGATCAAAAACCTTTAAACTCCTTCCTATCTTTAAAAAGAAGTATCACAAACCAATTTGCTGTAATCATAAGAATAGTTGTTACCGATACTATGTGGTAATTTATGATAAATACTAAACTCACGCACCTACTATGTTTTTACCATTAAAAATGATGTAATACATCTTTACATAAAAAACAAACAACTTAAGTTTCAAGGTTTTAATTTTATTAATAAATTTTACTTATGTTTCTGTAATTTGTTTTTATATGTATTTTATACGTTATAAGTCGTGTGGTACAAAATTGACCACTTAAAATTTTTGGATTGCGAATTCGCAATAAATATACACTACTATTCTAAGAAATAATATTCTTCCTAGCGGTAAATCTAAAAATTGTATGTGGATAATTTTGAAACAAACGATTTTTGATTGTTATATCAAAATATAGTAAGTAATAATGTTTTGTATTTTCATATTTTACACTATTTAATAAAATCAACCTCTTTAACTAGTATATAGTACTGTTCTAGAGGAAGAAGTTATTTACGAAGTATTCTATTCATTTTATTTGATTAATCAAACACAGTAAACAAAAGCTGATAAAAATGAATAGCGCTGAATTTTTAGCGGATGATGATGATTTCAATTGGTAGAAAAATAAAGCTCGAGCATATTTTAATAATATGATCAACAAAACGTAGTAAGACCAATTAAGTCTAAAAATATATTTATTTTAAAGATTGTCATTCTTCCGCATTTTTGAATGCTTTACATCATACTAAGTTGAAATTATATAAAACATTTCGAGTAGCTAAAATCGATCCAAACATAAACACGAAGTCGCTAGTGTAAAGTAATTTAGATTTATTTAAGGAATCGCCATTTATAGAATATATACATTTATATAGTAAGTAATAAATATATAACTAAGTTTTCAAAAGTTGAAACAAAAAATTTGACTGCTTACCTTGGCCATGTAATGAGGCACGAACGCTACGAACTACTACGTCTGATAATTTATAGAAAGATAGAGGGAGAGGCATTTGGCATTTGAAGGAAAATAATGTCGTGGCTCCGGAACATTAGGAAGTCGACAGGGATGGAGTTTGAAGATTTTATGGAAGCAATGACAAATAAGAAATCATATGATGAAGTAGTTGACAACCTCCACTAGAAGAGGTACCCACAGAAAAAGAAATCCCACCTCACTAAGCTGTAGATGATAATATGCGTATATGTATACCCAGTTACAAAATTGACTATCGAAATAAATTATATATTTTTGACAATATTGTAGGAAGAATTTGCTATATATTTTAATTTTAGAACATTATATTCAACCTACATGTTTTTATTAGCAATCTTAGAAATTTACAACGTGCACCCCATTTTTGTTTTTAAAACTCTTAAAAAAAAGTAAATATATACAACAATCGAGTATTATTTATGCTTCAGTATCATCGAATTATATAACATGTCTTACACTTTATAATTGATAAATATTTTTTAATACTACAATTAAGCCTAGACTGTGTAAAATGGATTATTCTTTGAAATATCAAAGATTTATTTCTTAGTATTAACTGATAATCTACGAAATATTAAATTGAAAATGTATGGTATTTTAATTTCATTTTTCTTTAAATAATTTTGAACAAGAGCAATATTTAAAAAAAAAAAAAAACAGCAATTATGCTTCAGTTTAACCGAATTATGTAAAGCGGTGTTTTCGACTTTATACGTGGGTGAATCAAATATAAACCAGAATTTAGTTTAAAAAAGTAAGTATGTATTATTGTAAAACGAAATTAGCCTCTGCTTTTATGTACATATTTTTCTCAGCGAAATGGAAGTTTCTTTATGCCATTATCGAAGAATGTAGTCGGTCATGTCTTACAAAAGATTCCACATGATGGTCACATATTTAAGTTATATTGTCACTTGTGATGATGCACGTGGGTACATCATTACACCCCAGAATCTAAACAAGCAAGCATTGAGTGGAGACATCCTGGAGAAGCTCCACTTCGAAAAGAAAAAGCCCGTCTATCTGCGGGAAAGGTTCTTGCAACTGTTTTTTGGGATAGAAGAGGCTAATCATTAATTATCTTTATGAGCGAAGTAAGTCAATGCTCAATATTATTACAATAGCTTATCGACAGAAAAGACATCTGAAGTGATTCTCCTTCATGACAACTCTCAACCACACAGAGCTGCTTTGATCCAAGAAAAAATAGAGTAATTCTTTATTCTTTCTTTATTCTTTTTTAGCTTCGCTTTTCCTGCTAACATATTTAAATAAATATATACATAAAACCCTACAAAAATTTTGTCACCCACCCGTGTGACTTTCATATCTATGGTCCACTCAAAGACGAATTGGGAGGACGCCGTTTTCACAGTGGCCAAGACGTGGGATCGTTTGTCAGCAATTAGCTGAAGACACGACTGAAACTACTTCGGTAGGAAAAATGTGTACATAAGAGCGGAGGCTATGTAGAAAAATAAAATATATTAATTTTTTTGACCATAATATATACATACTTATTTTTACTAAATCTAGGTTTATAGAATATTTAAAGATGCTTGATCCAAATGAAGTAATTTTGAATTACAATATTTTAATAATTAGGAAAAACACGAAAATATTTCTAATTATTAGTTAATTTTCTACAACGTAAAGGACTTATATATTTTTAATAAATTGTTTTAGTTAGATATTTGTAATTATAACATAGAACAAGAAAAGTAAAAATAAAAACAAATCAAGTTGATTTTTTTACACAAACAGTTACTTGTTTTATTTTAAATTATCAAAATATATCACTATATAAAAACCTCTGCAGTTTTCTATTTGAAAAAATCAATATCCTTATTTTATATTTAGAATTTCATTATTTTTTTTTTTTAGATTTTGGCCTTTTACTGTTACATTTTGGAACTTATAGTTTAAGGAGATAATTATATCTTTTAAAGTGATTAATGTACTAAATGGCTATTGACCAAAAATCTTTCCTTTAGAACATTAAAATTATTTTAATGTTTTACAGTTATTTTTATAATTGAGTTAGTTGTTTGTGTTTTAAAAAATAATTATTTATTATCAGTATTTCTCAAACCTATGATTTATTTGTCATGTAAAAGATGTTTTTTGAAAAATCGGTGCTAGTACTTTATTAGAAATGGAATTAAGCAGCTGACAAGAATAAATGTATGATATTTTAAACTCATGGTTGAAAGTCTAAATTCTTAAGTTAATACAAACCAAAGCTCTAAATTAAGACTAATTACATTATTTTAAATGAATTTCCATTTTGTTGCTATATTGATATTATCGTAATTTATCATTTTATAGCTTAATAGACTCCTCTAAAGGCTTTATTTTCGAATTTCATTCAAATGTTTTCTATTGCACATTGAAATTGATCAGAACGATTATTTTCTTTACATCGTTAACATTTTTGTAGGTAAATGAAAAACTAGATTTAGTTGAGTTTTTTACTCAAAACTGAATCCCGCCTTATGTATTTGTAACATTTGAAAATTAATGTTCTTGTATGTAATCCCGAATTCTATTTTGTTTTATTTTACAAATAAAGTGGTTTATTTTTATTATTACTTTGTCGGTATAAATTTTAACTCTATTACATCTACAAATTTTTACCCAACTTCCCTCAATAAAGTTAAGAACTTATTTTTTTCGCTACTAATAATGCCAATGAATGATTTGTTTAAGGTCGTAATTAGTTTCTATTATATTTACTGATTTTTGTAATGATCGAAACGTAAGAATAAGTAAAGCCTTTACAAGCATTACATTATATTTAGTCTTTAGTTTGTTTAAAATTTATATTTGTTTTAAATACATTGTATGAATCGATATTAAAAAATGACATAATATTAAATTTCCACTTTTTTTAATAATTGAGGAACTGAGGTCAAACGCAATATTAAAATAAATACTTTGTGATCTTCATATCGGGTCTCTAATTATTCAGTTTTATTTATAGAAACGTGCTTTTATTTTCGACTGCGTTCGACTTGGGTTTTTTATTTCCTGCAACTTGAGTGTGTAGGGAATTTTAGTGTCGCAGCGTTAAGCGACGGCAATCAGCAGGTTGGAGCTTTTTTTTAAACAGCACTTTTTACGCCGAAAACTAAACAAAAAAAAAATTAAAAAAACGATGCAGAATATGTTTTTCTAAACATGATCCAGATTGTTACATTTATGTAACGACGTGATGAGTTGATTATTTAAAATGTATGTATGTATAGGTATACATTGGATAAAGCTCGCAGTAAGAGCAATTCTAAAATCATTGATTTAGACATATAACTTATAATTATTTAAATAATAATTTTTTGGTTAATATGATCGTAATATCAATAAAGTGAAGTTTCTTTTAAAGTTACTTACTCCAAATGTATTTTTGCTCAATTTATTTAACCTATATAGTCTTCTTTTGTTTTTATAATAATTTAGAATAGTAATCTATTTTTTTTACGATTTGAAATCAATTGTATTATATTATTAACGTCCTCGACAAACACCGCATTTTATTAGGTTTGAGAAAAGTTTTGATTACTTCCTAATTTTTGTATTTAATAAAAAACTACAAACGGTTTGCTCAACAAACGCTCACTAAAATATAATTTAACGATCGTTAATCACAAACGTATTAATTAAAATGTTTATAAATAATAAAAGTATAAAAATTAAATGGAATGTATAACATTTTGCACTTGTATTACGATAGAAACAAACAAACAAATTATTCACGTAAACAATAAATTATTTCCGACTTTGATATTCAAATACACTTAATGAGAATTGTATTAATTTTTAGAGCTTTTTCTATCTTCATGAATGAATGAATTTTCTAGAATAAAAAAAAATAATATGTATCTTTGTTGTAGTATAATGCAACAATTTTGAACATGTAATTTTTAAGTATTAGCAAAAATGTTATGCCGACATTAGCAAAAAATATGATTATATTTTTAAAAGTGTATCTACTTTAACAGATATTATTTTGTCAATACTTTACATTTACTATCAAATATTTAATAGAAAATTAACAATAAAAAATAAATTTTGTAGAATTCATGTAATTTACCTACATTTTTTGTAGATATTCTATTTTCAATAGTAATCAATTGCTTGATTAAAAATTGCTTTGTATTGAAGTTTAATAAACTTATTTTTGTATCTTTGACTCACTTGATACTTATATCTATTAGGTAAAAAAATAAGAAACATAGAATAATAAATTATGGTTGCCAAGATTTTTTGAAGTTCAAATTGGATAAATTAAAGCACTTGTTATTTTTCATAGTTTTATTTTCAGTTACCTGACACGTGTTTTGACCTTTTACGATCATTCTCAAAGTGTAAACTCTTTGAACTTTTTGAAGTTTCTACATACCAAAAGAGTGTTAAAAAATAAAGACATAAATTTTAAAAAAATGAGTTGCAGGATTTATGTAATATACCTACAATTTTTGTATATGTATATATATTTCCTATTTTCATTAGAAATAAATTTCTTGATTAATAATTGCTTTGTATTGAAGTTTAATAAACTTAATTTTATATCTTTGACTCACTTTATACTTATATCTATTAGCTCAAATAATAAGAAACGTAAAATAATATATTATGGTTGTCTAGATTTTTTTGAAGTTTCTGCATAACAAAAGAGTACTGATCATAAATATGGTTGCGACCGTTACTACGTGATAATTCATGATATAAAACATAAACCAAAACACTTAATAACTTCTTATCACCACCACTACACTTGTGGTAAAAACCATAGTAAATGATTTAGTTTAGTGTTTACAAAAGAGTGTTAATATGAAGAAATCAGTGGCTTTTATTCACCACATTCGTCAATTAAGATTTGCAAGTTTAATTTTGAAAACATTTTGTACAATTTATGTTATTGCCTTCAGGTTACTTCAACGTTAAATTGTTGAAATATGCAATTTTAATTCTCAATTACACTTAAAATGTGTTTTTTCTTACATATTACAATGGATCAGCTTGATTTTCTTCTTTACTTCGTTAAATCTTTTTGTGCGTAAAAAATCGACTTAATTACTTTGTGGTAATAAATTTTGGCTTTCATTTCAAATAATTTTGAGATAATTCTCAATAAAATAAAACCTAATATTTTGTTTTGTTTTGAAGATTGTGACTGAATTGTGGCAAAATCAAATAGGTTTAAAAAGTAAATAAATAAATAGTGGTACATATTTTATTTACACCCTAAAATGAAGTACCACATAGTAACATTCGCCACCATCATCTTCATCAAAAAAGCTTTCCTTCATAATACTATCAATAACTTATTATAATATAAAAAAACGACTTAATTACTTCATGGTAATAAATTTTGGCTTTCATTTCAAATAATTTTGAGATAATTCTCAATAAAGTTAAACCTAATATTTTGTTTTGAAGATTGTGACTGAATTGTGGCAAAATCAAAAAGGTTTAGAGAGTAAATAAATAAATAGTGGTACATAATTTATTTACTCCCTAAAATGAAGTAATACATAGTGACAATCGCCACCATAATCTTCATCAAAAAGGTTTTCTTCATAATACTAGCAATAACTTACTATAATAATAAATACCACATCACAGAAGCCCATAAAATAATAAAGGTCCAAAAATTGAACCAAAATATGTCAGAACTGGCCAAAATTTTGCCTTAGTAGTTACAATCACTTTAGAAACAGCATTAGCAAGTGTAATGGATCGAGTGAAAAACCATGAACTCGGCCTTTAAGATCTTAAATTCGCCACCTTCACCAATTAGAGTGTGCAACTATAATTTTAAAAACATTCTGTACAATTTTTGTTATTGCCTTCAGGTTACTTCAACGTTAAATTGTTGAAGTATGCAATTTAATTTATATTATTCTTCAGGTTACTTTAACGTCAAATTGTTGAAATATACAATTTAAAAAGTTTAAAAATGTTTTTTTTACATATTACAATTGATCAGATTGATTTTCCTCTTTCCTACGTTTAATCTTTTTGACCGTAAAAAAAGACCTAATTACCTATTTTGTTTTGAAGATTGTGACTGATTTGTGGCAAAATCAAAAAGGTTTGGAGAGTAAATAAATAAATAGTGATACATATTTTATATACACCCTAAAATAAACTACCACTTAACAACAATCGCCACCATCATCTTCATCAAATAGGTTTTCCTTCATAATACTAGCAATAACTTATTATAGTAATAAATGTCATATCACAGAAGCCTATGAAATAATAAATGTCCAAAAATTGGACCAAAATATTTCAGAACT
Organism: Ontholestes murinus; assembly: GCA_963969525.1. NCBI lineage: Eukaryota > Metazoa > Arthropoda > Insecta > Coleoptera > Staphylinidae > Ontholestes > Ontholestes murinus. Next base: position 29,507,528 of record OZ018390.1, read on the forward strand.
AGCCAAAATGTTGCCTTAGTGGTACCAACAACCTCTAAAACATCATCAGTAAGTGTAATGGATCGAGTGGAAAACCGTGATCTCAGCCTTTAAGATCTATGCTCCAAACTTCAAAATGATTCAATATTTGTGTATATATTATTATGGTATTTTTAAAAGATAAATTTTAAGGTAAATAAACCAAACTAATTGATTTCCAGCTTTGAAGACGTTTACATGTATAATTTTAATTATATTGTAGACAAATATGTGGCAGCATATGTCACAAAAAGAGTCTATTTAGAGACTAAAATATGCTTTATATAAGCAATTAATGTATAAATGGATACTTGTAACAGCATTTGGAAGCAGCATTGATTTTCTATATTTATGGGTCTGAGTGGAAGATCCTTCGAAGAAGTGAACTACGCCCATACTCCCTTCAGCCAAAATTTTGAGTATATTTTATTATTTTGTAATATATTTTTGTGATATTTATTTTATAAGAAAAAAGTGCAAAGATATAATCAAGATAAAGATGAAGACTTTTTGCTTCTGTAAATGAAAGTATAAAGTTCTTAATTCTTTAACTTTATTCGAATAATTTGATTAGTATGGTGTTGAAGGTATTGAAAATAGGGTTAAAATCTTATAATATAACTGTAAACTTTCGTTTACCTGTGGAAGCAATAAATATACTAAACAATTGTGGTCAAAATAAACATAACCTTTTTGAAAATCAAAAAGTTATTCAGAATTTCTTGTACACACAAAGATAAATTCGTTTTTCCTGTTGTTCATATATTTTAAAAAAATGCACAGAAATAATAAATTTAGATAGTAAGAATCCATCCTTGATTTCATAGTTTCTAATATTTCTCAACGTGACATAATATATAAGTTTTCATTATGAAAACAAATAAACTGGTGAAAGACCACCAAATTGACCTCTACTGACAGGAGAGTCATGAAGGCAGCATTGGGCGAGAGTGGAAGATCACGTGGACGTGAACTTGAGGCTTTCCATGTGAAGTCGAAATTTTTGTATTTATGTACCTATAGAATTATTTGTAAGTCTCGAAACAGTTATATTCGCATTGGATAAATAAATAAATATCAGATATATTTATAACCACAGCCACTGTCTAGCAAGAAACTTTTGGAATCCTCTGATCATACTTTTTGACTCTTTATGGGAAATCTTTTTGACATTAGTCTGCATTATGATATTATTGTTATATCCTTTAGAAAAAAAAGTTTTATTGTAGTTTGTCAAAATGCAAATTGACTTTTGTACTCCACAAAGTAAGCGAATGAACCAGAGTCTAATAGTTTTTGGAATATCAACTAAATCCTCTAAAATATATCAATATTTTTGAATATCTAAACAAAATGCGACTAAGCGTAAATGAGATTTCACTTATTTAAAATTTGAAATAAAATTGATTTTAACGAATATTAAAAATTGCTAGTTGATAAATTCCACCACACCAACAAGCGATTCTTCTAATAAATGCCCTTATATTTTTTTCAAATATCTTCTAAACTTTATTGTACTCTAAAAATATATATTAAAATTTTTATTTAGCTGAATAAAAAGCAAAAAATACTAATTTACAGTTAGAAAGAATTAGAGGAAATTCAAAACAGCTTTTAATACTCTGTAAAGTTTTTGTTGAATTTGGTTTCCGTTTATCACGTGGTGAAACATTTTTAATATTAAGGGTTGTTTAGAAAAAGGCACTTGGTTGGTTTCACAATTTTTACGATTTATTCCGACTAGTTTCGATTTTTACATCATTCCTAGATTATGATGCAAAAATGTAAAAATCGAAACTAGTCGGAATAAATCGTAAAAATTGTGAAACCAACTAAGTGCCTTTCTATAAACAACCCTTAACACTGAAAAGTTACTACCATTTAACCCAAATTAAAATCTACTGTTATATTCGTGTAGAAAACTAAAAAAAAATACGTGACTAAACTTGAACTTATATAATATAATTCAAAATTTCGAAAAGACATTTTGATGGGATTTGCCAAAATACGACTTGGCTAATAATGCAAATTGCTAATTAAAAAATTCCATAAGACTGAATTTAGCTGAATAAATCGCAAAAAATTACTAATTTACAGGTCGAAAAAATTTGAGGAAACCTAAAGCAGCTTTAAATATACTGTAAAGTTAATATCATTTATCCAAAATTAAAATCTAGTTTTATATTTGTGTAGAAAAATACAGAATATTAATAAATACGTGAGTAAACTTTAACTTTATCGGATAATGTCAAAATTCCGAAAAGACGTTTTGATGGGATTTGCCAAAATACAAATTGACTAATAATGTAAATTGCTAATGAATAAATTCCATAAGACTGAAAGACCCCAGATGTCGATAGCCATTTAGCAGAAATTTTCTTTTTTCCAATTGTTTCGGTATAATTTTGCTTTACTATGTATACATTGCCTGCAATAAAGATGTTTGTATATATAAATTCCATAAATTAAATGAATGTAATGTATGAATAGCCCAATAATTTTTAGAATATCAGAAAAATTTATTATGTATATCAAATTTTTTAATTACTGAATAAAACGTAAATAAGCATAAATGGGAAGTATTGTAAGATTGAAAATTTATAAAAAAAATCTAATAAATAAAACGCTGTAAGGTTGCTATTCCAAAATGTTACTCCAAGTTGCTACTAAACAATAAATACAATCAAATATTAATTCAACTCAAAATAATATCAACTTTTGTATTCATAGAAAAAAATTAGTAACATTAGTAATACATGTTAAAATTAGATATATTTTTTATATGATGTAAATTCGGCTTTTTATTTTTTAATTCTTTTGGTTGCTACATAAAAATCCATACTGTTACTTATTTATATATTTCTTGTATTTTTAAATTGTAAATAAAGATAAATCAAAACATAAAAAAATATGTTCATTATGAATTACCAGGTAGTAACGGTCGCAACCATCATTATGATCAAAACATAAAACATCCATACACAGTTACTTATTTATATACTTCTTCTATTTTTAAATTGTAATTAAAGTAAATGTGGATACAATTACTTTTTTTTCAAACATGTTTACATTTATTTCTTATCTAAACAATACTGTGTACATTTATTGAAAAAAGTGAGTATTTTTTTCAAAAATAGTTTCGTTTTTCCATCGTTAAAAAAGAACAAAAAAAATTGAGCAAAAAATATGCCAGTGTTTATTTAATCATTTGCTTTCTACCTTTATAACTTATAAGCCAGTAATTACTAAAATATTGTATAAAGTGGCTTAAAACACTGCTGGCGAGGATACCATCATTCAGTAATATGGGTTTGAGTGGAAGAACACTACGTGAACTCCCCCCGCATGTTCCCAGCTCTAAATTGTTATGTATTTTGGAAATTTAAAGTGAACATGTAAAGCAAAGTCAATAAATCATTATTTCTAATAAAATATTACAAGCAGTTGTAGGTAAATTATAGTTAATTACACGTCTTTTGTTTTTTGCGTGTGAATGTTATAAAATATAAATATCAATTCGAATTTTTTGAGCAATTATTTTTGTAATTGTAATTGTAATTTTTGTATAGTTATTTCTTATTTAATGTAACATAAAAGTTATAATAAGACATGCTATAGTAAATCTTTAATATTTTATATATTTTTGATTATTTCTGCCTTAATTTTTTAATTTCTTTAATTTCTTTCAAATTACAGTCTTGAAGAGATTTTGTCATCCAATTTTTCGGGCATAAACTCGACCTAACATGTGTATTTCTATGTATATGTATTTTACCCGAGTAGGAACCTATGGTTGAATATGTCTCACATTTATATTTTAACCAAATGTAATGACACTAGTGTCAAACAAATACCCTTTTTTTAGGACAAAATGACCATATTTGTCAAATAATCTGATGAATCGTTATCAAGAAAGTCTTCATGGAGTAACTGATACCAGAAGAATAGAGAACACATATTTTGTGAATTCAAGCTCTTCCAAATACGATCAAAATTTTTGTTGATGATTATTATGTAATATTAGAATCTTTTGTAGTATGTTGGATAAATACATACCTAATACCTAGTACCTTATTCATTTAAACATTATTTATATTTATTTTTTCAATCTAAAAATAATGTATTTTCTTTTACAAAAAATGAGATTATTTTTTTTTTAAATAACACTTATTAAAAATATCTGTCTTTAAGAAAAAAACAATGTTTTAATGTTTCTACCACAAATGTAGAAGCAGTTATTGGAGATAAATTATATAAATAATTTCACGATTTTTGTTGTTATAAAATCTTATAAAATATATATCGGATCAATCAAATCGGATTTCTTGAGCGCTTATTTTTGTACTTGTGCAGTTTTAAAGAAACCTCAAGCCCTCCTTTTGTTGGAAAGCTAGTTTTTATAACCGGAATTAATACAGTAATTTATTTGCAAAAAATATTTTAAAACTTAAAATTATTAAAAGAAATTAGTAACTTTATTAATTAATATAGCGCTGTATGAGATTTTAACATTTCTGAAATAATATTACGACATACACTTAAAATTTCTCTCTATTCGCCGAGAACAAATTGCAGCAATTTTTTTCGTTTTTTAGCTTTGCTGCTTGAACATTTTTTTTTGAGAGAGAGATAAACATTTCTATCGTCAAACAGTGTTCCATCTAATAATAGGACAATTACTATGTTTCTTTTCTTCTTGTTTTTCCATTGGTATTTTTTTATTTTTAGAGAAGTAATGTTATCTAGTCTGCAGAATACTTAGAATTCATTTTTTTGTGCCAAAAAAGTTTTCGAGTGTTTTATTTATTTCTAAAAATATAATACACAGTTTGATAATGATTACCTTACAATTGGAACTAGTCACAAGAAATACTTTTTATTTAGCGGTATGAAAAAGTTAAGTGTTTTCTTTATCTAAAAATATTGTGTTTTTAAATATATTAGCAAAATATTTAGAGATTTCTTTTCTCTATGAAAATTTATTTGTAAGTAAATGTTTTTCATTTCGTCGTTAGGATTGAGTGATGTATATATATTTTTTTTTAGATTCATTTTCTATGTGTATCTTTCGGGTGGTCACATGCCGGGTATTAATTGGACTCGCCGAGGATTTGTAGCGCCGGTTGTTACCGGAGGGACCGAATAATTTCACTTTTATGCGTTTTAAAGGCTGCTTCTCTCTCTCGAAAGCGGCCGGCGGCACTTGTAATGTGCTCCATAAAACGATGGTATCGGAGAAACCGGTGTGTCCGGCGTCCACGGATCCACCGGAATGATCGGTCCACGTATGAATCGTTAAGAAATTAGAGTTTTACCTGCCGCTTTTGGTGATGACCATTTCCGTGCCGAGCTTGTGGAACTTTTCCCATAGGTCCTTTCCTTCGAGGGTAACTTTCGGATCGTCGACGACGCCGTCTTCCTCGGGCTGGATGGCGCGCAGCGGTCGCACCATCGCTGGGTGGTGGTTGTGGGCGGCTACCGCGGCCAGGACGACGTCTTCGGCGGTCGTGTACGGGTGTCCGGTGAGGCCGTGCGGGTGATGGGGGTGGTTCAGCTTGGGGATCAACGTGCCCGGATAGCAAGAGTGCGGGTTCTGGCTGCCGAAGGCGGCGAGGGCGGCCGCTGGGAAGTATCCAGCACCACCGGGCGAGGTGCTTGCCGGGGAGGTGTTGTTATTCGCGGCGGTTAACAAACTGCTGACACTGAAATCCGTCTGTCTCGGCAGTTGCAGGAAGGGATGATAGGCCATCGTATTTTTGACTTTGGAGTCTAGAGTGCTATCCAGCCCGGTTTCGAAACGCATTTGTTTATTTTTGGGAGAACGCGGGTGAATCTCTACGATTCTCCGCGCGCCGGTTTTTCACAAATTATCCCTTTTGTTAACAAGCACCGATCTACCTATCTATCACCGAGACTTGTACATGCTGGATCTGCTAGAAATCCCCGGATACCGTCTTCTTAGCTGCTTTCCATCATTTCCACATATTTTATTGCACAAATTCTAACCCACTGCTTTTAGTCCTTAATTTTTTTAAGCACTTCACTAAAGTCACCAATCACAAAAAAAATATTAATAAACGCGAAAACCGCCCGACGCGAAACACCCTTATTTAACGTATTTTACACGGGATGTGGAGGTAGTGTCCGGATTGAGTTCAAAAATAGCGGTTATAAGGGTTAAACCGTAAGCGTGTCGCTATCGACACCTCTCTACGACGTAAAGTGTAACGTAAGACTATAGAAGGATGCGTCCGTAGCAGCTTACGAGTGTGTTAATGACACAGGCGCGCTCCTATTGGCCGGCTGGTGTCAGATCCGGCGGCTCGGCCAATCACGGGGCGACATCATCCCCACCCTTTTGACACTAGGCAGGGGCCGGCGTTCAACGGTTATGCCTACGTAGGCGTTGCTAGAGCGGTTTTTGTGACGCCAATTTTGAGGCTTTTTTGTGCCGCGTAGACATTCGAGCGTTTCTCACTTGTTTGTCGGACCTTTCCCTGTCGCCGCACTCACCTCGCCATCATCAGAGCACGCAGGCCCCGCACTATCGTCCTCTCGCTCTGCTCCTTCGGCGCCCCCTCGCGGCGCCCGCCGTCGCGCGGCTCTGCGGATTTTCCGCGAATTTCCATCGTCACCCACCTTTTCCCCCCTTTGGCGCGGATGCCAATCCTCTGCGCGTTTATCTGTAACATAAACACACGGCGAATCAACACATTATCTACACGGACCGGGCATAAAACGTTGTAAGTAATAACATTAATTTACAAACAAATGCTTTGAAACAAAACCCGAACGGATTGTTCTAAACAAGTGATAAACTCGAGTTATGCCAATGCGAGAGTAATTTAATTTTTATTCTGGCTACACAGAATATATGATTGAATAAATTTTATCAACCTGATTAGTAAAAATTGTGTTTCTTATTTAACTATTGAATGCAAGTTCTAAACCCAAACTTCTCTCATGCGATACCTTATAATTTAGATATATACTAAACTAAAACAATTACCTTTAGCACTTTTTAGTGGTAAAAACATAAGTGTTTTAGTTTAGTGCATATCATGAATTTCCACATATTAAAGTCCGCAACATTTCTTATGTGCTTAGATAAGTTAAATATAACTACTGCTTAAAATAATATTTTGGAGAAAAAAAAATAGAACCAACAACTATATTCTTCGAATTTAACTTACGTAACATAATATAATATAACTTATTATAAAATAATGTCTAAATAATGCTATTTGGAGCAAAATGAAGTCGAAATGACAATTAGAAGTTTGCAAGTATGATCAACTCTGAATATGCAGCGTTGGGCTGGAGTGGAAGAACATTCTACCCAGTGAACTCCCCCCTCCCTGATCTCTTACCTCAAAATTATTAATACATATTTTTATCTATGTATTTTTTATTTATTTTGAAGGCATCTACTTCGTTATACATGTTGAATAATAATTAAAACACTTGAAACTTTGATTGCATAACACTATATTTATTTTAGTTCCGGTAATTACACGTACCATTATCAAACAAGAAGTTTGATAATGGCACGTAATAAATATACTGTTATACAAACAAAGTTTAAAGTGTTTTAATTATGTATAATTTAATATATTTATTTATTGTAAGATGATCAAAGTATTAAATACAAATACTAATACAAATGAAAAATAAAAAATACTTTTACTTAGTTATCACAATGTTAATATCACAATTGTGATATTAACTAAGTAAAAGTATTTTTTATTTTTCATCTAATTAAAATGTATCACGAAGTAAGTGCATACTACCTCAATCGGTTGACTAATACAAATCTAGTTTGACTCAGCTTTTTGTTGATAAGTATAATATTAAAATATCGACTGAAACATTAATTGTTTATTTTCTTTAAAAAAAATCATTTATTTTAGAACCTACATTTGTGGTTCATACATTTTTTGCTAAAAATTACAATGTTTCAATAAAACAACAACTAAATCTGTTACAAAAAAATTGTAATAAAAACTTTACGGGAAAGCAGATTGATGGGTTTGCAATTAATTTGAACGGTTAGGGAGCAATGTTATAATTAATATTGATTTGATGAAAATGTTACCTAGTAAAAAATCATAAAGTATATAGTTGATCAAATACTTATAATAAATAAACTTTTAAAACTAAACCAATGCAAAACCTGTTTCAACGAAAAAAAAAAAAACAATGCAATTTCTTAACCACAATGTCTTATGTCCTAGATATTAATTTTTATTTTAACGATGTTTTTTTAAAGAAAATTTAAAAAAATATATATTTTTTATATCCTTTACAAATAAATCTCTAAATAGAGAGTTGGAATCTTGGAGGAAAGATACAGAGTTTAAATGCAGTGCTTTTTAATATTGGTAAACACTATTCACGTTGTTTTTGCATAATGGAAGGCGATGAAAATGTAGCATTTATATTGGTACTAAAACTGTCTGCTGAATTAGATTATATTTTTCTATAAGTTTGAGGTTACAAGTAGTGTCAAGGTTTTGTGCGTTATGTATATGATCTTGAGTTTTGTGAAGATTATATTAATAATAAAAACCTCGGTTAAATTCCTTTCTTCACTGTTTTTATTTTTAATCATTGTTAATCAACTATTGATAATGGACACATAGTGTCCGAAATGTACATTTAGTGCCTAAATAAAAACAGTGAAGAAAGGAATTTAACCGCGTTTTTATTATTGTTTTGTGCGTTGTAATCAGTTTTAATAGGTTGCAACAGAAAAATACTCACAATTGAACACAAGCCATGAATATAAAAATAATCATTATATTATTAATTAATTATTAAAATTAATTTTCGAAATTCAGTAAGTAACAAGTTTACTTCTAAAATGTGCAATTTTCAAATTTTTTCTGTTCACATAAAATTTTGCCTCAGTTTACCATTTTATACTTATATACCACCGATTTTAGAATTTTGTATAAAATCGTTCTCCCACTTTTAAATTCTAAATTTTCTCGCGAATTAGCCAAAAGAACAACTAACGTAAAATATTCTTTTTTTGAGTTATATTGCCAAATAAGTTGTTGCAGGTCTTTCCTAAACATGTAATTGGTAAAAATATCGTTTTTGACTCATTTGCCAGAGGACGAGGTGCTTAAATTTTCGATTTTTTCCTGCACTATACTATCTTTGCTATTGTTCTTGGACTCGCCTAGGATTCAATTTATGAATGAAAAGAACTTAACTTAATTCTAACTTACTGAAAATATGTTCTGCAGTTAAATACAAATATCATCACGGCTAAAATTTGGCAGATCTTTTCTGTATTGAACATAACACTTTTTTATTGCTATTTTAATTTCAGCGCTAATAATTCTTGGTATTTAAAAAAATTATCAGTAATTTTTTGACAAATAAAGGACTTTATTAAACAATGCCATCTCGTTTTAAATGAACGTATTGTGTTTAAAATAATATTTGGACGATTATCCAAAACACATCTTATTTTACATCAAATAACATGATTTTTATGGCATCGTAACAATCATTCTATTTGAATTTTCAAAAATTATTCATTTACACTTAACTATAAAGAAGAAAATACAGTATTTTAGTCCTTCTACATTCGTGTTCGTACTAACTATTTAATAAAAAGTTTGAATCTAAAAGAAAAATTACAAAGTTCAAATTGTTGCAGTTGCACTATATATATAAAATTAGTAAAATAATATTTCGACATTTACCCAAACACATCTTCTATCTACTTTCACCAAATAAAATGATTTCAATGGCATTGCAACGATAACAAAGTTAATCGTTTCATTTGAATTTTTCAAAAATTATTTATTTCTTCTTAATTATTAAGAAAAAATACAGTATTTTTACAGTGTTCCTGCTAACTGTATGCATGAGTTATTTTCTTCTACAATAATTGTAAAGTTATTAAAAAATCTATTTGTGGTAGAATAGCTAACAATAAATTACTTATAGTTAATATTTGCACGTAATAAACTTAAATTTATTCTCATACAAGGTTTGGATGGCAGAGCAGTTTAAGGTTTTCTTAAAACTGAATCCCACCTTAAGATTTGTTAAAGATAAGTAGAACTGTGTTCTTTTTGTGTTTTTTTATGTATCTTTATTTAGAAATTAAATATTATTTGTAGGTAAATGTAAAGGCCTCTACTTTGTAATATATTATTATATAAATGATTGTAAAAACCTTTTTATATATCACACACTTTTAATCTTTATTTGTGACCACAGTTTCGACAGATTTTCTGTCATTTTAAAACTGTATGAAAATGACAGAAAATCTGTCGAAACTACAATCACAAATAAAGATTAAAAGTGTGTGATATATAAAAAGGTATTTACAATAATTTATTTAAATATTATTTGTATTAATATAATTATCATTATACACAAATAAAGCAATTTATTATTATTATTATAATTCGTATAACTAATGAATAAATCTATAATAAATTTATCTATTTAATTAATTTATTTATTATGATTACCTGTTAACAGAATATATAAATAAACACATACGTAAAAAATACACTTAAATTTAAGCACAGGAATCACAGGTGGACTTTGTTTTTCAGAAAAGACTTCCAATCAATCTCGGATGGAATGTTCCCATTTATTCTAGAATTTCGTCGATTTGAATATTCCTGAATGTTGTAGTAAAATGATACATTCTTCAATTATAACGCAAGAAAATTGACTAAAAGAGTAACTAGAGTTCCTAGGTTTATTTAGGTTGGTTGAAAATATGAAAAAAATAGATTTATACCAATAATTTTAATCATGATGATGGTTGCGACCGTTACTCCGTGGTAATTATAATATAGTTATTAAATAACATGTTTACTATGTTTTAACTAACAAACTTTATTTTACAGATGAAGATTTTAATTTATTTTCACTAGGTGGCGTTTAAAATTATCTTTGATGTTTGTATTACGTTTGAGTTTAGTAAAATTATACAAAATCATAATTATTAGGTAGAAAGACCTCTCGTCGAAAGCCTTTTGACAAACTAACACTAAAACATCATTCATTATTTATTATATAAATGTTAATTTGTCAAAAGCTTGTCAATAAAAATTTATATTATTCCTAATATTTAATAAATATTAAAATAACTCAAATATTTCGTGAAATGATATAATTAATTTATAAGGAACGTACATGAAGTAAATTTAAAGATATTATACATGTTTTATAACTATGTAAGGTAAATAACATACAATAAATATCGTATGTTGACAAACAATTAAAGAAGTCGACTAAATATATATATAAAGGGCTGAATTTTGAATTATTTTTAGATTTAGATACTTTTACAATTAAATCATAACAGATTATTCTTAAAGTAAAAAAAGTAAGCTTATTTTCAAAACTAATAAAAAATAAGAACAAATTTAAGCAAGAAATCACGAAGGCAAAAATAGCAGCTAATAATAAATACATACAAAAAGCAAAAAAACAAACAGAAAGCTATGTGGGACATAATAAATAACAATAAAAATCCCAATTCAAAAAAGGGAAAGATTAGCACTTTAACTGCCGAAGAATTCAATGTATGGTATATTTTAGTTCAATTGCTAAAACAATTGTTAGTCAAATAAATAAATCTGACATTGACCCCATATTAACGACCTGCCAACAAGCAACATTTCAACATTAAGCAGAAGCACCGAGCCTAATACATGTGAGGTAGTGTTTCTGGGATTGCATTTGGATGGTCAATTAACTTGGAGTTGTCATGGAGAAGCGTTGGCTAAAAAACTCAACTCTAGCATATTCCTCCTACATGGACTTTCCTTTTAATATCCAGCCAAATGTTAAGAGATGCATATACCTCTTATTTTCAACAACACATGACATATGGCTTAATTATATGGTGTCATTCCAGTATAAGACATCGGATATTTCGGCTCCAGAGGAAAGCTTTAAGAATAATTTGTAATTACAATTACAGGGATGCCTGCAGACTAGCATTCAAAGAACTCAAGTTATTAACGTTACCGTCTTTATATATATATATATATATACGAATGTTTAATTTTTATCAAAACACATTTTGGCCTTGTACAATGCAGATATACACGACCATAATACGAGGAACAGAAGTGATGTGTATCCAAGAGCAATACGATTAGTAAAATCTCAAACCGGATCAAGGTGTAATACCTTGATCCGGTTTAAATTAAAATTAAATTTTTAAATGCCCTGCCAATAGAATTTCAAAATCTTAATTTAAATGCATTTAAGAAGCTAATGAAAACTATTTTGTTTGAGCAGGCATTTTATACCTTCGAATAATACCTCAATTTCGATTTTAAAAGCTTACCAAATAAGTTAAAATATATTTGTACTTATTTGCACTTATAATTGTTCATTTACATATTTAAATTGTTTTTAAAAAATTGAGGGTTTGTCGTTAAAACATTTGTTTTTTTTAAAATCTGATGGACGCCACTTTACCACCTACTTTAACCAAGTAAAGCCATTCGCAAATACTTTACTTTTACGTTAACTTTTTATTTAATTTTAAACATGACGAATTGTTCGTGATTCGTGGTTTGTGCAATCACAATATTTAACAAACAAATAAAAAAATAACATCCGTCTATATACTTGATTTTACCCTAAAATATAGCTATATTTTTCGGTTAACAAATATCGAAATTAATTATTTTAAAGCGAACTTAACTTATACAACCTCTTACAGTTTATTTTGGAATAAGTATTTTCATCGGCTTCTGCACGTGGGGAAGAATGTACGCAGGAGACCTTCCGACTTATTGCGATGAAGCCCGCCACACAAAGAAAAATGCAGCAACATCGTCAAATTAATCTCCACGTAAAAAACTCCAGTTGAAATTTAATTATATTACAAAACATGATATAATAAGAAACAAGCATATGATATATTAGAAAACACCTTCCAACACACAAAGAGAATAGAAATATATTACAAAAAAATGGAGCATACAAACTAACTTGTAATGATTGTAATGCCGTTTATATAGGTGAAACAAGTAGAAATCTAAATGAACGAATAAAGGAATATAAAAGAAATGTTATTACCTCGAACTATGGAAGACATGTGAAATATAACAATCACCACTTAAACAATCTGGAAAATATTAATTTTTTTAAATAAAGTTAAAAACTCACTTTGTTGATATCACACTATTTATTTAAAAAAGTGACAAGAGTTTCGATCAACAGCTTAAAAAAACTAAAGTTTGAAAATTATCAGCTGATGGTCGAAACTCACTTTTTTTAAAAATAAATACTGCGATGTGAACAAAGTGAGTTTTTTGCTTTATTTAAATATTCAAGATGTATTACGAAGTGATATTTCACCATGCTAACAAATCATACAAATTATTACTATTAGAAAACTACGAATTAAAAAAATAATGTTTAGATAATAATATATCTCTCAACGATGAAATAAATCTAGAAATTGCATCTCTATTTAAAAAATTAAAACCATTCAAAAGATATACAACGTGACTCATAGAAATACGCTACAATCTCCCTGCTGCATTTATTTATTAGTACTTTATCAGACTTGCTTTATAAATATAATTCGAAATACATAAAACAGTAAACAAAACCATACAAATAATTTCGTCAGCGAGCTGAAAGGTGGAGTTCACTCTTGAATAATGTTCTTCCACTCTAACTTGCCGGTCCTCTCCTTAAACACGTGCTTTTTAACCTTTTAAAGTTTATAATTGACAAATTAATAATACTGTGAATACAATTATTAAATTTTAGATATACAAAATTTTAAAAATCTTAAATTTGAAGTTTTAATAACTGGCAAGTAAGTATATTTTAGCCGTTTTTTTCTATTTGGGATTTTATTGCTGTATTGATGCCAAGAGGACCTTTGCGAAATTTTGAAACAGCCCAAGAAAGGAATCAACAAATTTTCCCAGCTCTAATTTACTCCTCCACCTACATGTATGTTATACATATATAGGAATGGCTACACCAAATGACACTAATGAGAGCAGGAGAACTTCTGAGGAATATGGGTTTACAGAAGATTGGTTGCAAAATCATGCAACTCAACTGTTTTAGATTTGAAATTCATATAATAATCAAAACATGATGAATAGGCTAAACGATATATAATCAATTACAATATAATTCAAGTGAAATAAATTAGGATTTCATATTATCGACTAAATTAAATAGAAATTTCCAACATTTTTTTTCTATTTAAATTTTAAAAAAATACTACATGAAATACGATAAAACTATGAAGGTGCCATCTTTTATCTTTTATCGTATCGATGGTGTTAAATGGTGAGAGTTAAATACCTAAGTGAATCTCGATTCCCTGTCTCCAACTGCGCTGCGCTGATGAGATCCAAAGAGATAGAAACCGGTCCGTGGCTGTTGTTGACGAGGAGCAATATTTACTACATGAAATATTATTTAAATGTAATGTAATGAATAACACATCATTATTGGTAGTACACAAAACGCATTTAAAAAATACTACTTCGACCTATATAAACTAAACAAAATGCTAGAAAACTAAATTTTGAGAAATATTATTCATTTTAAACAGTTTGTCACAAACTAGAAGGTAGATAATTATCCAACTATTCATACACTGAATTGAAAAATTCACTATGTTTTAACCACAAATATTATTTGTGGTTAAAACATAGTGAATTTTTCAATTCAGTGTAAGTATGGATTACCACGTAGTAACGGTCGCAACCATTCTCTTTATCCAACTATTCATCATTCAAATGTTAGAATAACACCTTACCAAACAAAACTTTATGAATAGACGGTAATGTATTTATATAAAACAGTATTTAATAAGTTCCCTAGATATATTACCAATATTATTATATTTAGTCGAACATTATTTCTACACGTTTTCTGAATTTATGATGGTTAACCATTGAACATGAAATTGACAATTAAAATAATTATAATTTATAACTAAATCTATTTTGGATTGTTGTTTGTATTAAGTGTTTATTATTTTATTTTACTCTTTACTATTATTTATATGTATTTTAATTACCGTATGTAAATGGTGGCTACGTGAAATAAATATGATATGATGTGATATTAGAAAAAAATCATTGATAAACAATTATTTCGATCAATACATTCTTGGATAATGCATTTAGTATTCTAATTATTTTGGGCACAAAATAAAATCTGATAGCAATTAAATAGTTGACATACATGAAAATTACCGAAATTTAAAATCAAACTATATTAATTGCATTTTCTTTAAACAAATCCATTCGGTTTTCTCATTACTCTCATAAATAAATGTAAACTTATTGGTTTACTTAAAATTTAAGTATATTTTTTTATTTTGTAATATAAATCTTGTCGTATTTAGTTAAAAGGGAGTACAAAGATATTAATAAATAAATAAATAATTAAATTGCAAGGTGAGGTATAACAAAACTCATATTCTCATATTTTTGTAACAAAAATAATTAGTGTTCATTGTTGATATACAGGTCGAATTGAATTAAGCAAACTGGTTTTTCTTTTTGCTGTTTAAACTTCAATAAGCAAATTGGTATGAAATATTGGCTGTAAGGTTGGAGTATTAAATGAATTAGATGAAAATCTGTTCATAAATTTGACCCATTGACTTCTATTAATGTTGACAGAATGTTCAAAAACTAAAGAAAGAGTAAAACGCATTTAAATAATTTTGCTTTAATATTATTAATCACTATTAAATATGCGTCCAAAGTTATATTCCGGTCACAAATTATCAATAGCAAACTGTTATTAATAATGCTATTGATAATGCTTTGTGACCGAAATATGCATATAGCCATAAATAAACCAAGTGAAAAAAGTGCAAAACTAGTGTTTTATTTAAGTATTAAACACTATTCAAATTTCCATTTTCATCGCCGTTGCAATATTATAACTTTTATTAATAAAATTTACATAATTTTAAACGTTTATATTTAAATAAACATAACGTTACAATAACAATATTTTACACTTAAATTCGCATTCAGTTTTAACAAATAACGATGTGTAAAATTTTAATTTTGTAAATAATTTATGCATGTCAAAACATGAAGTAATGAACTGAACTCCTGTATAACGAATTAGATTTGTATTATCTATATGGAATATTTGTAAAAAAAAACCTATTGCGTACCATCTGAGATTGAGAAGTCATCCAAGCGAGATGAGAAGGGGTTGTTGCAGGGCACACCTCGCTGTTTGCATCCCTTAGCGAGATTAATTCTTAGCGTGCCTATTGTTCTTTTATGTTTACGTATGTTACTTATGTTACTCTAAACTTCTTCTAAATTAAAGTTTGTATGTATTCTGTACATATAGCACGTCTCGGAAGAGTTAAAAAACCTAATTAGTCCCTCAAACAATTGTCCAAAAAATAACAATAATTATACTTCCTTAACTTTTAATGGACATTTAACTAATAAAATAAGTAATGAAATGAAAAAACTAGATATTAAAATAGCATTCAAAACAAACAATAGCCTTGGCAAAATTATTAAAAATAACAAAGACAAAATGAACAAACTCAATAGTTGTGGAGTGTACATGCTAACATGCAATGACTGCCCTAAAAAATATATTGGACAAACAGGACGAGCCTTTGACGAAAGGATTGCAGAACACAAAAGTGCATGGGAAAAGAAAAAGAACACCTCAACATATGCAAATCATCTACTTTCCGAAAACCACACCTTCAACCAGGATTTCCAGATTCTCCACACAGAGAAGAAAGGGAGAAAATTAAATCTACTCGAAAACCTGGAAATCAACAGATTCGAAAAAACGGGCCTCCTGCTAAACGAACAAATTGAACTGTTAAACTCCCCACTACTTAAAATATTTACCCCTCCATAGTGCCAATAGTGTTAATGTATATATATAGTTCTAAGTTTTTCTAATTTTATTGTAAACTTTCATTCACCTGAAGAAGCAATAAATTTGCGAAACAATTGTAGTGAAAATAAACACACATTTTGAAAATCTTAGTTATTTACAACTTTAATATACAAGAGTTAAATATACTGGTCGAACCTCCTCGTTAATAAAAATGCTTGAGTTTTCATTTTCCTATCGTTTATTTATTTATTTATCTATTGTTTGCCTTGTTTCTCTTCTTAAATTAATCTAAAATACATACTACTATGAATATTATTACTCAATTAATTGAAGAGACCCGAAATATGACAATAAAACCATTTTATAGAATATTTTTATTTTAGAAATGATAATTTCAATACTAAGTACATTTTAACTTCAACTATGTCCATTAACCAATTTTGTTTTAATTTTCATTTATATGAATGTTAGAAAAGTGTAATGCAAATATGGTAAAATATTACACATACCTTACCGAAACCATTCGTTAGAAAATGTGTTGACAGAAAGAACTTCTACTTAAAAGATTATTAAATATATTATATAACATAAAAAGTTACGAACAAAACTAAATTTAGACTGATTTCATTAAATTAAACTAGCAAAAGCAATTAAATAATCGAGCATTCAAGTTTATAACCATCTGCAGACACGTGTTTCGATCTTTCGATCTCTTCAGTACAGCTTTATTATAAAATTGACTTTAAATACAAATAAAAACATTTACAAAAATAAATATAATGAAATATCATTTATTTAAGTATATTATAACTTAAAGCAGGTGTTTGGTGAATAAGAGTATAGCCGAAGTAGCGGTACCGAGTCTGCAATCGACGTGTGGCTGATATCTTTTGCTATTGGGATATTATAATGGCAGTTTCGAGTGATAAGGGTAATCCTTTAAACATAAAGCTTAATTTCATATATACAAACACAAATAATACTACGAAAAGACCACGTGTCCGATAAACAAATAATACTATTAATAATAATACTAATACTAATAAAAATTATATTGATATATAACCCCAAAAGAGCAAATGATAAAAAATACTCGGAAATGTACATGTTATAAGGGTGATGCCAGATGAATAGCGTTTTTTAGATATTCATTCCAACTACAATATGCACCATCAATTAACCCATTTGCATCACACGGAAAAGTGGAAAATTTGTTATTATCACCAAATTTATTTTTAATGTATTTGAATGAAAATGTTTCACAATATGAAAAATTAAAACAATATTTCATAAATGAAGCATAAATCTTTAATTTTGCAGGCGTTCTTTTCGTAGTACATTTTCAACGAACACTGTTATAAATGAAGCATTTTAAAGAATTTGTATTACATTCATTATACATTAATAATAATAAAGGTAATTTAATCTATTTTGGACAACATGATAAGACTTCTTGAGATTACCACAAACCTATATTAGGACATTGTTTTGAATTACGGCGTTTCAATGTTTTTGTCCGCACTCCAATAACGTTGAAGTGTAAGATTTTGCACCATAAGACATCAATATAATGAAGTTAATGGTTGTTGCGCTACACTCTTGATAGAAACAGATATTACTATTGGGTGGAGAATAACACTTGTTTTGTTCCATATTGTTTTTATTTTCAGTTGACACGTTGACACGTGTTTCGGTCTTCGCAGACAAAAAAGTGTAATTCTCCACCTATATCAATATAATGAGTGCAAAATAAACTTGCAATTCTTCTGCAAAAATTTCTTTAACACTTGGATCACATTTACTATAATCGATTTAGTAATAAGGATCCAAGTTTCAAAGAATATTTTTGTGTAATTTGTTCAAGAATTTCCTTTGTCAAAAACATTCTCTCTAGTAAAATTTGTTATGTTTTTATTTACACCATCAACAGATGTGAATTTATGCAATTTAGGATCGTCATTTGTTTCCAGCCACTCAAAATTACTTGTACTTTGATCACATCGCTAGTACCAAAATCGCCAAGAGTTTTGTAGGTCTAATTACTTCTTCACTGTTGTCGCAAACACAATGGCACATTTTTTAGCTTCTTTATATTATTTAACCCTAAAACTATTTCACCACTCTTCACTGACTTCGCACCCAAAATGCACGGGTAAAACATGTGCCTAAGTGAAATGCGCGCACATATGCGCTCTGGTAATAGTGGCCAGGCAAAATACGCGCATATATGCGCGTATGATGCAAATAGATTAAATGAGCTCTCATGATTCTTCTGAAAATTTTTACATGGTTTCTATTATTCAGTGGTAGTTTATTAAAGAATTTCACGGCCCAACAATTAGGACCAGTGTTGAATTTGACAAGCCTTGTCATGTTGTATACATCTGGTCTGTTTCTTGTGTTAAACGAGAGATAGTCACTTATGATAGTTTCCTATATTGCCTTTAATATATAGCAGGCATTCAAGGATATATAAACCTGGAAAAATTATAAATTCATCATGGTAGCCGACACTCGAGATTATTCTGATTGCACGTCTTTGTACTGAAAAAAATCGATGTCTTTCTGCGTAGACTTTTAATTAATGACATGTCTCATAGTATGCAGTACGTAACACTTCCATAGAGACTTAATAAATTTCGAAGCTGGTATATCTTTTTATATAATACCTATGTCAGTTATTTCTTATCAATTTAGTGTTTGATCAATACATATACCTAGGTATTTGTTGGATGTACAGAATTTGATGTCATCTGAATTTTTTTCGCTATTTTTTTAAGTAAACAGTATATTGACAGTTTTTTTCCGGATTAAGCTGAAGCAAATTATTTTCGAACCATTTTTTTGGATAATTGCTGAGCCATGTAACATCGCATTAGAGTTTTTTCTTGATTATCGACATGGTTGATTAAAGTGGTGTCGTTTGCGTACAGAACAAAATCAGATTGAGATATGTGTGTAGGAAGGTCATTTATGTATAAATATATGAATAGTAATGGCCCTAGGATTGAACCTTGGGAACGACCTGTTTTGCAGGCAAGAGTCCAGAAATAGTGTTTCCAACTTTTACTGCCTGGGATCTTTCGTGTAAAGATTTAATGAAATTGCTAGTATTTTCACTAGAGCCATAGCATTTTCGTTTGTTTATTTTGAATAATAATAACTGTCAAATGTGACATAACAAATCTCTCCCCTCTTCAGAGGAAAATAAGCTAAACTTGGCAAGATAATGGTAGAACAACCTCTAAAACAGACACCTTATGTGGCAGCCGTTTCATTGAAGCGGCAGTAGGCAAGACTGGAAGATCATCTTTTTATGAACCCAACCTTTCCGTGTGTAATAAAATTTTTTGAAAGAAATTTTTTTTACATGCTTATTTTGAATTGTATTATTTAAGTACAATGGACAAATAAATAAATAAATAAGTACTACTAATTAATATATTATGATTGACGCATCAAAAGCCCTGGCCAAAATTAGTAAAAGTACTGCATAATCAGAATTGTACTCATATGCTTTCAGGATACTTTAAGTAATTTTAAAATTGGGTCACTGGTTGATGGTCCTGTACTTATTTCTCATTTTTCACTTGGTGAAACATTATGTTAATAATAGGTTGTTGAAACAAACCAAGTGATATTTTTCACAAATAGGGTATTTAGGATTTTATTGTCTTCCAAGTACTTCGCAATCTCAAGAATGTTTGAAAATATTGGTAGTCAACTATTTGTCTATAATTTAGTGTATATGCTTTGTCTTCTTTTTTGTGGATTGGTACTATTGGTATTCGAAAGTACAATAAGGTTGCAAAAATATATTTTAGAGCAGGCTTCGATTAGTTCAAAATGAAAGTTTCAATACACCAATATTCAGAATTAAAGTTAAAGTTAAGTTACCTGCCAAATAGCACTTTTATTATATTATAATTATAATTTTATGATTTAATTTAACGGATATACAAGGATATAACGAAGGATTTAAATTATTTAACGTGAGTTAAAAATTAAGCACGCTTTGTTTCGTCATCTTAACGGGCCGATTAAAGCTTTATTTCTTAGTATTCGACTCAAAGAATAATATGAGTTTCGTTTAAATAATAAAATTATACTGTTTGTTCTAAAAATTTAATGCATAAATCAAATTTGTCATTGTCGATGTGTTTTGTCAGTCTATCTCTGATAATGGTGATGGATGATGTGATGCGATGAATTCAAATGTAGTAAATGAAGCGGTTTTGTAGTTTGGGATTTAGGTTAGTAAAGGGAAGGGATGTGTTGATTGAATGAATTTTTGGAAAATATTTCACTGAGGTATAAAAGGCGTTCATTGATGGGAATAAAAGAGGTACAGTCATATAGGAGTTGGTTAGAGGGATTATGTGGCGGATTTTAGTTAGTATTCTTAAGGAGGATCGCTCGCTAACTTGGATATTGTGGAGAGTAGGATTGTAGAAGTTGGCGAAAAGGACATTACCATAGGCGAAATCATTTTATAGATTTTAACAGCTGACTTGGTGGATTTTCCCTTGTTTTTGTACGTTAAATTTTTAAATAATTTAGCCCTAGTGGTCATTTTTACTTTGTTTAGAGCTGTGTGATTTTTAAAATTAACTCTTTGGTCTATGGTAATGCCTAGGTATTTTATGGATGTAGAGGGGGAAACAGTTGTGTGGAAGATATGAAAATTGTGAGCAGGATTATTGTTACGGTGATAGGGAATTAGAAGTTGGGATATGTGGGGATTGATTTTAATTCGCCATTTGGCAAACCAGTGTTGCAGGGAGTTTTCGGTACAAAGGATGCATGGGAAATTAGGGCTATGGCGTCTGAAAATTGAAGGAGGTATTTAGAGGGATTAAAGTACGGAGGATCCGGGTTGTAGATATCAAAACAAAAAATGTTGTAGAGTTAAGAAGATAAAGGGGATCTTTGGGGTAGACCTTGTACAGGAGTAAAGGGAGGGGAGTAGGAGTTGTTGATTTTGACTTTAACGGATCTGAATTGCTTAATAATGAAGATAATATGGGTAGGAATTTTAAGGAGGTAGCATTTGCACAACAGACCTTGATGCCAGGCAGAGTCGAATATCCAGTAGTAAGACGGCTGATGACTTTCCTTCAAGGTGTGTTTTTTGGATGTTTGAGGTAAGGATGGTAAGTGGAAGGGTAGTGGATCGTTTTGGAAGGGAACCAAATTGGTAGTTTGGGATACGGTCACGGATGAGGGATGGTATTTTGCTTTTCTAGGATAAGAAGTAGCGTAATAGGACGGTAGCTGGATATTAGAGATGGAGGATTGTCTTCAATCTAATATTTAACGTGTTTCACAATTTTTATATTTCTCCTACTAGTTTCGACCGTTGGTCATTCTCAGGGAGATATGCATTTTAATCCATCGTATCTTCTAAATAAGTGACCTATAATTATTGTTACAGGATAGGGAAGATATATAATTAATCTTTATTGTCTATGTTTCTCCTTCTAAAAAATATACTTGATATACACAGATTTCAAATAAAACAAAAAAATATGGTCATGGTTGTCATCTGTAAAGTTTACTGGTTTTTAAACCCTTATCTTTCCAAAAAAAGTACATCTTGGCTATTTCTTGAATTATTACTCAATAAATATGTTGCATTTTGTTTAGTTTGTGGGAGTTTTTAGTCATTAGCGTATGTATTATGATGTCATTTTGACAATTTATCGTTATGGAAGTTAAATAAGGGCCAGAGTTGAATCCTAATGAAATATTTGGACTAGAAATAAATTTCTTTGATTTGTAGCGATTATAACATTAAGTACACAGAGTTTAATAAAATAATAATCTTATTTAAGACATTTGCTAAAAAAAACATGTTATCAAATGTACAGGAGAAATCTGTATAAATTCATTAAAACCCAGACAAAATTTAAGCGATCTTATCTAAGTAATAGTAGATTGATAATTGATAAAATTTAATAAATCCATATTGAAATATAATTTGAATGTATTTCTACATATAACTTAATAACATTATGTTCAACAATTTTAGATTGGATTGATAAAATTGTGATATACCTTTTAATAGGGTAAATAATAACTTTCTCTACTTGTAACCATAAACAATTTTTAAAAAGTTTATACCGAAACATAAGCTTCTATTATATATCAGAAGGGCTGAGAAGCTTTTGATGTAGAGGATGTTCACTTCATGTCGTTTTTTACTTTTTTGCAGATCATCCTTTAAAACACGAAACAATTTCAATATATTTACATTAATAATGAGACATAATAGCAAGTTGAAGAACAAAACAAAAAAAAAGTAAGAACAAACATTTCAAGGGTTTTTATATTTTATTAAGAAAGTACAGCAATTACATGAACATTTGGTAATATAATAGCGTTATCATTTTCAATTAAGCATTTATAGACTGTATGAAAACTGTCATTTGTTAATGAACGAAATGTTATTAACTGATTTCCTGACTGATTTGTAAGTAGAGCGACAGTTCAAAATTAAGATTACAGGCCCTGAAATAAGGTGAAGAATTATAGTGTTTGTTTACTTATAACCCTGTATGTTTGTATCCTTGAAACTAAATGCCGTTTTAAAGCTGTTCCAAATGCGAACGAAATTTTTGTATAATATAATATCTAACTGTAATTTTAAAGCTAAGCTTTGGTTGAACTTTTAATTATTCGATCCTTTTTTGGGCTTTCTTCTTTTTATTTTTAATTTAGGTCAAAAATAAATTAAAAAAAAGGATAATAAAATGATTAGTACAGAGAAATTAGTATAATGGTTGGACAATCATTTTTGAATATTGGTGTAATAGTAGCATATTTTCATTTGTCAGGAAGCAGTAAATGTTTTATTAATGTTAATGAAATTAGTATTTTAATAAATAACTTACAAACTTGTAACTCGTTTCTTATAAATTCCTTGATTAAACATTATTAATAATAGTTAGTTTTTAAATAAATCCAAATTTGTTTCTCTAATTTTCGTTTTCTTTAGCCACATGACATTATCAAGGAATCTATTTATAAATAATCCTATTGCGTTGTTATTATTATTATTACAAAGGGTGATAAAAGGATCCAAAAGTGGTTTTTATATTGTTATACTCTTCACGAAACCCAAAAAACAAAAATCGAAGAAATCTATTATCAAGATAATGTAAGTCGAAAAAATAAAAGAAAATAAAAATAAAACTAATTAAACCCACAAAAGGAATTTTAATTTATAACCACAATTATTTCTAGTTTCAGTTTTCTTAGTATAGTGTTTGGCCATCAACTACGTGGTGTCCTTCCGCTGTATTTTTTTGTATGTGTGTTTGAACTTGTTACTTTAAAGGATCGTCTCCATTGCTCTAAAGCATCATCAATTATATCCCAATGACAAAGAGTACACTAACTTAATTTCCTATTTTAATTTTTTCAAATAGCAGAAATAGATTCCGTGGGACCGCTCGCATAAATTTTTTTATGGCTGTTGAGTTCCACACTTTATTTTAAGCACTTCATGTGGAATTATCTTAATCTCCACACACATAAATTGCATAAAATTTGCTAGGTAAATGGGCGGCAAACTGCCGCACGCAAACACAAACATTTCGTTTCATACAATAATAGTAAATATTTGTAAATAAAGTATTTGATCGTAATTCATTTTAAATAAATTTTATTAAATGTATTCATGATAATGGAATCGAATTAAAAAACAAAGGAAAGTAAATATCGATCACCATAGAATTTGCAAAAAGTTTTCCTGTGGATTAGGTAAAAAAAAAACACTTTCATTAAATACAGATAATTCAATTACAAGATTAATTAATCTTCTAATTAACTTAAATATGTTTCACCACGGATTGAGAATTTAATTTGCCAGATAATTCAAATAATTTCAAAGAGAGGAGTATAGTTTACAATAGAATTTATAAAAATGATTTAAAAAAATTTACTTTACTTGCTTCGACGTAATTCGTGCCGAACAACTTTTGTTGCATTTGGTTCATCTTGAAAGACCAATGTTGAGATCATCTCCGTACGAAAATTTTAACGATTATTCATTTCACTTTAAAGAACACAAATGGTATATTTACATCAAACTATTCCTTTTATCTCTGAAAAGTCGTTTGTCAGATGCCAGCACTTGAATCGTAAGTATAAAAGGCAACCTCGTATAACAGATTTTTCCCAAGAAGTTTATAACTTGTTTCTTTTTTTATCTCTAGCATCATTTACACTTAAGGGTACATTTTGTAGAGTTTCTGTATTGTAATAATTAAATATGGTTGAAGAATTTTTTATTTGGGTTATAAATATTCAATAACTTGAAGCTGAAATATCAATTGCTTTTTATAAATCTCCATTATCCAAAAACATGCTAAATAATGTTTACAGTAAAAAATATAAATGCATGTATGTCACTATATTTAGTAGTTTAATACATTATTTCCCACGACGTAAAACTATCATCCAGCTCTAATTAATCTGAAAGTATTTTATACGCTATACATTTTTATAGTTTCGGCTTGTTTGTATATTCGGTAATTACGAAACCGCCCTAACTTTCACAAGGCAATTTCGTAATCCGTGAGAACTGCATCGCTCATAATTCGAGTGAAATACTAGATCAGGGCAACGATTCAAATGACGAGCACAATTATCGTCCGTACATGTACGTGTTCAAAACGTACGTGTTCCACTTGTTTCGCGGCTAAACCTGTTAGGAATGCTGAAGATAATTTTCTGGTAAGCCATACACGCTGTCATCCAATTAGGCTCATCCGACAATTGATTTGGTTGCCCAATCAATGCATTTTATAATTATAGGTTACCGAGCTCGACAATATTAACCGCGGTTATACGTTTTTGGATGTTTTTAAGAAAGATAAACTTGGATAATTTTCTTTAATTATTCAAGATCAGCTGCGGAGAGAATATACGTGTTTAATAATACGTAAGGATAGTTTTAGAAAATTAGGTTCTCTACTGTAATTAATGATCGTAAACTGACGACAATTATATTATTTTTTCTAATTAACTTGATATACCATCGATTGATTAATGTAAAACTTTATTTTAGACACTAATCAAAATTATCTGATTTTCAATATTATTCATTCTTTATATTATAACATTCTTAGAATAAATGTTTCTAATGAAGGCTCTTTGAATGAAAATAATTATTATTAGTAAGTAAGTTACTATAAGTTTTAATCACCATGACTATTTTATAAACCTAGTAATACATTTGAGTTGTTCTTCTGCTTGATTTATGAAACCTTAATTTAGATGAATTATCTTAGTGTTAATTAATTATTTACCAAATATTGCATAATGTTTAACCAAGAGATAAGTTATTAAAAAAAAAAATATTAATAAATGATATTTCTGCAGTGAGACAATACTATTTTATTACCAACACTTTAATTTCGACTTGTTTCTTTCAACTGACATAAATTGTTTTATACGATTAGAAGATTATAAATCAGGTGATCAGGTAAGGTTTAAAAACAGGATGTTGTACAAGTTGTACAATAAATAGTTTGTTTTCCAAGTTAAAAGAAGGTTTATATTAAATCCGTTTGCGAGTTCAGAAGATTTTCGCAATTGAAACAGTTGTGAAAATTATTTATTTTTCAATTTCTGGTAACGGTTATTTATATTCTACGGCGTGGTTCGAAATGGCACTAGAGTTTTTGTTTAATCTAAAAACTTCATATTTCAGAACCAGAACAACTTTCACTCTTACTTAGATCTGATATTTATGCTATTCAAAGTGTCTAAAAGATGAGAAGAAATAGCTACATTTAGCCAATCATTACATAAAATATTATTATCTCAAAAGAATCAAAGCTTTGTTCTTTGACTACATATTTTATGAAGCTAATGCTTTTTACTTACGTTTATGTTTATTATCTTCAGAAAATTGAATTTAAAATGTCACAGACACTATTTTTAGGCTTTTAGAAATTTTAAATAATAAGCAATATCTTTGATCTTCCAATGTTTTTGATCTACTTTTTTTAACTTTTATTAAATAATATACAAGTTTTACACAAAATTTAAACGCAAATATATATTTTGAGGTTCTTTGAGATTAATTCGATCACTTTTAAAATATGCCTGTCTACGTGCTTTTGCCTGTGTATGTGCGCGCTTTATCTCAAGAATCCTTGAAGATTTTAAACTAGAACTTTGAATTAAACTATTATTCTTTATCAGAATAGCTAAGGTAGTACTTTCCACACCAATTCATTAATTTTTTCAATGTTTGTCTTGCACAGTGTCACAATGACGCTGTATCTGTTAACAATCGCCGGATATTTTTCGATTAAATATTTGTTGACTCAATCCAATCATTTACACTAAACGTCTGCATTAAGAGTTTGTCCAAGTTATAATTCAAAATGAACAATTTCGCGAATACTCCATCACACAGAGAAGCGCCTTTTTTGGATGTAAACCCGGCTTCGCAGTACTTCAAAGTGATTCATTTGGAGAAAACCACTACCTTTTGAGTTTTGGATTATAATTTTTGATATTTTTCATCTCCAGGCATTAAACGACGAAAAAGAGGTTCTGTATGATACCGCTGATTCAATACGTTAGATTAGATTATCTTCCCTGTTTATCTCAGATGACCAGCTCTAGCGTTCCCTCTTTGAATAGTCCTATTAGCCTGAGTATAGGTCTCCGCGCTTGGGTTTGTAGTGCCCAGTTTTTGATATCTAATCCTTACTAAACCCTAGGCCTATTTTGCTCATATGTTTGTTGAGCTTGCAGTGTCTTCAGTCATCAGACCTACTATTGTTTTGACCATTTTTCTGTCTTGGTTCAGAATTTTTTTCGATTGTTTCTTAAGAAACTGTTTCGCCTCTCTGTCCTGGTGAGTTCGTCCACCAGGTATGGGCCTGTGTCTTCACCAATTTTTTAATGGATCGTTTGACTGCGGTTTTGGAGATTCCGCAGGAGTTTCCGGGCCAATTACTGCTTTTGACGAGCTTTGTTTGGCCAGTTCGCCTGCTTTGTCATTCCCCGGATGTATTCCGTTTCCTGGAACCCATTTGATTGTTACTCTTTTGGGACAGTTAAGTTCATTAAGAGCACGTATACAGTCCTACACTAGCTTAGATTCAACCTGTGTAGAGCTTAGAGAATATAGCAATTGACCTACTTTTTGTGTCTTGTTTTGCTATTTCTCTTGTGCAGTGGTGAAGAGCTATCGCCTCTCTGCAATACGTTGCATGTGATGGATCGGTTGGCTTTGTTCTCTTCGCACAGATTATGGGGGGCCCAAAAATTTGTTTTTTTTTTTCAATCTGCTATAAATGTTTTTAGATGGCCGATCATAATTAATTAAGGATGTTTGACAGTTCCTTGATAGTTTGGCATGGATTTGCTTCCACTTCTGCCCTTAGCATGTCGTCGTCTAATGCTGTTGGTCTTCCTGATCGATAGGAATCAGAGAGATCAAAATTATCGGATTTTAACTCTGAAAACTATCTTTGGCATTCACGAACATCTAATGCACGTCGCAAATGTTTTTGGTCGTAACTGTTGCGAAACTCAAAAAGCATACAATGTTGGATCTCTTCTGGTATTTCACCCTAAATTGCAAAAAAGTGCTAATATAATTCATCATTTACTTTTATCTTTATTAGGTAAGACCCAATAATATCTTTAATTATACTAAATATTCTAATTTTTACCTAATTGTTACTATTAATTTTAAAATTATGAACAAGTCACAATAACTGTAAAATGAATTTGGGACGTCTTCGAGATACACAATGAGGTGACAGAAAAGACATTAATTTCAGGTGCCTAATATTTGGTGCTTAATTACATATTTTAATCTTATAAGTTTTCAACACCTTAAGGACAAAATTAGGACTTATCACTAAATTAACCACATTAGTTATTTCTGTATAATTTGACACCACACCATTAATGTTTTCAAATATAACAATACTGTACGAAAGGGAGGAAAAGATGGCCTATAATGTAATATAGTTGTATTTATGTCATTAAAATATCCTCACCTAAATGTATTAGCTTATAATTTCTATTCTTAAAGATTTCACCTTTTCGCACTATTGTTTATAGAAAACATTGAAAACTCTATTTTTAAGAAAAACTGAACAATCCTAAAATTCAATTGATACTTCACGCATCAAGAAGATTAAAATTCGAAACGTTGGGCCATCTTATAAATATTATTTGGCCTCATTTGAAACAACTAGAAAAATGAAAATGCAATTCTATTTATTTCCTTAATGTAAGCTAAGGTTTGGTAAACAAATTAAATAATATTATTCAATTTTTAAATGGTACTTTGCATTTTATGAAAATTAGTATATTGGTAGGGTATTCCTTTCAACTACAAAAGATGAAATTCCACCTTTACTACATACCTGAAAGAAGAAAACCACCAGTTTAAAAAAGAACAAATACTTAATAAAATAAGAAAATCTTGTGGTGTCGTATTAAGGTATTAATTTATAAATGGGTTTATAACTAATTGGTATTTCCTTAATACTTATTTGGTATATATTGCAAAAGGTTTCGGCCTAGGCCATCATCAGGCAAAAGTGCAAAATTAACATATGTTTTTATAAAAATAATAAAATAACTTATTAAAAATTATAAAATTGTCGTTAATTTTATGTTACAATTTAAAATAATATATAAAGTTATGTATATGTAAGTGTAAAGTGTTTATGAGTAATATATTGTGTGTATGTTTGTGTGTGAGTGGGTGTATGTGCTTCAGTGTGAGTGTGATGTATTTGTATGGTTATTATGTGTACACATACACACATACATGTATATGTGTATGTGTTGTAAGTGTTAAATTTGTGTTTTGTGTGTTAGAATGTTGCCACGTGTTTTTAGGTTATGTGATTAATCAGTGTGTGTATTAATTTATTTAAGTCTAACTTGTCAATGTTGCTGGTTATATTTAGTATTATAGTTATAGTTTTTCTGTCGTAGTTTTATATTTAGATTTGGAGTTATCTTCAATGATATTTTCAATATTTGTATTTATTTTAATTCACGTATTTATCATGACTTTCTATAACTGATCGTATTTGTTTAAGATTAAGATAGCTGTCATATTCGTGTTTTTATGGTCGTATAATTAGTGAAAGGTTTTATTTTTTTTTAATGGGTTCGGTTCTTATGTGAATTTGATTGTTAAGTGATATATTATTTTCGTGATTGGATTTTTCGATTTTATAGTTTTAAACTAGCGTTAGTTTAAAAGACTTTATTTCTTGGTGTAGTAGTGTTATGTTATCTGTATTGTTACAAGTATGGTTATTAAAATTGAGATGTCTTCCGAAATTAGAAATTGTATAATTTCTTTTATAATAAAATCTATTCAAATCCTTTAGTTCGTTGTAGAAAATTAAATAATAATTTAAAAATACGAAAACATTTCGTGAATCTACAACAATGAGTCTTACTAAGACTACAAAACAAATTAATTTTGAAACAAGTACTTCTCTGGCTAAAACCTCGACAGACATTGAATAAAACAAAATTAATTTGCGTGTTACTAATAGTACAACTATCAAAGCAACACTAATTTAAATGAAATTATTTGTGGTATTTCTGATATTTCTTTTATAGTCGTTAACTCTATCTTGTATCGTTCTGCCGGTTTCCCCAATATATATTGCTTCGCAGTTATCGCATTTAAATTTGTATACTCCACTCTTTTGTAATGGATCTTTCATTTCTTTATGCCTTGGTAGGAGATTGTAAGTATAATGTGTTATGTGTTTTAAATGCTGTTGTAATGCCGTATTTGTATAATATTTTAGCTATCCGTAAATTAAATATTCCGCTATATGGGATTTTCCTATATAGTAAATTAATTGGATGAGTTACGTGAAGATAAACTTGATAATTAAAATAAAGCACTAAAAAACTTTCTTCACACAGTACTAAGACTTAGTATTAAACCATTGATAATGGTCACTTTGTGTCCGAAATATATATTTGGTATTTCAAATATACTGAGTGAAGAAAGGTTTTTAGTGATTTATTTTAATTATTTTCCTGTATATTTTGTTTATTGTGTTGTTATTGTTGTTAATTGGTGTGAGTGATGTATTAAATTGTATGGGTGTTTTATATATCAATGCATTAATTTTATGTATAGGTAAGTTGTGTTTTCTGGCTAATTGTTTAATTATATTACCTTCGTGTTCGTTAGTAAAGTTCATTGGAATGTTTTTTTTTAAACGGTAAATTTGGCTATGGAAACATGCGTATTTGTGTTTGTGATGGTGATATGAGTCATAAGGTATGATTGTAGCACTGTGTGTCGGTTTTCTAAATATTTTATATTTTATATTAGTGTTGTTTTTTTATGAAGGTAAGTCTAAGTAGATTAATTCGCTATTATTTTCAATTTCGGCTGTGAATTTTATATCAGTGTGTAAATTGTTGTAAGTATGTGGTAAATTCTGGTATTTTTTTAGGTCCATCTCAGAAACATAAAATGTCATCCATGTATCTTTTCCACTTTTTTATATATTTTTAATGCAATAGTCGGCTAAATATCCAGATTATGGTGAACCCATTGTTATTTCGTAAATTTTGTTGTTGAATTGGCAGAAATTTTGGTCAGTTATGTGTTTTATCATTTGTATTATGTGTTCTGTTTCTACATTGTCTATTATTTTGCTTAAGTCTAATTGAAGCATGTTTAGAGTTTCTGCTACAGGTATGTTTGTGTATAAGTTTACAATGTCGAAAGAGATTAATGTTGTGGAAGTTGTTAGTGTTATGTTGTTTATTTCATTAATAAGGTTATATGAGTTATTTATTGTGTATAAAGTAAAGTACTAAAAACCTTTAATACTAACCATTGATAATGGTCACTTTGTGTCCGAAATATATATTTGGTATTTCAAATAAACTGTGTGAAGAAAGGTTTTTAGTGCTTTACTTTATAATCAAGTTTATCTTCACGTAACTCATCCAATTAATTTACTATTAATTGTGTGTTTTTCAATTTTTGGAATTGTTTTAATTTGTTTAAAGTAGCTTTGGGAATGTTTTCAGCGCTGGTGTATTAATATTATTTGTTAATGGTCTTATAGGTATATTTTCTTTGTGTATTTTTAAGATACCGTGTAGTATAGGTATTTGAGGGTTCATGTGTATTTTAGGGTGTTGATTGTAATTGTTAAATGTTGTTTTAGTTATTGCTATGATGTTTTTTAGTTTTTTGAGTGCATTTTTTCATAGAAATATTTTTCATGTCTGTATATTTATTTTCATTTAAAAAGTTTTATACTTTGCTTATGTATTTATTTTTGTTTGTTTTGTTCAGGTATGATACTTATACCTGATTTTTTATCTCCTTTGACTATTTTGCAATCGTTGTCAGTAATTTTATTGTGTATTGATTTAATAAATTGTTTTTTTTTTATGTTTTTATATTGGCTTTTATTATTCTTTTGTTTATTTTATTGTTTCTTTAAAATTGGTATAATTTCGTCTGTTATATGTTTTTCTTTTGCATGTTTGTGTATAGCACTTTGAATGTGTATGGTCATGATTGGTAAATTAATATTATTTGGTTTTATTGCATATTTCATGCCTTTATTAATAATGTCTTGTTCTTCTTTGTTGTTATATGTTAATTTCGCCCCATATCATTTTCATTATCATACAATTCCTCTTTCATAGATCCTTAAAAGTCAAAATCCATAATTAATTTTCTTGTTCCTTTACTTTACTGTTAAATAACATTTTTTATGCCGATGTCTACAATCCTGATTCTCAATATTTTAATCAATTTGCAGATGACACTACCCTAATCACACATGCTCCTACACTACCAAAAGCCCTTTAATTCCTCCAAGAGCTTATTTTCCCTCCAACGATGGCTTCAAAATGGCGCATTAAAATCAATCCCCACACATTACAGTTCCTAATCCCTTACCATCACGCCAAAAATTCCCCTCATAAAGTTCATATTTCCCAAACAATGATACCTTCCGTAGTTTTCATAAAATACCTGGGCATAACCATAGATCAAAAAATCAATTTTAAAAGACATACATAGTAAAAAGCAAAATAACTTCTAGAGCAAAATGCTTTAGAAACTTAACATATAAGAATTAAGGCATCAATACAAAAACAGCTGTAAAAATTTATAAGATGATCTGCCGTCCACTACTCGACTATGGTTGTGCCCTCTATCCCAATCCCAGCAATCCAATATCCAGCAATATTGAAGTTTGCGAGCGAGCATCACTCCGTACCCTAACAAAACTCCGGTTTCCTCTTAATCCTCTACAAAATCCCTCTAACCAGCTCATTTATGACACTACTTTAGTTATCCTCATCCAAGAACGCCTTCGATTCCTATCAGAAAAATTCTCCAAAAATCCTTTTAACTTCCATATATTATATGGATACCCTAGTATAAATTCTAAATTTAAAAATCCCAATTCAACCATTTTCGATTTCATATCATCATTTCATTCTTTTACGCAATAACGACTGACGTTATATGACTGGACAACACAAGTCAGAAAGACTTCTGGTTGTTAGTTTTTTGACAGATTAACACCCCATTCATTATTCACTATATTATTGTAAATATTGTAAAATTTGTCAATAAATATATGTATCTATGTTAATTTCGCAGTTTTGGCTGATGATGTCCTAGGCCGAAACCGGTTGCAATAATGCAAATTAATTTTATTAAGGAAGTACCAATTAGTTATAAACCCATTTTTAAAATAAGAAAAGAAAGAAAACTTAATGTTTGGAAATTAACAAGCAAAAGAAAAAAATACACAAAGTAAATATTAAGTAACTAATCTAACATGTTAAAATCCTCATTGCTTAACTTAACTAGGAAATATATTTATAATTTAGATACAGTAATTGTAGAATGGTACTCTTTTCAGCTTTCTTCTTTTTTATATAGGGAAAGTAAATTTTTAAATGATCCGCTGATTTTCGAAAAAAAGCAATTGATCTATTTAAGATGAAACTTTGTGTTTGTTTACATTGTATAACTTCTAACTAAAATCCTCGAATATGTTTTAGTATTTGGAGGGTGGGATAGAGGCCCCCCACCCACCCTACATATATATATATATATATATATATATATATATATATATATATATATATAAATTTCAATTACTGATCGTCTTGCAGTTTGGATTAAAATGAATTACAAAACTTTTGTAATAAAATAGGAATTAAAAAGGTAAAATTTTTGAGTGAGTAAATTGATGAAAATTTGATGCATGATGGGTGAGCAGACTTTAAATCTAAATTAGATAAGATTAGCTATAAAAAGTCATATATATTTAAACTTAAATTAACGATTTGCAATTAAAGTTATTATAATCACGTTGGTAAATTTTCGTAAATGAAATACGACAACACTTTCAAATATTTATTTTGCCTTTCGCGAAGAAATGATTTCTTCGCCTGAATTCAATTTATTATGTAATTAATATAAGTTATTATGTATATGTAGGGTGGGTGGGTGCCCTTTATCCCACCCTCCAATCAGTAAAACATAAGCGACGGTTTTAATTCAAAGTTGTAAAATATAAATAAACACAAAGCAATTGCAATTTTTAGTGATTTATTCATACAAATTTTTTAAATAACTTTTGATGATGTTTTACTGATTGGAGGGTGAGATAGAAGTCAATAAATTTGGATTATATTTTATTTTTTATTACATACAAGGTTTTATTGTTTTATAAGCATCAAAATAATCAGCAATTAGTGTTTAAAGTTATTATGTATATGGAGGGTGGGTGGGTGGTCTCTATCCCACCTTCCAATCAGTAAAATATAAGCAAGGGTTTTAATTAAAAGTTGTAAAATATAAATAAACACAAAATAATTTCAATTTTTAGAGATTGATGCATACAAATTTTTCAAATATTTTGTGGTGATGTTTTACTGATTGAAGGGTGGGATAGAGGCCGCCCGCCCACCCTACATATACATATAAATTTCATTTACTGATCGTCTCGCGGTTTGGAGTAAAATTAATTACAAAACTTTTTGAATAAAAAATGGTGATAGTACTTTCCCTATATTTTACTCAAAAACTATGCGGTTTATTCAAAAAGGTTATTCTTAATAATTTATTCAATTTTGAATTCTCTACAATTATTTGTTATATAACTTTCATGTTGCTTCAATAGTTTATTAGCAATTGGCAAAAAATGTCAAAAATTTCAATTTTTATTTTTTTCCTCGAAAGTTAAGAATGTTATGAAAAATATTTTTTACAAAATTTGTTTAGTTTTTCATTCTCTTTAACTTTTGTTTGAAAAGTTTTGTAATATTTTTCATATTAAAAAAAATACCGGAAAAAAACAAAAAACGTCTCGAGTAAACACCCACTTTCGGTTTATGAATGTTTACCAAAAGCTTTTCAGTTCCAGTTTTTAACCTTACGTTTAAGGTTTCATCTCAATCGGATCAGTCGTTTTTGAGATACAGCACCCACGGACAGACAGACAGACAGACACACACACACAGACACATTTTTTTTTTCAGAAATTAGTTTAATTGACTCAGGGGATCTCAAAACGGATATTTCCGCAAAAAAAAAATTCAAAAAAAATCACGATCACAATACTTCCCCTATATATACTTCGTATATGGGGCATTCTTTTATAAATCGTACGGATTTGAGAAAAAAAAAATTATCACATTTTTAAATTACACACAATCTTTTTTTCAGCACCTTCTTATTAATTTAAAAGACCCCTATATCGGGATTTTGTCTGTAAATGTGTATTTTTCAAAATATTTAAATTTAACATTTTGATAGTTTGCTGGATTCACCAACATTAAAAATTCATTATCTCCGGTTCTGCTGAACGGATCATTCCCATTCTTCCGCCGTTTTATACCTTGTTATGTTAGCTTTTTAGTTGCATTTTGACAGTATTTTTTTAGTCCCATTTAATATAAAATAATAACAATTGAATTGTTCAAATGAAGTTTTCATGCTGATACCCAGAACGTATGCAATTTAAAAAAATACCATGTATTCGCTCTTTCTTAATCTAAAAGACCCATGTTTGAAAAAAGTGGGGTCTCTTATCAGTCAGAAGATATTAAATCTTATTTAGCGCGCGGCGTGTAGCGCCCCCCGTTCAAACGCCGCCGCGCGATGCACGCATGCAGTTGCTTTTGAACAATTCTTCTATTATATTATTAATTCAGAATGTGAATAGAATATACACTGCGGGCCAAAAAAACGTTTTGCTTTTACTTTTTTTTCTGTGATCGGTCTTATGCAATGGTATGTCAACGTCCCTTTCACCGTTAGGGCCATTTTAAATCTTGCCTCTAATTTTATTTCTTCTTCATTATATTTTTTATTTTCTACAAATGCTAATGAAATATTAGGGAAAAACTCTTTCGGGGTTTGGATTGGATTGCTTATTCTTTGAAGACTACTTCTAGCAGCCACCTTTTCAAAGTCTCACCCAAGGCATCACACGTACCTTTGCCGTGGGAAGTTGGAAAAATATGTTTTTAGTCCCATTTAATATAAAATAATAACAATTTAATTGTTCAAATTATGTTTTCATGCTTTTACCCAAAACGTATACAATTTAAAAAAATATCAGGTATTCGCTATTCTTTAATCTAAAAAACCCATTGGAACTTCACCTATTAAAAATAAGAAAGTTTCCCAGAAGTTCTATTCGATGGAAAGAATGGGCTTTTCGAAAAATACATCATTTTTCTTCCGCTGGGATTCACATGATCACTGTTGCGAGAAAACTGTCATAGAAGAATGAAAGAAGTAGTTGATTTAATAATCAGCTTTTATGAATTCGATGAGAATAGTCTCATGATGCCAGTACGAAAAGATTATGTTTCGGTCAAAATAGATAACAAACGCATTCACGTGCAAAAGCGATTACTATTAGTGAACTTGAAAGAACTTCATCAATTATTCAAGGAAAGTTACCCACAAGCCAAATGTAGTTTTTCCAAATTCGCATCTTTGAGACCAAAACATTGCGTACTAGGTGCATGTGGAACCCATTCTGTATTGGTGCTATTCATGAAAATGTAAAAGTATTAATCGAAGGATCGAATATTAAAAACCTGACGGCCGATACTCCGAACCCAATGAAGACTTATCATGACTGTTTGAGACGTATGATTTGCGTTGAAACAGCAACAAATTGTTATTTTGGAACGTGCTCTGAGTGCCCTGGTGCAACACATCTAATCGACAAATTAGAAAACATTTTCGAATATAATTATATTGACGAAACTCACAAACAATAGTCGAACGTCGATAGGGAAAGTAAAAAGGAATTAAAAAGGTAAAGTATTTGAGGGAGTAAATTAGTAAAAATTTAATACATGATAGGTGGGCAGCCTTTAAATCTAAATTAGATAATATTAGCTATAGAAAGTCATTTATATTTAAAGTTAAATTTAAATTTTGTTTTTTTTTTTATTATATAAAGGGTTTGACTGTTTTTAGCAGCAAAATCATCAACGATTAGCAATTAAAGTTATCATGTATATATAGGGTGGGTGGGTGTCCTCTATCCCACCCTCCAATCAGTAAAAGATAAGCGAGGGTTTTAAATAAAAGTTTTAAAATATAAATAAACACAAAATAATTGCAATTTTTAGAGATTTATGCATACAAATTTTTCAAATATTTTGTGTTGATGTTTTACTAATTGAAGGGTGGGATAGAGGCCACCCACCCGCCCTACATATACATATAAATTTCAACTACTGATCGTCTCGCGGTTTGAAGTAAAATTAATTACAAAACTTTTCGAATAAAAAAGGAATTAAAAATATTAGCTATAGAAAGTTATTTACATTTAAACTTAAATTTTAATTTTGTCTAATCTATCTACACCCTCCAATTAGTAAAAAATATTCGAGGGTTTTAGTTAGTAGTTTGTTTTCATTTAAAATGAGTTTATTACTGTTGAACCAATCGCACGAGATTTGTTTTGCATTAAGATTTTGCTGAACCAGGTCTTCTATATTAGTATTTGTATTTAGTAAAGATATGTCGTCAGCATATAAGATTGTTTTACAGATATTCTAGAAATTTATGAAATCATTTATATAAATCAGGAATAATAATGGGCCCATAATTGAACCCCGCGGAACGACATGCTTAATTTTAAGTGTAGATGAAATTTCATTTTTTATTTTGACAACTTGATGTCTGTTTGATAAGTATGATAAGTAGTTTCCTACTGGATTCATTAAAACCGTAATGCAATAATTTATTTATTTATTTAAACTTTACAATATCCTGTTAGTACATATAAGAATATCATAACTATACAAAATAATCACAAAAGTAGTATCTCATAATTGATACAGTCAAAAGCTTATTAGATCTCATGAAAGCTTTTGACTGTGTCAAGCATGAGATACTACTTATGTGATTTTTTTGTATAGTTATGATATTAAACAATGCTTACGATTTAAAAAGGCTTCTAAAATGTTGTCTACCAAATGTAACATTGCCTCTTCAGGAGATTTTCTTACTGAATATCATACAGAATTTGTTGGTTTTCTAAATATTGATGTATTTGTATGAACATAATTTTTTCTAGGACTTTCGAGAAAACTAGAAGCAATGAAATAGGTCTGTAATTTTTTGGATCATTTATATCACCTATTTTATATAAAAGTATTACCATAGCTGCTTTCAAAAGTTCGGGAATTGTAGATGTCTGAATATAATAATTTATAATATTTGTTAATGGTAATATTATTACATCAATACAACTCTTTACTATCTGTACTGTTAAGCCATAAATATTCTTACTTCTACTACTTTTCAATGAACGTTGTGCATTTATTACCTAAATGCAAGATACTGTCGTAAAACTAAATATACCAACAGGTCTAGTCTGAATTAATTGTATAGGATGGTAGGCAGGAGGAACTAAATTAATAGGATGAGATATCGATTTAATAAAAGAATCATAAAAGTGTTAGGTGTAATATCACTTTTATCCTGGTTACTGTTTTAATGAATGATTTGCCACATAGCTTTATTTTTATTGTTAGAATTATTTATAAAGCTGCAATTTGCATTAATTTTTGCTTGTTTTATAGGTGCCCAATATTGCCTTTTATGCAAACGAAGTAATTCTAAATTTGCTGACGTTTTGTATTTATTATAAAATTCTTCAGCTAATTCAAGTGTGTCTCAACTCATTAGTAAACCAATGTAATTTCTTGATGTTCGCTTTCTTGTTAACAATATTCTTCAAGGGAAATGCTAAATTGTAATTTTCTAGAACAATGTTATGAAATGTGTTTTATTTCTTATTACAAACTACCTCACTATTTACTACTTCCCAATTAACTCCAGATAAAAAATGATAAAAGGCGAATTTACCCGTTTCAGTAATAGGTCTTATTACATATTTCGTAAAATAATCTGCAGTGTTTGCATATATTTCGCTTTCAATAGATATACCTCTATGATCAGAATGAGAAGAATTAATATAAGTTACAACAAATTTACCCGCCGGAATATTAGTAAAAACATTATCGAGTGTATTTTCTTTTCTAGTAGGAAATGAGACAATTGAATGAATTCCATAACTTTCAAACAAATCACAAACACAAGTTGCTTGAACATTACTGTTGCCATTAAAATGTACATTAAAATCACCTCCTATTATCGCCATGAAATTTAAAACTTCTAAATAATCTAAAAATTGGTAAGCACCTTAAGAAATACATTACATACAATTATATCATTGCTATTAACTTGAGGTGTATTTAAAATTATATTATTTTTTTAAATTATAGAACTTATTAAAGCATTAATATTACTAATAAGAGGAAAAAAAGAGTTGAGCGTTCTTAGTAAAATTGGATTAATGGCGACTTCTATTGATTTATTTGATTTCTCATGTGTAAAAGCTGTTTAACAATCTTATAGTTGTACTGATCCGCCAAAATATCTTTTATTCTTGGCCTTACTTTAAAAATATATTTCTCTTCAATTCATAAAATTATTTTACCAAATGTAATAACGGCCTTTCATAAAATTTGTTAACGTTTTCGGAGGGCATAAAATTAAATTTAATTTGCAAAAGCAAGAAGCCCTATAAATAACCCAGCAGAAGACCATTAACAGCATATACCTTATTTTTATATTGCCCAGCACAATGGCAACTCGGGCGCCATCTACTCAACGCCACACGAAAAGAAAATTGATCTAATCCGCTCCGACCTGCATTCCAAACCTCTTAATTATCCAGCGCCAGACATCCTGTGCTTGTCCACCATATTTATTAAGTCTATAATAAAAGTGTGTAATTAAAAACCATTATTTAAATTTATCTCTGGGGCAAATCAGAAACACACTCGAAAAGTGTAGTGCATTATTCCGGCGCAGTGATAATTTAATACCATTTTAACACTTTACGGGCCTCGTGGCGGTTCGCGTGTTGAGGTCATTCCGTTTACGAACCTATTCTATTTAATCATATTTTATCAGTTGATCTGATAAAGGCAACCACTTCTACCACGGATCTCTCGCCGATTCAGACGCATTCTGGGCGCCATGAAAATAAAACATATTTCCATAAATCACACGTACACACACAAAAAAATAAGTGTTATAATATTCATATTTTATGTATTTATTTGATATAATAAGTAATAAAACTGTCATGTTGTAATACATTTTATATCTTTAAATAAAATGAAGAAATAATTATGAAAACTTAAATAATGTACTAATAATAATATTTGTACTATGGAAGTAATTATTGTTCTAATAGAACATGGTTAGTCTATTCTATAGAGTACCTATTATGTTTCAGTGACTTTCAAACTCAAAGAGTTATTTATTCCATAAGAACTGACTGGTCACATGTATTAAATACACTAAATATCAAATTAATATTGTTATATTGTATTTATGCTATTTTGGTTTGTTATTACAAAAAAAATATACGGTATATGTATAGAGTTGATATGATTTATTCCCGTTAAATTAATAGGTTCTTTTATCACGATATGTGTTTTCGGACACAGAAAAACACCAACACAATATTCGATCACCGGATTATAATAATTACCTAATTTCTTGCTTCCATTCGCCGGTTAATTGTCGGCGGGCTTCGTCCAATTATTCTTCTCCGAAACGTTTTTTTTTTTTTTTGCGGTTAATTAAACTTTTCAGGAACAACGCCATTAGTTCTAATTAGTCGGCGGGATTGAATAAGTGCCCACTTTTA
This sequence comes from Ontholestes murinus, assembly GCA_963969525.1. Classification (NCBI taxonomy): domain Eukaryota; kingdom Metazoa; phylum Arthropoda; class Insecta; order Coleoptera; family Staphylinidae; genus Ontholestes; species Ontholestes murinus. Next base: position 29,548,705 of record OZ018390.1, read on the forward strand.
CTATTCATTTTTTCGTATGTTATTAATTTAATGGGACCTAATGGTTTCAATTTGTTGCCTTCTTGTAGGTAGGCATTAATCGATTTATGCCTTTGAGTAGCGGACGCACAAAAAGTCGAACAGCTATTGAAATTTGGTTTTGTGGGTGGTATTCGGAATGGTACCGTGTTTTATTACTACTGTACCACCATTCGTTGTGCTTAGCCTGGCGATAAACCTGCTTCGGATTGGTGTCTGAGTTACTGGATATTAATAGGTAGGTGGGATGACGATGAAAAATCCTGCTGCGGCTCCGCGCTCTCGGAAATTATATGGAATTTCATTCAGCAGTGCTGGTTATTTATTAAACTTTATATGCAACATCGACCTTTACATTCATACTGTATGCTTTAATCAAGGAAGTTATCGCATTTTAACATTATAGGAGCCAGCGGTGGGTTTTCATATTTCTTGTTGCAAAATATTTAATTATCTGCTGTCGATAAAGGTAGGTTAACGTTGCAATGTTTTTATTCGGAGACTACAATTATAGTATATGATTAAGTAAAATTGTTTTGTTTAAGTAAATTGCTCTCCTTTTTCACATATTCTTTTGTTGCATTTTCAACAGTTTATATAAGGAGTACACAAATATTAAACAATCAAACTAATGAAACAATTACTTAATTATTTTCTTGATCGTTGGATATATAATTTGTTTGTTATATAATTTTCATGTAACTCCTATTGTTTATTAGCAATAGGCAAAAAAAGTCAAAATTATTAATTTTTCTGGGAAGTTAACAACTCTATAATAATAATAAATGACTTTATTGAATTCAAAAATAAATTAAATTTAATAAAAAATATAAGTAGGCGAAGTTCAGTTAGTTTTACACTATTAACTGCTCTTCCACTTAGCCTACTGTTAATAATAATAGTAAATTACGGTATAAACGAGTTACAATTCATATAGAAAAATACACATACAAAATATTGCAATATTTAATTTCAAAACTCATTTCTCATCAAGCGATTTTTATTTCCTTTTTAAATTGATTCAATGTGAGACTTTTGAGACTCATCGGTATTTTGTTGTAAATTTTTATAAATATTATATGTAAAGGATCTTTCAAATCATACAGTTCTGTCAGGAGGCGATGAGATAATTCCTCTAAATCTCACATTAATATTATGTACATCAGAGCGAAAAACTATTCTGTTGTTTCATTTTTTTATTTTATAGTGCTATAAAGCAATGTAAAAAACGACGATTTGACATATTCAGCCAGTTTAATTCTGTTAATTTATTGGAAATATGCTCATATTTCCGAATTCCTAATATTAAACGCATACAAGAATTTTGGACTCTCTGAATCCGATTTTTTGTTGTTTGATCCAAGCAAGAATTATAAACAACATACGCAGTATTAAAATGGTTTAAAACTAGAGTATCACAAAGCATACGTTTCGTTTTGACAGTTAAATAATATCTAGTGGAATAATTCATTTTTAAGCTTTGAAAAGATCTAGAAATGCATTTACTATAGTCAAGCCTACATTGGAGGCTAAATATACAGTGTCATCAATTTTTATTTGAAGTTGTGCTTTTACTGAAACGCGTAAGCTACAAGGTTAAAATACCATTGAAGAAGATTTACTTGGATTAATTCAAGAGAGAGTGCTTACGAGAGAGCTCTAACAGTTTTGATAAATCCGATGAAATATAGCTACCAGCCAATAAAGTGTTGGTTCAAAAGTATATAAGATTTGTGTACCGTCGGCATATAAATTTGCAGTGCAGTGATTCAAGATACTTTTAAGCGAAGAAGTGTAAATAGAAAAAAAATATCGGGCCCAATATTGACCCTTGTAGTACACCTGCCTTAATTTCAACATAATCTGATGTTATATTATCGATTTGGACTCGTTGATATCGATTTGATAAAAAAACTTGCAATTAAATTAAATGAATTAGTGTCAAAGTTTAGGTACTGAAGGACAATTAATTTTTGGAATGGAAGTGATTATTGCTAATTTCCAACAATTAGGAAAAACGAATTGTTCAATGCAGCAGTTAATAATATATGTTAAGTACGGAATTAGCATAATTTAAGCAACTGGATATTATTATCTGTTCTCGTAGCATTGTATTTAATACGATACAAAATTTCAGAAATAATCTGTACTCACTGTTTGAAATTTAAAATTATGATGACCTACGTTATTACTTCTGTTATTTTATGTTCATGGTTATAGTATTAATAAAATAATTGTTAATTGCATTTGCATAATTAAAATTCTGTGGTAGCGTTACAACCTTATTGTTTATAATTCCATGCTCTTTTAAACATTTCCAAGTGTTTTTGTTATTGTTCTTAATGTTAAATTCTAAATAGGCCTTTTTTCTCTAATTAAGCTATTAAGATAAGTTACTTTATCATCAATGTTTGTGATATGTATTATGATTACAAGATTTGAAGATTCTACATATGAAAAATATGTTTTAATAAAACTTGTTCAGTTTCTCATTCCCTTTAATTTTTCTTTGAAAAGTTATGTAATATTTTTCAAATTCTATATAGGGAAAGTAAAAAGATATAAAATCCATCAACAATTAGTAATTAAAGTTATCATGTATTTGTAGGGTGAGTGGGTACCCTCTAACCCACCCTCCAATCAGTAAAACATAAGCAAGAGTTTTAATTAAAAGTTGTAAAACGTAAATAATCATAACATTAATGCAATTTTTTAAAGAATTATTCAAATAAATTTTTCAAATAATTTCTGTTGATGTTTTACTGATTGGAGGGTGGGATAGAGGCCACCCACCCACCCTACATATACTCATAAACATTAATTCCTTATCGTCTCGCGGTTTCCAATAAAATTAATTCAAAACATTTTGAACAATAAAGAAATTAGAACGGTAAAATTTTGGATTGAGTAAATTAGTAAAAATTTCATGCATGATAGGTGGGCAGACTTTAAGTCTAAATTATATAAGAGTAGCTATAAAGAGTCATTTAAATTTAAACTTACATTTTGATTTTGTTTTATTTTTTATTTATAAAGGGTTTAATTGTTTTTAGCAGCAAAACCATCAACGATTAGTAATTGAAGTCATCATGTATATGTAGGGTGGGTGGGTGGCCTCTATTTACCCTCCAATCAGTAAAACATAAGAGAGAGTTTTAGTTAGAAGTTGTAAAATGTAAACAAACACAAAATAATTGCATGTTTAATTGATGTATTCATACAAATACTTCCAAAATTTTTTGATGATGTTTTACCTACTAACGGGCGGGATAGAGGCCATCCTCCCGCCCTACATATACATATAAACAGTAATTCCTAATCGTCCTTTAATAAAAATTAATTACAAAACTTTTTGAATAAAAAAGAAATTAAAATGGTAAAATTTTTAATGAATCATTTAGTAAACATTGTATGCATGATGGGTGGGCAGACTTTAAACATAAATTGGATAAGATTAGCTATAGAGAGTCATTTAAATTTAAACTTACATTTTGATTTTATTTTATTTTTTATTACATAAAGGGTTTAATTGTTTTTAGCAGCAAAATCATCAACGATTAGTAATTAAAGTCATCATGTATATGTAGGGTGGGTGGGTGGCCTCTATCCACCCTCCAATCAGTAAAACATAAGCGAGGGTTTTAATTAAAAGTTGTAAAACGTAAATAATCATAACATTATTGCAATTTTTTTAAGAATTATTCAAACAAATTTTTCAAATAATTTCTGTTGATGTTTTACTGATTGGAGGGTGGGATAGAGGCCACCCACCCACCCTACATATACTCATAAACATTAATTCCTTATCGTCTCGCGGTTTCCAATAAAATTAATTCAAAACATTTTGAACAATAAAGAAATTAGAACAGTAAAATTTTGGATTGTGTAAATTAGTAAAAATTTCATGCATGATGGGTGGGCAGACTTTAAATCTAAATTAGATAAGATTAACTATAGAGAGTCATTTAAATTTAAACTTACATTTTGATTTTATTTAATTTTTTAATACATAAAGGGTTTAAATGTTTTTAGCAGCAAAATCATCAACGATTAGTAATTGAAGTCATCATGTATATGTAGGGTGGGTGGGTGGCCTCTATTTACCCTCCAATCAGTAAAACATAAGCGAGAGTTTTAGTTAGAAGTTGTGAAATGTAAACAAACACAAAATAATTGCATTTTTGCATAAATGATGTATTCACACAAATATTTCAAAAAAAAATTTGATGATGTTTTACCTACTAAATGGCGGAATAGACCACCCACCCGCCCTACATATACATATGAACAGTAATTCCTTATCGTCCTGCGGTTTCTAATAAAATTAATTACAAAACTTTTTGAATAAAAAATAAATTAAAATGGTAAAATTTTTGAATGAATAAATTAGTAAACATTGTATGCATGATGGGTGGGCAGACTTTAAATCTAAATTAGATAAGATTAACTATAGACAGTCATTTCTATTTTAACTTAAATTATGATTTTGTTTGAATTTTTATTACATAAAGGGTTTAATTGTTTTTAGCAGCAAAATCATCAATGATTAGTAATTATAGTCAGCATGTATATGTAGGGTGAATGGGTGGCCTCTATCCACCCTCCAATCAGTAAAACATACGCGAGGGTTTTAGTTAAATGTTGTAAAATGTGAGCAAACACAAAATAATTGCATTTTTAATTGATATATTCATACAAATAATGCAAAAAGAAAAAGGAATTAAAAAGGTAAAATGAGTGAGTCAATTAGTAAAAATTTGATGTTTGATGGGTGGGAAGACTTTAAATCTTAAATCTTATTAAATAAGAGTAGCTATGGAAAGTCATATATATTTAAACTTAAATATTGATTTTGTTTTATTTCTTATTGCATAAAGAGTTTGATTGTTTTTAGCAGCAAAATCATCAACGATTAGTAATTAAAGTCATCATGTACTGCTTCTAAATAATCAGCTTCTACAAAATATTTACACTACAATGTGGGGATATTACATACATTTTGATTAAATGCTTCACATATATGTTTTTGAACAGAAAATATACTAGAAACTAGCAAAAGCGTTTGTTATTGGAAGCGGAGAGTCGAATAATGAATCCTTGAATTTCAGAACTCCAGGTATTCGAGTTGTGTTCTTTTTATTATGTATATATGTCCAGAGTTGTTTCGGGTTACTTTTAACGTTCTGTTCTGTTTGTTTTACATAATTTGTAAAATCATTGTTAATAGATTGTCTAACAATATTCCTACAAGTATTAAATCGCATTTTGTATAACAGAGACTTCCTTAGTTGGACAGTTTTCTATAGTTATGTAGGATAGCGATAAGGTTTCTTTTTAGTTTTTGGCACCGTTGTGTTAAAATATTCTGTTAAGATTGATGTTAAGATATCACAGGCAGTATTGGGATTATCCGTAGTTAGTACCTCAGTCCAATCTGTTTGAAGTATAAGGTCATACAGCTGATTAAGGTTAGCCTTCTTAAAATTGTACGTGTAGATATCCGGAGCAAATGGCTTATGTTGTAACTTACATCTCGTATGGAAAGTAATTAACAATGAGGGATGATGAGAATCTTCAGGTACTGATGACATTTCACTTCGTTTAACTGTCTCAACCACATTTTTTGAGAATATGACTCAAAGTCATAAGTCCAGAAGTGCACCGGTACCATTTTTAATATCATTCATTTGAAAGGCCGAATTAAAATTCATAAAATTAACCAAGATATTTGATTTAATGCATGTTTGCGGTGGAAACGTAGGAATATTAAAGTTACCAATTATACAAAATGAATTGCCTAAACAACGATCTTCAATTTCATTCCAGACAAGATTATATGTTTCAATTCCAGTGTTTGGAGGTATATATAACAACACAAAGGTAATATTTTCGTTCCTGGAAATGTTTATATTTACATATATAAGATCTATATTAAGTTGTTTTAACTTATTGCTTGAAACGTGTTGTTGTTCACAGATAGGTATACAACCGCTGTGTTTATTTTGATGATCACATCAAAATATTTTGTACTTGTTTGGAAATAATTCTAGGTTTTGTAATGATTCAGATGCCCATATCTCAGTTAAAAGTATTATATCTAGATGATCTTCCGATAATAAATTATTATAAAATGTAATAGTTTTAGTATCAAGTCCTCTTACATTCTGAAAATATATTTTCATTGATTTATGATGTGGTTGTTGGATATCTATGCGTTTTTGTTCGATTATTTTAGGTAGTCCTTGAAAATACTTAAGAGATACGCTGTCTCCATTATGTCGCCTGGTCCTGAATTCAGTAAGTATTTTATTCTTTTTATCATTTTCACGAACTGTTAGATTTTTTGTAAGTAAATGTTTTTATATGCACTTATACTGTGTAAATATTTGGCTTTTCTTAATAAGTGTATAGGAATTTCAGGAGATCTAAATATGACTTTCACTGGTGGGGGTTTATTGTCAGTGCGCGATTTTCCAAGTCGAATTACATTAATGTCGTCCGGGATCTGAATGCTTGAATCATCAACAACAGCAAGGACTTTCTTGATTGTTGCGATCATTGATCTCATTATCTTTTTTCGCAAAAAAACGCGAATCAAACCTGCTAATAAAAAATCTTCCTGAATCAGAAGTTGTTGCTGATGACAAAAATAATATCAAGAAAGTCCTTGCTGTTGTTGATGATTCAAGCATTCAGATCCCGGACGACATTAATGTAATTCGACTTGGAATGCCTCGCACTGACAATTATCAATTAGATCCTCTTGGACCACAGCGATTGAGTTATTGTTCTTCAGGGTAGATATTTCTTTTTGTAAAGACGTTATTAGATCTTTTAGAGCCCTCAAGTGTTCCGTAATGTCAGAAGTACAACAGGCAGAGCAGATAAAATGGTGATGTGGCCATCATAGTAATTTCCTTACATTTTTCTCGAAAACTGTGAGGTTTACGGAAGGCTATTTTTAACGATTTACTCAATTATTTTAGATTCTCTACAAATACTTTAATGTAATAAATTTAACTCCTTTAGTTTATTGACTATCAAAATTTCCAATATTTAATTTTTTTCTGGCAAGTTAAGAACTTTATGAAAAACGCGTTTTATTAAAACTTGTAGAGTTTCTCATTCCCTTTAATGTTTGTTTGAAAAGTTTTGTAATATTTTTCAAGTTTGGAAAAATATCGAGAAAAACAAAAAAAACTTCGAGTAAACATCCACTTCCGGTTTTTGAATATTTACCAAAAGCGTTTCAGTTCTAGTTTTGAATGATAAAACCTTAAGTTTAAAGTCTCATTTCAAACGGATCATTCGTTTTGAGATTCAGCGCCCACAAACACAACAAAAATTAAATAAAATAAAAAATGAAAACAGCCAATTAATTTAGCAAATGTAATCTCTGATTCTAGTTATTGTCAATTAGGGTTAGACAGTTTTTAAGAACACTAATGTAAGGTATGAACTAGACTACTGTTTTCTGTTTTCTATGAATAGCTAAAAGAACTTGTACTGTTATGTAAGATGTATTTCCAACAAGATGGTGCCTCTATATACATGTAGGGCAAGTTGTTGAATAATTCAACAATAATTTTAGAGACAGGTGGATAGGTAATAATGGACCGATTTGCTTAAAATATTATAGAATTTTACTGAATTTTTTTATGGAGTCAGATAAAAGGTTTATTTAAATCTACCTATTACAAGTGAAGAATTAAAAGTGAGATGGGCTATAATGGACATAACATCAGCAACTCGACAATGTCGCAAGAGATTCAATTGAACGAATTAATAAGTGTGTAGAGGTTCAAGGTGCATTAATGTAGTTTTTAATTGTTATTTTTTTGCTACTTCTATTAAACTTAATTAACTACAGAGCTTGGCCTACTAAATAGACAATTATTGCAGTTTTTAAATAAACCATCCCATTGCCAGGTTTAATTTTTTATGTCTTGTGAAATATTTTTTGGAAAAATTTTAATGAGCCATTTCATTACTTTGTGATACATACAACAAAGTGAATTTCATTTATCGTCCTAATTTATAATGTCCTGTTGATTAAAATTAACAAAATATAATGTATTGAACCACTCTGTTGTGAAAGTGATTAATTTTAGTTTGATTTTTGTGAGTTACATGAAGATAAAAATGACTAATTTAAAAAGCACTTCACAATTTTATTAAAATTGCATTTTTTAATTAATTAATTGGTTAATTTTAAAATGATAATTTCGACTTCATTGTAAACTGACATCCTAAATCCGAAAATAAAAATTTATACAGGATTATCCATTTCAAATTTGAAAATGTATGTCATTCAGGATTACAAAACCGAAAATGCAACTAAATATTACCACTAAATTCCAAATTACTGAGAATATGACTTCAGAAAAATTTTAATAATAAGAAGATCAATCAAAGAAGAATTGAATGCTCATAGAATTTTATTTATTTTTATAATTCAAATTTAAATAATAAAAAAAAAAAACAGACAAACACACAAAAGGACGATCGAGTCGATTGTTGGTGGATTTATTGTTATACTGATTAAGTATGTATGTTTGTTTGTTATTTAAATTATATGTTGCATATGGTAGAAAAAAAAATTGCATTCGAATATTATCACTTTCTTCACAAAATTAAAGTCCACTTTTTACATAGATTCAATTAACACCAATATTTTTCATGTAATTATCTTATATTTAGTAAAAATTTAAATAAAACATAAGTAAAATATTATTATAATTTCGCATCTAATGATTAAAATTTATTTGTTACATTATTTAATTTGCTATATTTACCAAAAGTAAATTAAGCAAAGGAAATGTAAACGAAATAAGCGGGAATGCAAATGAAAAGGAAACAGGGGAGATTCAATTACCACTGCTCTTTACAGGATTACTTCTAGCCGCGACTTACAAACACCAAACCACACCACACCACGACGGTCCTCGAATCCTAGGCAGAAGACATCCACGTTTTCAACAGCATCGTAATCGATACCGCGGTAAACAAGATAAACGTTCGCGGCATAATCGTCATTAGTCCGTCCCTCGTTAGCTTCGGGGATTACGCTTCAGAATTTCTGCGGCGCCTGTGGAGGTCCACTTCTGGGAGAGCTTCGGATTGATTTTGAAAACTTCCTGCGGGCGCAGATAGAGAGAGGAGTATCGATTGTTGTGACGATTGTGGTGAATTAAGGGAAATTCGATGAGGGTGCGCCTTCCTCTCGCCACGGGATGAAGGGGATTCTTTGTGTGTATTGCGCTTGTATCTACAGGATTACGCATTACATAGATTGTTATTGGTTGTAGATAGCTATCTAAGAGCGGAAGATATATTCGTACTCTTGGGAGGCGACTTTACACCCCTTATGATGCGCTTAAGATAATTAACAGCTGAAGCTAGGGATTGTTTGCAGGGCGTATAAAAATATAATACAATGAGTCTTTGTTATTACTAGAGTTAAGACATATTTATAATATCACGTTATTATTGGGATAAAATTATAGCTTAAATTTAATGAAATCTAACTAAAATGGCAATTATAATATTATATTTGAATTTCTATTGCCAAATAGTATTTAAATCAAATACTTTTAACTATATTTAACCCATAGTAGGTCATTCTCAAATAATCGATTATTAATTAATTAGATCTATGCTATTATAAAAATATTTTGTCCTTTAATGATTTTTGAAAACTCGCTTTCGAAGATACAGGACGAACTAAATTTTCGACAAAAACATTTTTCGTATATTTAATAATTATTAATGTAGTCAAAATAAAAGTTACGCGTACTCCACTCGGTTTACCCAATACTTTTTTAAAATGCGTTATTATTTTTTACATTCTAATTTCTAAAAACGGCTTTTAACCGAATATGTCGGGTCAGTAAAATTTGGCCGTTTGACGTTTATTTTGTGTCTTTAATAGTTTAACTTGTGTTAGTGATAAATAAATTAATTTATCATAAATCTCTATAAGAACGCCGAAATGTCCGACTTGCATTTCATTTATTAAGGACTTGTTCATGGCAATTCAGTACAATCGTGGCGATTGTGTATTTAACGATTTCCTTACCTTCTAAAGTATTCATCAACATCTTCAAGAAACAGGCACATTGAACCAACGTGAAGGACCAAGAAAGCCAAAGACAGTAACAACGGTAGAAGTGGAAGATAATGTGCTGGACATGATAGAGGATGATTCAGATACTTCTACTTGAGAAATTGCAAATTCTTTGAATGTTTGAAAAATCTTAGCGACCATCAAAAGGTCCACATGAGATACTTGAAGATCGTTTTCAATATCAATTCTCATTGAAAGGCATCTATTTGCGAGGTGTATTAGAACAAACCTAGGTCAGTTTCTCGAGGATGGACCGCTGGCAACAAGAATTGCAAAGTGATTTATGCACGATGGTGTACCAGCATATTTTGGTGTGGTTAGTCATGAGTTTTTAACAATAACATACGGAGTTTGCTGGATTGGTCCAGATGTACCTCGCTCATGGCTTTGTTCGATTAATTAAACATACTGGATTATCTAAAAGTCATTAGTTTACACTACTCAGTGGAAAATGCGGAAAACTTGCGGATTATTGCTGGGTGTAACACATTAACTTGGGCAGTTAATGACTAGAAGATTGGAATATTGCATCATAGCAAAAGATCATATCTAACAGTTCTTGTAGATTACGGAACTTTACATGTAGTTTTTGGTAATGAAATATTATTTATCTATAATAAAGCAGAGGGTTGTCAAGTATCACGAAAGAATAAAATCTTTGTATAATTTTCTAGGGAATTTTTGCCGTATGTTTATTAAACACCCTTTATAATAAAAACAAAGCTAACTCCCCATAGCAAGAGTTATCTATCTAGTTAGCATCTTCTATTTAAATCAATATACACATGTTTATGGTTTTCATATATTTATTTTTTATATATAAGCCTTTATTATTAATAATAATAATAATACTAAAATTATCTATTAAATGTGTAGCCTATGTATTATACCCCCTAAAAGTCCTCTATAACAGTATTATCAGTATTTTTACCAGATTATTCGATCTTTATATTAATACTAAATTTAAAAAAAACGATATGTAGAAATATTTTAATATCAAGAATAAAAACAAAAATTACTTGCCATCTTGATTGATTGCCAGTGAACCTTCAAATTAAATGTATTATCTATATATTAACTTTTTTCAACAATTTAGTATTTAATTATATCAAAAATATTGGGAATCATTTTGCACATCGCAAGGAATAGAATTTAAGGGTCTTTTTATTTTGGTGAGATATTGGTATTTTGGAAAACGCATAATTTATCGAGAAGGATTATATTAAAGGTTGGTAAATTATACACTAAACTAAATTAACTTGGGCAACTTGGGTAGTTTTATAAAGAATCTTGTTGAATGAATTATGGAGCAGGTTGATGGCATATCTTCGTTTGATTCGTAGAATTAACCTTAACGTTGAAGTAGTTTAGAGTAAGGGGCACAATTTGTTAAAACGGATTGTATGGTAATCAATTTTGATTGAAATGAAAAACACGCCAAGGTCTATTTTTGACCTTGCTTTTTAGATGATGTGGAGTGGAGGAGAATAGGAAATCTAAGTATTTACAGGAGTAAGTAGCGTAAATGCTTGTGTTATTAATGCTTATGGAGATGAAGTATGGTGTAATAGTTCTTTTGCTTTAAAAGGTTTGATTTTCTTTTCTAAGGCACCAGGATTGGATTCAATTAAACGACGCTTGAAGGGATAGTTATGTAGAGTTTCAGCACGGATGATAAATTGGGTATCGTCGGTAATAAGCAGAAAGTAATTTGAGAAATTAAAGCATGTGGACTTGAGATTATATAAAATCATGATAGTAGAGGTTGTAAAGGAGGTATGATAATAGGGATCTGAGACATCCTTTGTTGGATTAAGAACGGATCAGAAAGGATTCGTTTAACCTTGCACGTTCTGTTGAAAGCGAAGTTATGTATAATAGTTATTTATGCACCAAGTCAATAAAGTGATTTTTTATCGAACGAGTCTGAGATATGAGCTGAGTGAGCGAAGCGAACGAGACGAGTAATAGGCGAGTTCGGTAAAGACACTTTACTGACGTGGTGTATACAAACTTTTATCGCCAACCGTAAACATTTATAGTTAAAAAAATGAACATATCAAACTTTTCACATTTTATTATCACGAAATAAACAAAATGTGAACAGATAGGAGAATAAGAACGAATACAAAACGAATATACTTATTTTTGGTTATATGTATTAAATATGAATGTACACTCTAACGCATAATAAAAATTAATTCCTGAAGTCGAACGAGTTTGTATTGAACATGTTTGAGGATTATTATCTATGTTAACATATGTAAATCCTTAGTAGAGTTGTCATTGGTAACGACCTTCACCAAAAATCATCTTTGCGATTTTTGTTTTATTAAACAGAGATTCCTCAACATAGGACTCTGGAATCGTGTCGCTGTTCCACCATCAGTAACGTTTTAAATTTTCTTTACTGCTACCTGAGTTGACAAAGAGAGTGGCGGACGTTCGACGAAAACAATGTCCCGTATAAAGTAATGCTTCTGGTAAAAGCAGATAGTTGACAATTTTGGTTGGTACACTTCGAAAATTATGGATTCCAAATGACTAGATTCTGCATTTATCATTTCTATATCTTGTGAAAAATTGGTCATGAGGCGTCTGTTTAGGACGCAGATCTAAATATTTGTTAAAGAATTCTATGAATTTAACATTTCCTTCAAACTCTGCAATGATTACAAATAATCAAGGCTTGATGGTCGTTGTTATATGAACAACAAGTACTGTTCCTTTGTGCTCTATGTCACTTACTTTTAAAGTGAGAGGTTTTTCTTTACGTAAAGCCCCAGCAATACCTTCATCATCAAGTAGATATCATCCGGTGCACTTAGTAAAAATCTGAGTATATCCTCTTGTGAAAAAGTTTTGGAATTTTTTAGAATATGATTTCTTCCTTTTTTGTTTTAAAAAAGCCGTAAGTTTTTTATATTGACCAATGTTAACGTTATGTTTTACTGAAAGGGTTGTTTTCACCATAGAGTAATACGACCACATTGCAGAAGGAGAATACTATTTCGATAAATCGGACAAATACGCCAGTAAGACGTTTTCACTATATTTTTTAATTCTGTGTTTCTTGCACCACTTCATGAATATGTCATACTGACGATTGTATTTCTTGACTGATTTTTGTGGTAGAATTTCGAAAGACGTCTACAATGACTTCTTTTGAATTTCAGGCAGCGTGCACTGAATGTTTTCTTTGATTATTTTTTAATAAATAATTCTCGATTAAATTTTCACTGTTTTAGCCGAGACAGAGTCACACGATTTCTGTTTAATGTCCTATAGTCATGGCTATGTTGATAAACATTTGCGACAAATAATATGCTTGATTTTACAATAAAATAAAGTGTTTGTTTACTTCCAAAAATCACTAAGGTAATGCATAGGTCTGCTGACGGTTGGCAATAAAGATTATTTTATAATATTTCGTAGGAAACATTTATATAGGTTTTATATATCAATCCGAATCAAATGTGTTTTGTATGCAAAAGAATAAAATTGTTGTCTTATGATCTTCAAGATATTTTTTTGTATATTGGTGCATGTTTTAGAATGTATTATTTTATTATTTTACTGTTAATAAAAGTAGTGATGAAATACGGGTTTCTCAATACGTCCTTTTAATTATTAGCTCTAGAAAAATATTTTCTTCTTCATTATTTTATTTAACAAATTCTAAAATTAATAAAGATTATAATTTTTTTGGTGTTACCATATTAGAGCTAATTACTGCACTGGGGGCCTTTGTTTCACCAAGAAGTTTGCAAAGAATAAGTTATCTCTTATAGTGCTATTTTGAAATTGTTTGCAGTATCCTAAAATTTGATCCATATGCTATTTGTAAAAAATATTTGAACTGAATATTACTGAATGTCCGCTATAGTACAGATAAAAACGACTTACATAATATTGTCAATCGATTATTGGTAGAGCGCGATTACAAATATTGAAATACAGATGCTAGAATTAGTATCAAATTGATTTGAATAATTTATTTACTTTAAATTAAGTCAATGATGTTTTCATTAAAACATATTTAAACGAATGAGTTAAGCAGGATGAAATATTTCATAGTTCTTTTAGTATAAAATTTGTAGAGTGTATTCTTTTTTATATAATTCTCTTATGAAAAGTAAATCATTGTAGATATAAATATGCATATAATAGCAAAAATACTTCAGAATGGTGAGAAGACTTTGTCAATGGATAATTCCATCACATGAAGCAGCAGGAGGGGTTTGATTGGAAAACCACATAGTGAGCATCGCCCGCAAAGCCTACAGCTAAATTTCTATGTATATTAAGAAGTGTTTTCTTTTGTAAAGCACAAAATACTTCATCGTACTTATGTTATTACCTAAAAATGTGTCTACTTTTAATTGCTTATGAGTTATACGCTAACAAACAAAGCAAGTTATAAAGAAGTTGCTACAAAAATTGTTTAAAGGTCATATTTTGGTGCTTGTTTAAGGGTAAGTTCCTATAAATATATTTTATTATATTTAATATATGGTGAAAAAGGAGACCCGATGACTTTGTTTTACCAAGATGTACCACAAAGTAAACGCCGCAACAATTAAATATTGAATTTATTGTAGAAATTAAATTTATGTGAAATATTCTAAAATAGAACCTACTTTCTGTACTAAAAAATATTCCGCGTTTGTTCTTACTTGTTTCCGCATTCCCTTTTTAACACTAAGTCCATCACTAATATTAATTCGATATGTTATTTATTGTATCTATTGATAATTGTGTTATATATGAGCATCATTCGATGATCATTTGATCCTAAATAAAGTTTCTGTTTAACTTTTCCTATATTATATGTAATGGTTACTGAGCAAAATTTTACTCACCCCTTGAAAATGTTTTTATTAGATTGTGTTCTTTCTGGATACTGGGTTAAAGGCATTTAATGTAGCCACAGCTTTATTTTCAGATAAAAATATTTCTCTCTCTGACATTTAAAAAAAATATTTTTAAAAATGCCATTAATTACCCAGTAAATAATAAAGGCTTCGTATGATGATAATAATATAATTGATGCATTAAATTTGATTTTGTAGAAATTGGTCAACATAAATAAAGCTTATTTCCATCACATCTTAAAAATGTAGATGAACTAAATAACTTTTTTGTTAACAACGTACCAAAAACTATAAATGCTTACTCTGCTGGACTTAGAGTATTAGACGAGTATTTAAGTGAAGTTATAGTAACTGATAATTTTTAATTTAGCTACATTACTGAAACTGATATTTTGTCTTCTTTGATTAAAATTAAGAGTAATGCAAAAGGATGTGATTGTATTAACTTAAAAATGATATTACTCTGTTGTCCGTACCTTGCTGATGTTTTTTCACATATAATTAATACTATCTTTTTAATTCAAACATTTCCAAAAAGTTGGAAACAGGTTCTTATACGACCGCTTCCGAAAATCAAATCACTTAATGAGTTTAAAGATCTTCGTGCAATAAGTATATTACCAGTAACTATCTAAACTATCGGAAATAATCATTAGTCAACAAATTTTGGTATATTTAAATAGAAAAAACATTATACCTGACATTTAATTTGGATTTAGAAAAGGACACGATTGTGCATCATCACTATTATGTATTACTGACGACATATTTGAAGCTACGGATAATGGAAAAGTAACAGTATTAATACTATTAGATTATAGTCGTGCCTTTGACACAATTAAGCATAACATATTATTATCCACATTGGGTTTTCTGCTAACGCAGTTCGTACTTTGTCAAGTTATTTAAAAGAAAGGACAAATGGTCTGTTACGAAGAAATGCTTTCTTCGAAAAGGATATTGGAAGTGGGGGTTCCCCGGGGTCCATCTTAGGACCACTGTTATTTATTTTACATAACAGTCAATTCTTTAAATGTGTTTTACATTGTAATTTGAGAATGTATGCGGATGATACACAAATTTATCACTATTTTTATTTAAAAGACTATAACCAAGCTTTGATTGATATTATCTCCAATCTAAATAATTTATGCGAACTTTCAGATAATCATTCTTTAGCAATAAATAATGACAAATCTCAAATTATGTTATTCGGTAATAAAAATGACATTAAAATTCTAAAATCTAGATTAATTTTAACAGTAAAAAAGCAATATACCATTATTGAGGAAGCAAAGAATTTAGGTGTAACCTTTGATCAAGCTTTGAGATTTGATGATCATATCGTTGGGGCTGTTAATAAGGCATACTTAGGCTTAAAACTCCTATATTCTCATAGACATTCCCTTAGTCGAGTTATCAAGAAAAGATTGTGTGTTCTATCGCACCATAACTTTGGTGATATAGTTTATGGTCCGTGTTTGACGAAGGATACAGCAAATAGAATTCAAAGATTACAAAATTCTTGTATACGTTTTATTTATGGCATGAAGAATTATAATCATATTTCAGAGGCTTTACAGGATTCCGGTTGGTTAAATATGAAAAATCGTCGTAAATTACACTCGTACTGTTTTTATTTTATATTATTAAAAAACCGAATACCTAAACTTTTATATCAAAAAATCTCATTTCGGACAGATGTTCATAATATAAATATTAGATCGCGATCCCTCACATCACCACCCATGCATCATTCGGCACAATTTGAAAGGAGTTTTTAGTTTAATATTTATTCACTATATAATGCACTACTAGCAAATGTAAAATCATTTAGTTTGGATTTATTCAAAAAAACATATTAAATCTTTTCTTTTGACTCGGAAAAGTAGATAACTAATAATTCAAGAAAGATCTACCACTCCAAATACATCGAAATCAGTATCATCATTTAATTTGTGTTGAACTTCAATGTACTTTATATAATTTTCTTAAGTTATGCGTATACTCTGATCATTTTTGTTTGTTTGAGAGACGTAATATAATTACTTATATATTAGCTTAGGCATTTGATTTAAACTGTTTATTTCTCATATTTTCAAGTTTTTGATGGAAGAACAGTTCTGAACTGAATCACAGTTTTGTGTTCTAAGTTTAATTATCTGATTCTAATTTTTTTAGAGAAGCTGTTGTCTGTGTTCTATTTTACCCATTTATCAATTCTTGTTGACCTTCTAGTTTTTTTCAATATTTTTGGTTTTATTTTCAATAAAATATTTCTATTTTAATAAAACTGCAATAATCAGTCAGTATGTAATAGTTACTGAGTAACATTTCATCCACCCAAAACATATTTGTTTACCAGGCTGGTATTTGGGTCAAATGTATTTAACTTTACTGAAGACTTTTCTTTGATAAATATATCTCTTTAGGATTACGTATAATTTATTATTGAAAAAAAAATCATAATAATTTGACATTTTAATGCTTTTAACTTAACATCAGCGCATTTTGTTGATAGGTTTAACTGCATGTAAATATCTTGTTTAATAAAAATGATCTCAATAATTCGAGAAAGAAAAGGAAACCTAGTTATTCAGCATTAATTTTTGAAAACAGAAGTTGTGTTTTTGATGTATACTTAATGATAATTAAACACATAGAGCGTTTGACGCGTTAAATGTCATTTTCTCCTAACATAATTTTTCGAAGTCAATCTTGGTTCTCTCGATCTTTTGTATTAATGATACTTTACTTGAAGAAACGATCGATAATATGACACAATATAATTTTTTGTGACAGGTTGTTCTATAGAGATGTATTAGATCTAGTAAGGCGTGGACATCAAATTTTAGCAAAGAGGAAGAGGTCATATTTAAGGTTTCTATAACGAAATTTTGAGATATATGTTTTTTAACTAAGAAACCGTAAAGTAAGTTATTTTTTTTAATACTTAAAGTATTTAGTATATTTCTGTTTACATTAAGATTGTTATTACATGATTTAATAATCCATTTAATATGTGTATACATTTCCTCTTAACTATCTAATTTAATGTAAAAAAAAACAAGATATGAAAATGAATTTATTCTTAACACCGTCCATAAATCTCAATTATTACTATTATTACATACCATGCAGACATCGGATGAGCGATCTGCGTACCATCAAGATTAAATCTGACTTCGATCGAGCGAATATAATTAACGTTAGCGACGACGGCGACTTAAACGCCCGCGTGATTTTAATTTGCTTAGAGCGGGAATAGTTTTTGCCTACATTAAGACATAAATGATATCCGCGTTAATTACCTCAGACAGTCGGGAATGTTTTTCTAAATGTCCGACACTTGTTCACGTTTTTCTATCTTATCCAAGCGCTGATATGTTGATTACATCGCCGACGTGCCCATTACGTAATTAGATTAAAGGCAGCGACTTTAAAAATTCCCATTCTTCGGAAACGGTCTTAATTAACGCGGCGAATGCGTATTTTACACTTTGCATTATACGATTTTAATATGTAATTAATGCGATATGTTTAAATTCGACCACCGGTGTAATTTCCAAAACCTGTAGATGAAAATTATGTTTTAAATCCTATCTCAAATAAAAAAACTTTTTAACTTTGTTTATATAACACTGACTTTATTAAGTGACTTATCTAATTATCTAACTAGAAGTTTGCCATAAATTGACTAGAAGTTTGATAATGACAAGTTAAAATTGTCGAAAGATTGAGAAATACAAAGAGATTTGGTTAAATTATTGGCAATTGTTTAACGGTTAGTACTTTAATTTCAAAAATTTCAGCAATTAACAAGAATAGTTTTACACTTACTATAACTTAAAGTTATTTTACCAAGATTTAATTGTAACCATTAAAGATTTTTAATGCTTTTGAAAGAAATTGAAAATAAATTGATTAGATTATGAGTCTTTATAATTTCAAGAAATTCCGAATTAATTAAATTTCTAAGATATTATAATTTCAGAATTTACAAGATGTACTTATTACGATTAAAAAAATGGCAACATAGCTTCCTTATGACAATTTCGATTATCTTTTGAGCAATCGTTTGCCTTCTAATGGAAGGTGAACTGCAACTCACTGACGAAAACTAATAGATAACCAGCTGGATTGAAAGTCTAAATTTTTTAGGAGCGAAGATGAATTGTATTATTTCCAAAACAAAGATGGAGAAATGTAGAGATGAAGATGAAAGCAATAATATTTCTGATAGTGACTTACTTTCTGAAAAAACGTGTTATATCTATTACGGATAGTGATGAAAATAATAATTACGACAGTTCTGATAGCCACTTCTAAAAAAAAGAAAGAGTTATGCCTATTACAAATAGTAATACTGATGATGAACTCAGCCAGAATGAACATATAAATGGTGAGCTAATGAGAAAATGTTACTGAACGAGATGATATTTTTCAACAAATAAAACTACAGTATCTCCAAAAGTTACTAGGCCACAAATTTCTTCTAATATTGTTGAACCTATTGATATATTTAAGTTGTACTTTACAGATGAATTAGTTGGTAATATAATAAAAGAAGCTAATAATTATGCAATTAGAAGAATAAGTGAAAGGAGTTTGACAAAGCGATAAAATTGGAATCATTAAAAAAATGTAGAAAAGGAAGAATTTTGGGCTTTCAGTTCTGTAATTTCAATATGGACACAATTCAGTTAGAAAATAAACTTGAATATTGGTCAACAAGCAATATTAGGCGAATTCCATTCTATTCGAATACATTTACAAAGGATCGTTTTGATCAAATCTTTTGGATGCTGTAGTTAAAGAAATTTTTTTGGAATACATAGATTTCAAGTTTTCACAGCACTTTCTACTAGAACAATGTATTTCAGTAGATGAAGCAGTAGTTCAGTTTGAGATCAAAATTGATTTCATTACCTATAATCCCATAAAACCAACTAAATAGGGTTTTAGCCGATTCAAAATCTGAATATGTGTATTATATTCTGCCGTAGTATGGTTCTAAAACAACGGAAAATCTTCCAAATCCGGAAGTTCCTATAACTACCAGAACACCATTATATTAAAAAAAAATATTAGAGAAAAATCCATCAGCTGAAGGATTGTTATATGTTCACAGATCGGTATTATACAAGTTTGTCTTTAGCTAACGAAGTACTAAAACTGAAATTCCCTCTTAAGGGCACGATCAAACCAATCTAAAAAGCATTACCTCAAGGAATTATAAAACCGAAATTTACAATAAAAAATAGAATTGCTCTGAGAAAACGTAACACAGTGGTGTTAGCATAGAAAGACAAAAGGGTTATCATCATGCTGAGTACTTGGGATACAGCAAAAATTACCCAAGTAAATAGAAAAATACGTGGTCGTGAAACAAGATCGATTGTAACTAACTACACTAAATCTATAAGAGGAGTTGACCGCGCAGACCATTATGAAGTTTCATATTGTTTTCTAAGAAAATATTTAAAATCGCGGAGAAAGATGTTCTTCTGGAAATATTCTGCGTCAATTCATACATAATATACCGACAACAAAGACAACAGATGAATTTGAAACCAGTTTCGCATTTGAAATTTAGAAGAATATTGATAGAATAATTAAGACGTGACTTGAGAACACTAGCGTAACCCCAACGTCGGGCCTCGAACTTACAAATAGAAGATAGGTTAGACAGAAAATTTCATGTTATTAATACTAGTACAAAAAAGGAGTGCGCAATTTGCTCGGATGGAAAAACGCCGAGAGGAAAGCGGAAAACACGTAATTATTGTGATACTTGTACTTAAAAAGGTGGGACTTTTGGGAGAAGTACCACGCCCAAAAAATATAAGTAATTTTGTATATATATATATTGTTAATCTATGAAAAATAAATTATAAATATGTACAAATATATGCATTACAAACACGCATCTAGTCGTTTATTTCAACTCCCATAATTTTTCTGAAATTTTCACTTCATTAACCTTTTATATGGACTATTATTACTGTAAATTTCCATAAAAATCCAATAAAGCGATATTAATTATGCACCTTTTTTCGCATTGGAAATGAAGAACTTCATTTCTTAAAAATCCGCCGACCTACTGGTCATTGTTTTAGAAAAATGCACTCATTTGTTAAAAGGTTAAACAAAATTAAATCAAATATTCAAATTGCTTGCCGTTCACCTCCAGACAATATGCCAATCTATTAACCAATTCATGCGGGAAAATTGACATTAAAATAATATATAAATACCCTTTTCATTTATTTATTTATTTATTTATTTATTTATTACAAACCCAACAGACCTAAGGTCCAATTACAGGGCGCAGAATATTTAATAAAGTATACAATTTAATAATAATACAAATACCTAAATTAAACTATAACATAAAAATTAATCTATATTAAAATTATTTAAGGCTATTAAAAAAAGAAGAGAACAAACTAAAAAAAATACAAGTTGTTGAAATATCAGAATACCCACAATTATTGTTGCAATTCAATACAAGAATAAATCTCCTTCTTAAAGTTATCAAAAGAAGTGTTGAAAATGTCCACCGCATAAGAATATTCATTGGAAATACGACTCAGGCGAATAATTGGAGAGTTATAGCAGTGGAGCGTATTTGTCACAGAATATGTAAGGCATTTAGAATATCTAGATTCAAATCTTGGAATGTGAAATTGAAGCCTTACTAACATTTGTTGATCATCAATAATATAATGTACACACTTATACAAATAGCACATTGCTACATAGTTATGTAAATTTTTCACAGATAAATAATTAAATTCTACCAACAGGTCGTGGTAGTTAACATCGAATCGATATAGTCCATGTTTAACAAAGTATAAATATCTCAGAAATTTTTTGTGTACACGTTCCAATAAATTAAAGTATTTTTCATACATCGGTGACCAGATAACTGAACAATAAGTAATTTTGGATAATACATAGGCATCAAACATCGTTTTTAGTGCATCAATAGATTTAAATGACTTGCAATTGCGTATAATAAAACCTAACATGCGAAAACATTCTTTTGATAACTTCTCGATATGGCTGTTAAATGTAAGTTGGTTATCGAAATACACCCCAAGATCTTTCATTTCGCTAACACGAGTTATCATATCCCCATTAATGTTGTAGTGAACATGTATAAGTTTAGACTTGCGTGAATAAGACATAACAGTACATTTCCTTATATTAAGTTCAAGGTTGTTATTACAGCACCAAACATAAACAAAATTTATATCGTTCTGTAGTTGAACACAATCGTCATTAGATTCAATTGTATGATACAATTTAAAATCATCTGCATATAGTAACACCTTGCTTTTTAAATTTACACAAACATCATTAAAATACAATAAAAACAACAATGGTCCGAGATTAGAACCTTGAGGTATCCCGCTTGTTGAGAAGTATTCATGAGACCGAATCCCGTTGATTTCTACAAAGTGTATCCGCATGTTTAGGTAGGACTGCAGCACACGCACAACATTGTCTTGTATTCCAAATTGACGAATCTTTGTTAGAAGTATAGAATGATCGATCTTATCGAATGCCTTGGTAAGATCCGTATATATGACATCTACCTGTTTACCAGCATCCATATGTTCGGAGATATCTTGAGTAATATTGATTAAATTCGTACATGTCGATCTTTTCTTCATAAAACCATGTTGCGAAATGACGATGTCACTTTCTACTTGACACTTTATATGTTCAAAAAGAATTCCTTCAAATACCTTGGAGAAATTGCTCAAAATAGCTATAGGACGATAGTTTTCGATAATGTCGGTTTGACCTGATTTAAAGACGGGGCATACCCGCACATGTTTCCATTTGTCAGGATACACGCCAGAACTTAAAATCAGTTTAAATATATGGTGGAGTGGCTTACTTAACCTAAAAGCAGCATCTTTCAAAATAAGCGCAGGTATCATATCTACTCCAGATGTTAATTTCGGTTTCAATTTACGCAAATGTTTCTCTACGTCATCAATACTGATATTAAGGTCACCGAAATGCTCCGTGATATGCTCATGTTGTTGTTGAACTACTGAGTTAGCTAGTGGATATGACTTACTGAACTGATCTGCGAATGCGTTTGAAATTTCATAGGAGTCAGATATTATTTTATCACCATATTTCATGATTCCAGGTATACGGGTAGCATTCTTTTTGTTGTTAACAAATGTCCATAGTAGCTTGGGGTTTGACTTCAGTTCCTCCTCAGATCGTTTAATATAATTTTTGTAAGCGGATCTAATTTCATATTTAATTGAACGTCTCAAATCATCATATTTCTTTTTGTCAGAATCAAGTTTAGTTTGTAAGTACTTATTTCTTAGACTATTTTTGAGTTTGATCTGATTTTTAATATTACGATTTATCCACGGTGCAAAACTGTTCTTACTCCTAACGTTATTAGATTTTGATATAGGAACATGGCGATCAAATAATTTATACATTTCTTCGTATAGTAAATTACAAGCAGAATTTACTTCACGACACTGATAAAGGTCAGACCAATTTATATGGCACAATTCGCTATAAAGGACGTTAAAGTTACTGCGTTTAAAATTATACCTCCGTGAACCAACATTATCAAATTTTGACGGTGACACATCTAAGGAAGAAATGTGAAATAATAGTGTGGGATGATGATTATCTTCATTTACTAGGGAGTCGGTACACCTCTCGATTTCTGTAGTAAGACCAGAGGACATTATAACAAGATCAAGTATTCTTCCGAATTTATTCGGAATTTGATTGTATTGCGAAAACTCGTTGAAATCCAAGAAAGCGTTGAGACAATCCAGTGTTCTTGAAGATATGTTTGAAGAATACTCCGGTATGTTAAAATCACCAGCGATAATAATTTCTTGATTTTGCCTCGATGGAAAGTGATTCTCAATACATTCAAAAATCCTAATATATTCATTAATATCAGTTGAAGGAGCGATATAAACACATATAATAAAAATAATTTTGTTATTAAAAGTTACTTTACATGCGACTAATTCAGTAGAAATCAGATTAGGTATATTCAAGTTAAAAATTTCAGATGTGTATTTAGCATGAACGGCAATTAAAGCACCTCCTGATTTTTTTGTTACTCTGTCACCACGATAAACGTTGTAATCAGATGTAAAAATTTCACTATTCATAACTCCAGGATGTAGCCAGGTTTCTGTAATTAAGTATATATCGAAATCATGCGATTGAATGCTATTATAAAATGGAGTGAATTTGGTATTCAGACCGCGTACATTTTGATATAAAATACTTAACATATTACAGGACGTCCGTTCGTTTCTAAACTGGAATCGTTTGGTTTCAACAAGATGGAGCACCTCATCACTATAATAGACTTGTTAGAAATTTTTTGGATGCGATTTAACGTTAAACGACTAACTTGCAGGAATTGAGGAAAAACAAAATTATTGATGGATGCGAACTAATAATCTTGGAAAGAGTGACCCGCAATAATTTTGGTTTTCCTCAATTACTGCAAGCATGTTAGTCGTTTAACGTAAAATCGCATCCAGAAAATTTCTAACAAGTCTATCATAGTGAGGAGGTGCTCCATCTTGTTGAAACCAAACAATTCCAGTTTAGAGACGAAATAAATGAAAGGGGTATTTATATATCATTTGAATGCCAATTTTCACGCATGTCCTTTTATTTCAACGACGAGGACAGAAGACGTAAGTACTGAAACAATGTTACATCAAACTCGATCGCAGTCATAAGGTTCTTGAACTCACAAGGAACGAGCTGAGCATTTGTAGTAAACGGGAAAAGAGGAAAGTGAAAATTTCAGGTCATATGACACTACCGAACACATACAGCGTTTTCTACACTTCCGCAAGAACCACGAAGAAGTGAGAAGCATCACTCCCAAGAATGTTACTAGGTTCATGGAGGACGTGGGACTGGTAGGGAAGTGATTGGGTAAAGGCAGACACAATTCAAGAAAGGTTAACTTACCTCACAATGACCCAATGTAATCTATGTATGTATTTATGTTTACTTAACGAATAATGGATTGACATTTAAAGAGTTTAACTTCTGCCAATTTGAATAATGGATTGTTTGTGTCAAGAAAGCCAACAATAGGAATTTTTGCTTATTTACTGAAAAGAAAATTCCAAAAAGGTTTTCAGTATTTAGCAAAATTTGAAGAAATAATAATAATAATAAATAATCTATAATCCCTTTAAAAAAATTCACTAGTTTTTGTGTATATGGATGATCATAAACATTTGGCTGATATATGCAATACCTTAGACATTATTCTCTACAATTCGGAAATATAAGTTATGAATAAACCGAGTAAATTCAGATAGTTTTTTGGTCACATGATCAAATAGAATGAATTAAAGTTGATCTAAAATTACATATAGTAATGAAGTACAGGGTGGACCAAAGGTTCGTTTACATTTTGATTTGAAAATGATGATGATTTAAAAGAAACTAGTTAAGTGATATTAAAACTTTCTATTTATTATTAAAGTACACAAATGGGGATTTTATTTAAAAAAATTACATTATCCATATGTGATCCTTGACTATTTTGACACTGCTGCAACCTGGGGCGGAAATTTTCAATGACGGCCTCACAAGTGTTTCGTGAAATGTTTTGCATTTCCTCTCGAATATTTTCCTTTAATTCCTCTAGGGACACTGGTGAAAACTTTACTTTTAAGGTATCCCCAAAGAAAGAAGTCCAGTGGTGATAAGTCCGGGCTACGAGGTGGCCAGTTAATGGCACCTCTTTTGGATATCACTTTTTGTCCAAAAATTTCGCACTTAATGAGTCATTGGAAGTGTGGCATGTTGACCCATCTTGCTGAAACCACGATCTTTGATTAAAACCATCGAAATCCTGTAGCACTGGTAAAAAAAAGTTCTGTAGCATGGCAATATACCGCTCTGTATTCACTGTAACAGCATTTTTTCGGCGATCTTCAAAAAAGTATGGACCAATAATGCCTCTCGCTGACAATGCTGCCCATACAGTAACCTTGGGTGAATGCAGAGGTTTTTGATGCTTTAATGTAGGATTAGAATCACTCCAGTATCTGCAATTTTGCCTATTCACATGCCCATTTAGATGAAAGTGTGCTTCGTCAGAGAAAAACATATTGGTAAAGCTAGTCAACCTCTCTAACATTTCGTTTACAAATTGGAGCCTGTGAGCATGATCTTGAGGCTTTATTTCCTGTACCATTTGGATTTTATATGGATATAAATATAAATCTTTGTGAAGAATACGAATCAAAGATGTTCTGGGCGTTAGAGCGCTTCCGAGTAGAGAGTCAATGATTTTCACGACGTTGCTCGTCGCAGCTACCGATTCAAATTTAAACGGACTTTTGGTCCACCCGTATATAAATGATATATTTCAATTCCAGTTAAAACATTGTATTTTTATTCATAGAGACAACATCAAGGTCTGTAAGAATTAATTATTCTCTCGATCACACACTCTCAGACAGGCTCTACAAAACCATATCAAGTCAGTCAACTGGGTAACTAGGGTGAAACTTAGAGATAAAAAAGTGGAGTATATCATTGGTCTAAGTATTTTCAAAGACCCCTACATCGTGCACACGATAACCAAACAGGGAGAACGAACATTAACAGCAAAATATTTATTAATCGCCGTCGGAGGGCGTCCTCGCTACAATGAAATTCCTGGTGCTAAAGAACTTGGTATTACTAGTGACGACATATTTAGTTTAGAGAAATAACCTGGAAAAACACTCGTTATTGGTGCTGGATACATTGGTTTGGAGTGCGCAGGTTTTTTGAATGGATTAGGTTACGATGCTACGGTTATGGTGAGATCTGTCTTACTTAGGGAGTTTGACCAACAGATGCCGAGCATTATTCAAGAGTCGATGATTTAGCTCAGCGTCAAGTTTTTAAACAAGTGTGTACCACTTGTTTTGGAACTAGGAGATAATGGAAAAATGTTGGCTAAGGATAGGAATTTTCAGACACCTATGACACAGTGTTGTTTGCAATTGGTCGCAGAGCTCTTACCAGGGAGTACATTTAGACAAGGCTGGTGATGGTAAAAAATTGTTGCTGATTATTAGCAAACAAATGTACCTCATATCTAAAATAAAAAACGTGAGCTTACACCCGTTGCTATCCACGCTAGTAACTATTGGCTAGACATCTCTTCCGTGGGGCGACCCATACTATGGATTCCCAAAACGTAGCTTCCACCATGTTCTCGCCCTTGGAATACGGTTGCTTTGGCCCCAGCGAGGAGACGGTGACACATACTTACGGCGCCGATGATATCGAAGTCTATCACGCCTACTATAAACCGACCGAATTATTTTTCCCCAAAAACCCGTCGCCCACTGCTACATCAAAGTCGTCGCTCTGGACCATAGGCTGAAGAGTTTATTCAAGGTTTTGCTGCAGCAGTCAAGTGTAACTTAGCAATGTCCACTTTAATGAGCATTCATCCAACCGTTGCTGAGGAATTCACAAGAATAAATATTACGAAGAGGTCAGGAAAGGATCGTTATCCACAGTCCTGCTCCAATTAAATTTTAATGCACTCTAAATGATATATCATATGTTAATATTATATGTATACACACATGTTGGTTCTTTTTGTTTTTAAACTTTAAGTGATATTACGTTTTTATTTACGATTTTGTATGAACTATAACTGTAGAATTAAAAAAAACACAGCCATAAGGTGCTTGAACTCACAAGGAACGAGCCGAGAACATTCATCGGATTCATGAAAAGGCACTGTACCCTGTGGCTCCATTTGTGGAAAACGGGAAAAGAGGAAAGTGGAAATTGGAAGTTATTTGATTCGACAGATGAAACGACTTGTCTTGCAGCAAAAACCGATTATCTAACGAAGAAGTGGGTAGAACCACCCCCAAGAATGCTACTAGGTTCATAGTGGGCGTGGGACTGCTTGGGAAGTGATTGGGTAAGGGCAGAACAATAGATCTAATAGGTTGCAGTTCACGAGAGGTTAACGCACCTCATAAGGACCGTATGTAACCTAATATATGTATGTATGTTAATTTCTACGAATAATGGATTGTTTGTGTCAAGAAAGCCAACAATATAAATGTTTGCTTATTTACTCAAAAGAAAATTACAAGAGGGTTCTCCAGTTTTTCAGTTATTAGCAAAATTTGAAGAAATAAATAACTTTAAAACTTCAGGCCCTTTTTATAAAAAATTTAATATTATCTTTTAAACCATCGCATAATTAGATGCAATATTTCTTCTAATAAAAAAAGAATTACAATTCACTAGAGGAAACCAGTAGTTTATGTCAATGTTAGACTTAATAATTAGATATTAGTAGGTTTCCATTCACATAGGTTAGAGAAGAAAGTGACATTCATATGTTGGTACACAATATTTTCTTGTATGCCTATTAGTCGCTTGCCATATTTTAACAAATAATAAACCTTTTGGATCAGGAATAGCCAATGATACTGGTTGTTGTCTATGTGGACAATGTGATTATTTTATCCTGTGAGCAAAATTGTTGTGATTTATTTTTAATATAGTTCATAGTTTTATATGTATAGTAACAGGATATTGTAAAGTTTCAATAAATAAATAAATAAATAAATAAATAAACAATTGTCTGATATATGCAGTACCTTAAGGCATCTTCTCTATATTTTGGAATTAGGCGCGTAAACATGGGACAAATCCAGATGCCTTTTTTGGCCACATGAGAACAAGAAATGAAATGAATTAAAATCGATTTAAAATTATATACAGTAATGAAGTATGATGATGATGAAGTAAAGCAAACCCATCAATAAAGAAAAAAAGGTTTGTGTATACATCTGCAATGTATCGTTTATTTATTTCCAGTTTCACCAAAGTAGCTTAGCGACTAATGTACAGATTGAAGAATTTGCGTTGAATAAAATCTGAGTATGCATTAATTAATGCGTTTTTTTCGAAAATTAAGGCTTTATTGTAAAAAAATGGTTATACACTCAATGATCAAAGTATTGTCCATTGGAAGCTACAACATTTGCCCATCTTTCTGGCAGTTTGTGGATTCCATCCCAAAAGAACTTCTCCGGCTTGGTAGTGAAGAATGAATCGAGCCAATTTTTGATACCCTGTTCTGAAGTGAAGCGTATTCCGGTGAGGGCATTCTGCATTGATCTAAACAAGTAGTAATCAGAAGGGGCTATATCTGGGCTATAAGACGGGTGATTGGGTAAATGTGTAATTAATTTCACTTGGTTTTATTTGTTTCACAATTTTATTTATTTTACTTCCCTAACTAGTTTCGATCACACGATCATTCTCAAAGGGTTTTACAAGGATTACTAAAATCTAAGAAAATATTGCTCGCTTATATATCTAATTTAAGCCTATTTCGGGACAGACGCAATAAATGTATTTAGCAACGGGGAGTTTGGAATTTCCAGATTATCATTAGTGACGATTTTGCCGCAAGTTAGGGCTTTCTTAATGTGAAAAACTTCCCAGTAATTAAGTTTTTTACATTTTTGCATTTGTCTCAAAATTTTAAATTGAGATGGATCAAATATGTGGTTGTTATCAATGCAGTGTCTTGCGAAGCCTGTTTTTGGGTTTTTATCTAATATAGATTTTTTATGTTCGTATAATCGGGTTTTGAAGTTTCTGCCTGTTTGTCCGATATAAATTGATTCACAACCGGAACACTGTATCTCATATACTCCACTTTTTTGATCTTTCTCAACCTTATCTTTGTTATTTACTAGTAATGATTTTAGACGGGTGAGGTAGAAATTCCCACCCACTGTTTTCCAAATAGTTTTGAACTGGACTTGAAACATGTGGCCACGCCTTGTCATGATGGAAAATTATGGATTCGTGTCTGGTTGCATATTCTGGTCGTTTTTCCGCAATCGCTCTCTTCAAACGAATTAATTGTGTTTGGTAAGGTCCCCTTTGATCATCTGACCCAATTTCAACAGCTCATAATACAACACACCCTTCTGGTCCCACCAAATACAGAGCATTTCCTTGCCGCCATGGATATTCGGCTTTGCCGTGGATATTGATGGTTGGCCGGGCTTCACATACGATTTCTTGCGCTTGGGGTTATCGTAATGAATACATTTTTCATCACCAGTGACAATCCGATGCAAAAATGACTTCTTTTTGTGGCGTTGAAGCAACATTTTCGACATGCAGAATCGGCGTTCGATGTCTCTTGGCTTTAATTCATACGGCACCCAATTTCCAAGCTTTTGGATGAATCCCGATGGTTTTAAACGTCTGGAAATAGTTGCTTGCTCTTTTTTGCGTTTGGCACGCGTCTTTATCAAGCAATGCCTCAAATTCTTCATCTTCAAACCTTTTTGGCTTTCCGGGTCGTTCATCGTCTTCTAAGTTGAAATTGCCACTTTTAGACCATGCAAACCACTTATGGCACGTTCTTTCAGCAAGATAAACCTCTACTAAAATACGATGATTTTCGGTAGCACTTTTCTTCATGTTAAAGTAATGAAGAAGAACTTCCCGCAAAAACACTTTTTCTAGCACAAAGTTCGACATGTTCAAAAGAATAGAAAAAAATGTTGTTTACGTTTCATTGAAATTACATATACAGAAAAACACGCGCAATGGCAGTAGCTTTCAAATGATTATAGTCACGTATAAACACGACGCGAAATAATACTAGTAACGCCCTCTCTTAGAAAACCGCATGAGTTAATGCATACTTCCAGGATAACTCATTCTAAACACTCCAAAATTATCTATTTTTTTAGAATTACAGACATCAAACGAGCGCATTTTTTTAACAAGAAAACGAGAAAGAAGCATTTGCTTTCGTCTGGAGTCTCAATTTATTTATTAGTCGAACGCAGGACGGGTTTTCTTCATCAAATGATATATTTTTATCTCTAACGGGCGTGATAGCCAGATTGTTATTTCAAATTGGTCCATATTGTGCGATTATCAAACACATTAGTGGAGGGTAGAATGTCGCTGCAAATACCATATCTAGACGTCAAAGATGGCAGAGTCCCTTCAGTTTGGATAAGTTTAATTGCTCATTATGTCTGTTGCTACCTAGATTTGAGTTGATCAAGAGGCAAATTTGAAGTTCATTAAGTTCAGGAAGAAGATTATATATATTTCAGTTAAAACGTTGTATTTTTATTCATACAGACAACATCAAAGTCAGTAAGAATTAATTATTCTCTAATAAGGATTTGGTAGTTCTTTGTAAAATCTTCCGCGTTTGGATTTATTTGAATATTTAGTTATACAGCCCAAATAATTATGATTTAAAAATATTGAATAATTTTGGATTTTAACATTAATTATTGATTTTTGAAGAAAATTTGTAGAATGTGGTTCTCCAATGCGTACAAAGGAATGTTCATTCTCATCTGACTAGGAAGTGAAGTAGACCTGGTACTTCGTCAAGGTCATAGCCAACAGGATTTACCATGGTGTCCAGGAAGGCAACTAAATTAGCAACAACTTTAAGAAAAAATTATTAACACCTAAACCAATAAAAATCAACAAAACTTAAACATGCAAAAAATATATTTATTTATTTTATTTTATATACTTTACTTTTTTAATAGAGCTTAAAAACAAACATCGAAATACATACATAAATACACTAACTACACTAAAATTTTGAAGCATAGAAATTGAAGGCAGAATCGTTAACTCCTCATGTCTTTCCACTCGACCCATTGTAGTTTCCAGCTGGTAATGATATTCACCAAGCAATTCTGGTTACAAAAGAAACATTTTGGCCATTTTTGGCGTATTTAGCCTTCATTTTTGTGAGTACCACACTAGTGTACGGAACAATATAATCCACCTGCACAATTACGTGCGCATAGCAGTTTAAGTTAAAATAATAAAACTTTAGCTTTTCTATAGCCTTACCCTCCTATATGAAACAAAATATTTCATTCTTATAGTAAAAATAATTTCCGAACCAACCTGTTAATATTTACTTTTGTTTAATTCTTCAGGCACAATCAATTGAATTTTATGTAATACCTTCAATGCGTGTAAATACTAAGACAAGAGACAGGTGTTTTAATCATTACTTGTTGTTTCGCATCAGTGATTACTATAGACCTCCTTCAGAATATAAATCTTGCATAATTAAACATTATTTCCACTTATTCATCGATCGTAATAATGATGAGAATTATAATATTGTTAATTAATTTTATATACATCCTTCATTCAGCAGTAAAAATAATTAATATATTTTCTTCTATATATCGAATATAGTCAATAGAATTCTAAAGATAATTCCACGGGTATAATTTCGGCGTCACGAACTAAATGAATGACAAGTGAATTTCGAACGCAGACCACCAATCACACCCAGGTAGAGTTTTTAATTCCCGATGTGTGTGCATGCATGTGTGTGGGTTATTTAAATACCGCAAAGCCATAAAACAACATTTCTCAGCATTTATTTGTGAATCGGCAGAGGCCGAAATCCAGTTTTCGCGGGTACACCATAACTCACCTTGAATGAATAAATTGTAAACATGGTTTCTGACCTTCGGTTGGCCAAATCTGGCCGCGAACGATACTTCAGGCCAATGGTGAATCTTCGCTTCGTATAAATGCTGCCGTTTTAGAGTCATGATCTAGTTAAAAGTACGATCAATTAACGTTCTCGGAATTTCTCAGAAGCCGAATTAATTATGTATTTATTTCGAATATCAGCGTAAAGTCGCTTCTTTATTAAGGGGGAATATAAATATATAATTTAATTAACACAAATTGTATGGATTCTTAGAATTTATATATTTATTTTAAATGATGATATTATATAGCTATTAAATTTATAATTACATGTTGGTGTTAATGTAAATATGTGTGTTATGCAAATTGTAAAAACTTAAATGTATACAAAATTGAGGCGATTCAGTAAATCACAGAAAATTTATTTTTTGAAATTCGTATTTTCAATTGTGCTCTTTTTGATGTAATAATCTTTTATACAGAGTGTCCCAAATATGAAATTTGACGTCATCGACTATTTTTATGGGCAACCCTAATTTTTTATCACTATTATTTCAATTTAAAATTTTTATTTCCTGTCATTTACAAGATATTTAACAAACATCTAATTTGAAGAATTAATAAATCCAAGTCAAATTAATTCAATTTTTATGCATAATAAAAGTGGTGCTGGTTTATCAATTGTAGCATCGCATTAGACGCATATTTGAGCGAGGAGAGTATTAGTCGTTCCACTGTTGTGTTGACTGTTGTTCGCCGTTTGTCAAAAAATTATACCAACATCCCGTACTTGACTGATATCCACAAAGTCGAAATTTTAATGTAAATTGGATAAGGAGATGAACAAAATGAAGTTATTTATTTATTTAGAGAGAAGTATCCTGATTTTGCAGGCACATCACAAAGTACCGTAAGCAAGATTGAAAGACAGTTTCGGGAAAATGGGCATTTAAAAAAAACAAACAATTATCGTCAAGATGCTTTCAGGAAAATCATCATGTCTCCTCTAGAGATATCAAAATTAGTTCAGTGTCAAAAATCCTTAGAGCGAACAAATTGTATCCTTATAAAATGACAATCCTCCAGGATCTCACCGAAGATGATCCGTATAGAAGACTCTAGTTTTGCGAAAAAAATATGGATCTACTAGATAGAAATTTTCTAAACATAGATCACATCTTGTTTTCTGATGAATATGCGGATTGTCATTTAGAAAGATAAAGAAGGCAAGGGAGGAAATACAGAATAAAAATACTGGAGCACTACTCAAACACATCTCCCGTGAATCAACTTCTAGTTCTTTTAATTTTGTTGTGTCAACCACTGGCGAAGAAGCTGCCCTCGAAGGCGGAAAAACTTCTTCCACTGGTGTTGAAGAGGAAAGACCTGCCTCAAATGCTGGCGAAGAAGTAGAAAGTCAAAGTTCTGGTGAAGAGTTTGCTACTCAAATTAGTCCATATATTTCTATGATAGATGTTGGATTATGGCCTAGCAAGATTGGACAATACAAGAGTATTCCTGGTATATCAAGGTTCGTTTTTAATTCAAAATTTAGAAGCAGATTTCAGTGAAGGAGTAAAACGTCCTGGTAATACAATCAAATGGTGAAAATCTAATGGTGAAAAGCTATTAAGATCGTGGATGGTGTATTCACCATAGAAGAAAAGTATATATTGTTTGCTGCAAACTGTTTGATTTTCATTGCCAATCAAGTTTTAACACGGAAAATGGTCAACACGAGTTGAGCCCATTGCACATTCGATCATTTTCCCAATGTAAGGAATTAGAAATAAGACTTGGACATGCCGCAACTTTTGATAAACTACAACAACAGAATACTGATAAGAAAATCAAAAAATGGAAGAAAATTCTTACAAGAATACGTGATATAATTAGATTCTTAGCAAAACAAAATTTTGCGTTTCGAGGTCATCGTGAAGAAATCAATTCAATGGAAAATAGAGGAAATTTTCTAGAACTTGTTGACTTTTTGGCTAAGTACGACCCAGTATTATGTGAACATGTAGTAAAAATTAAGATGGGTAATAAAATTATTATGTTTTATGGGTTAAGTGGTAGAGTAGTAAAGGCGTTTATTATTATTATTATTAAATATAGTATCTCCTAATTGTCGCCGAAAATTCAGAATGAATTCATACAGCTATTGGAAGGTGCAGTGAGAAAAACAATAATGGATCAAATAAAGCAAGCTAAATGCTTTTGTATGATATTTGACAGCACTCCAGACATTTCCCACAAAGATCAAACCAGTCAAATTATTAGATATGTAGTTATTGATGGCAGCGAAGTTCAAGTTGTAGAATCGTTTATTGACTTTGTAGAAACTAATGGAAAATCTTCTGAGGAAATCACAAATATGATTTTAACAATATTAGAAAATGACTTAGAGGATAGGCTTACGATAAAGCTGCTGTCATTGCAGAAAAGCACAGCGGTGTTCAAACTCGCATTAAATTAATCAATCCTAATGCAGAATTTGTACCATGTACAAATCATTCTTTAAACCTGGCATGTTTGCACGCTGGTTCTACTGCTATCGATTCCATAACATTTTTTGGAACTATGGAGCAGTTGTTTTCTTCTTCTACTCATCGATGGGATGTTTAACTTTCTGTCACTGGTCAAGGTATTAAACGTAGCGTCGCAACTCGCTTGAGCGCTAGAGCAGAAGCAGTAACTAGAGTAAAAAAACATATTTTTACATTTTAAGCGCCTTGGAAAAATTGATATCTGAAGAAGATAATAGTAAAATGAGATCAGATGCTAGAATATTGCTCAATTCAATGCAATCTTTTAATTTTCTGTTATCTCAATTTGTGGGAATCCGTCCGAAATTAATGACGCGCAAAAATACCTAAAATTAAAAGGGTAAAATGTCAATGCCATATAAAACTAAATTCTTTGCAAATCCATTTCATGAAACAAAGAGATGCGCTAATACAAAACGCTGTTATAGCAGCCAAAATAATTTGTGAAGAGTTGGAGATAACGACTGAACGTCGAGTTAGAAGGACAAAAAATATGAGTGGGAAAAATTGACGAGACGTGGGGCTATCATTAGAACAAGAAGTACGAAGAGACATGTTTTTATCTATGGATAGGATTATAAAGGAAATAAAAGAACGCTTTGATCAGTTGCATGTCCTTGCAAGAAAATATTCGTGTATAATTCCATGTAACCTACTAAATAAAGAATTTGAATATCAAATAAATGAGTTTATTGATATTGATAAAGAACAGTTTCATATTGAAAGGAAAAGGATCCAGGTTTTTGTGGCTGTACCTGCACTACAAGAACTGGAAAAAGGTTGGAAAGACGAAGACGAAGGCTCTCTTGATCTACTCAAATTTATTTAACACTATAGATTGCAAAATTCTGTACCCAATATTGTAATTTTTCCAAGAATTTTTTAACAATTGCTATTAGCATCGCTAGTTGTCTCCAAATTAAAGTTGCTTAACTTACTAGATAATGATTCATGTGGTATGCAGTCAATAGCTTTTGTCATGTCATGTAATGAACCTGCACAATACATTTTTTGTTCAAAGCAATTTGAGACATAAAACCATATTGATGAGCACTAAAGAATTGATTACAATCAAAATAGTGAACTATTTGATCTTTCAATATTTTTCTACGATTTTAGAAATTGTAGGGAGTAGTTAAATAGGTCGTCACTGGTATCCCTTTTTTGTGAATTGGTATAATTTTAGCACACTTCAAAGCGTCTGGAAAGATTCCTGATCGAATATTGCCATTTATTATCTTCGTTAGCGGTGGAATAAGTAAATTATTTATAGCTTTTATAACATCTACCGTTATGTCAGCACTTTTTTTGATTTTAAAATGTTAATTGCGCCACACATTGTATATTTAGTGATCTCTTTGTATAAGAAGGAAATGTTTGCATTACAGTTTGTATACGTGTCCGAATTTAACGGCTGATGGGTAGGTAGGTCTTTTAGGAGTTCATATGCTATTTTCGAAAAATAGATATTAAAAGTATCACCAGATACATATATCACCGTTTGTCGTTTGCTTTGAAGTATTTCGTAAATAGTTTGTAAGTCCACAAAAAGCTCCCAATTTATTACTAAAATTATCAATTAATTTATCACAAGCTTGATGTTTGGTCGATATTATAGCATTTTTGTATTGGAATCTATATTTTTTTTAAAGTTGTTGAACGTTAATCGAGTGGTTTATGGATTGGCTTTCTTTAATAAGATGCAGACTTTCGCGCATGTATTTAATAATTTCATTAAACCAGTGAATACGGTGTGATGCCCTCGGATTTTTCCTACAATTTTTTAGGGAAAAGGCCTTATTTAGTTATGTTGATAAAAATCTTTCATGGGTAAAACAAATTGACCATGTAATATTAAAATTAAATTCGGCATATTATGCTATACTGAAATTGAAAGGAAAATTTAATAAAAAAACTTTGTTGTAAACATACTACGCTTTAGCGTATACTCACATATCCTTCAATATACTAATGTGGGGCCGAGGTGATGTGTCTCGAGTGTTTAAGGCGCAAAAGAGAATCATTCGTCTTATTTTTGGTTTGCAAAAAACAGAGACATGTCGTACTACTTTCGTTCAAAATAAAATATTGATGTTTACTAGTGTCTATATTAGGGTGACCAAAAAAAAGTTTTTTTAGAATCGGCTCTTCTTCTGGAATTAGTCATAGTTATTCTTGAGAAGTTCTGATACCAAATATCAGGTCATTTGATTGAAGTTTAGAGGTCGCTCAAATCAAAAGTATGAAGAAAAACTTGAAAATCTGTTTTTTTTCGTCGGATAAAAATCTATGGAATTTCCAAAACTCATTACTAAGTTGCCGTAACGTACTTTCCCATTGAAAAACCTTATATAGAAAGGGTTTTGATTATTAAACTCATATTTTTGGCGGTATTTGAAACGCAGCGTCCATTTTTAGATGTTAATTTTTGTCAAAATTTTCGTATTTCCGGAAAACTTGACGTATAACTTCGGTTAACAGATGACTTCATCGCTGTTTTTGATCTTAAACACTAAAAAATACATGTAAGACTTAGTGCAACACCTTTGCACCCCTTACTGGTACCACCCACTTTCAGTAACCCGGAATTTCATCCAGGTGCTCTAAGCTGAGCTCTGAGTCATTAAACACTTATGAAATTAAGTATTAATATTCTAATAACACATCTCATGTGGAAAACATGCTTTTAATTCAAAACGTGGTCAGGGTCAGGTTTAAACAATTGAATTTTTGAGAGGAAGTCCAAGTATTTACATTTTAATGTGCTCTCACAAATCTGTTTCAATATTCTAAGATTAGATTTCTTAGCATTCGAGAATTGTTGTTGATGACTAGATACATATTTATATAGGTACTGCTTTTGCTCTTCCGAATTCGTAATCAAAGTGTTAAACTTTTTCGCTAACGCTACAGCTCTTTCAGCCGTGTCATTTACTACGCGTAACTGTAATAAATATGTTTTTGATTTACTATATTCATCATATGATTCTCACAAACTAGGATCAATGTTCAGAAAATCTTTGTCGATTCCGAAACGCTAGAACAATTTTTCATTTGATTCGAAACCAAGTCTTGAATTTCACGGTTTTTCGTCAACTCTAACTCCTGTGCACTATTCAAATTGATTTTAATCTGCTTGGACTGAACATCGCAATTAATATTGTTCTTTAACGTGTTGACGATTTTCCTTTTCGTATCGACGGAGACATTTTCATCGAATAATGAATATAATGAATGAACTATTTTATAACATTGATTTTCAATGTGAATCTTAAAGTATTAAGCACGGTTTCCTATATAAATCTTATTTTCAATGTATTTTATTATTATTATTATCACTTTAATTAATATTAGGTACAGTACATGATACAATCATAACAGCAACACATTACTACTAAATCATATTCTATAAGTACATGAATACGTCATACAAAGAAAAGAACAAAGATAATAATTCTCTGTACACTAGAATTCCCTTTCAACCAAGAATTTTCTTATTTGAATTTTAAATATACACTCATTTAAAATATTTTGGAGTCCTTTGGTAAGACATTGAACATTTTCTTGGCGATATTTCCAAGCCTGAAATTCTATGGATTGGAAAACTACATTTATTAATATTACGTGTCTCATGATTTGTTTTATGTGGAATGAATTTTTCATTGTTTTTTTAGGTTAATCACAAATATTTCATATACAGGGTTATTCACGCTATACGGCACGGAATATTGTGGCCAAAATACGTGACGTGACGGGATATATGGGGGTCTATTAGGGCTACTTTTTAAAATTACTTTCATAATATACAGGGTGTCCCAAAAACCTTAAAAGTATCAAAGTTGTGTTTTTTAATGTAACACCCTGTATTTTATCGCATTTTTGGATCCTTCGATCAAAATAAGTGTGTGTTTAATCAAGGTTTTTATTACTTAAACCTTAAGGTTTTTGAAATAATTTGAATATTGTAAAAATTTAACCTAATTTTCATGTTTCAAATACTTAAAAAGTAATTAAGTTATGCATACCAAATTTACACTCGTTATTGTTTGAACATCGCTGTTGTATTTTTTGGTAAAAAATGAAGATTTACTCAAAATAAGGGGTTATTGGCATTATTTTTATGCTTGGAGAATGTCATCAAAATTGTATATTGGCTTGTCGAGTTTATACTTAAAGGTTTCCCGAAAGAAATCACCCTAAGCCAGCTATTTTTGAGAGACTCTTAAACCAGTTTAAAGAAATTGAAAGTGTCAGTTATAAAAACCTCAGTATAAGAAAATATGTGTATATTATGAAAGTAATTTTAAAAAGTAGCCCTAATAGACCCCCATATATCCCCAAAGTGAAACTTTTTGAAAGTCACGTATTTTGGCCACAATATTCCGTGCCGTATAGCGTGAATAACCCTGTATAATCATACATAGCTGTATTTCTTGATTTATTTTCGATAAAACCATTTTGTGATGTATCAAATAAATTATGTGATGAAAAGTAGTTTATAATTCGATTTGCTATAACTTTTTCAATTATTTTTGAAAATACTGATAGCAGAGTTAACAGTCTATAATTGCAAAATTCACGATTTGATTTGAGTTGTGTGAAGTTATCACTATTAAATTAAAACACTTTGTAATTTCCTTCCTTCACATTTATTTTTATATGTCACATTTCGAGTACCATGTACTCATTATCAATGACAGTCATTGATAATGAGTACATGGTACTCGAAATTTACATCTGACATATAAAAATAAATGTGAAGGAAGGAAATTACAAAGTGTTTTAATTTATAATTACAAAAGTTACTTTATTCGCCCTTATTAAATACAGGAACAATAATCCCTACTTTTAAACAATCTGGAAATACTCGCTTTTTAAGACATATATTAATTTGGTGGGTGAGGGGACCCACAAGATTATTTATTGCAGATTTTATTAATTTAGCTGATTTTTCATCATATTTGGTACTTATATAATACATAAGTACTGAATTATAATTGTAATTGTTATTCGTTTGATAATGTCCGAATAGGACGAAACTAGCCACAGTAAAAAGTGTAAAAATTCGTGATACCAGCAAGGTATTATTATTTCGTAACCTAGAATTTATTATGTCTATACAACAGTGAAATGGACGAAGTGGTATTTTTTAGTTTCGTCCTTAGCAACTTTATTGAAGAAGTTAAGATAATTTTTTATCCTGGCAAACAATGGTTAATTTCGTTTTGATTATTATTTTTCCCCATCATATTATTAATAATTGACCAGGTTGTTTTAGGTTTATTATCGCAACTTGAAATTATTTGTGCAATTTGGTTCCTTTTCTGTTCCGGAATTTGGATATCATACTCCCTTTTTGGAGTAGCATATATTGCTTCAGCATCCGAGTTATAGTGTTTAGCAACAGAAAAATAATCCAGTATTTTCTTTGTATTATTTATTGGAGTATTAGTATGATATTTTCTTTTTGTTGGCTTAGGAAACTGCGTAACTTTGGGACAAGATGTATCAAAAGCCGCACTGGCTATGTTCATAAAATCATTCCATGCCCGATTATAAATAAACGGTTTATTCAAAAGGAAGTCATAAATACAATACATAATATATAATATTATATATAATATATGGACGGTTCCAGCCCTCGTTCTTCACCTCGAGATTATGAATTGATTCCTGCCCGGGTTAATGGTATTGAGGGATGTTTGTTGTTTAGTCTAATATTGTGTGGCTTTGAGTTCCTCGATTTTATTAATAATAATAATAATAATAATAATAATTTATTTTCTATATAACAGAATACAAATTTCCAAATATAGATTAATGCAAACAAACAAAAAAGTAAGACACATTCTACTCTTTACGAATATATTTTCGTGTTTTTTCTATTTATTAGTGAATTATCTATAACGTAAAGGACTTATATATTTTAAGACACATTCTGTTACAGAAAAAAAGATGTAATTCAGATGTGTACCAAGGTACACCCTGATCTTCCAATACACCTTACATACTAACATTAATACATGAAACTAAAATTAAATGAAATAATTGAGTTAAGTTACATTTTGTAAATAAATGGTGCAGTTCTCTATAACCAAAATATCAAGAACACTGTTTGGTAAATAGCATTGAAGATATAATTTGTTTAAATTTTAATTTTGAATCGATGTCATTGCAGGAGTGGGCAATATTATTTAAAGCATTGACTATTGTATAGTGAAACGATCTTTCGAATAGGCTAGTTTTATTTGTTGGTGGTGATAATCGGCCACGGCTTATTATATTAATATTATGCACATCACTTCTAAATGTGAAAAGTTTTTCATAGAGGTAAGCAGGCGTTTTAAATTTAATAATATTATAGAATAAACAATAGGATTGCAATATGCGGCGGTTTTCCATGTTCAACCACTTTAAATCTACAAGCTTATGACTAATGTGATCTCGTTTACTCATCCCAAAAATTAATCTTAAACAAATATTTTGAATTCCCTGAATTCGCAATTTAGTTGATTGGTCTAAACATGGATGTACTAATTGTGAGCAATATGTAAACTGCGATAATACTGTTGCTTCGCATACTAAAATTTTAGTTTTCTTGTTTAACAATTCACGATTATAATATATAATTCTGAGGTTGCTTAAAGCAACATTAATACATTTTGATATAAAATCGCGATACCTGAATGTATTATCCAAGGTAACTCCTAAATTTTTTGCGCTGCTATTAAAAGGAATGGCTTCGTTGTTTATATAAGGTTTAAAATTATCAATTAACTCAACACATTTTCTTTTTGGCCCAAACAAAAGATACGTTGATTTTGATGGATTTAAGATAAGACTGTGAGAGATAGATATATCATAAAGTGCTTTTAGATTTTGATTTAATTTTGTTAATGCTACATCATAATTATCAGGGGAGAATGATATATATACTTGTGTGTCGTCAGCGTACATATGATAATTACAATGTAATAAACTGTCTACAATATTTAAGGTATAAATAGTATACAATATAGGCCCTAAAATTGATCCCTGAGGAACACCAGAGGATATACGTTGAAAATCTGAAACACCAGATTCTAATTTCACTGCTTGATAAAGATCTGTTAAGTAATTACTTAGTAGATCTATTGCCGATTGGTCGAAACCCACATATTTGAGAATGGAAAGCAAGATTTCGTGATTTAGGGTGTCGAAAGCTCTGCTATAATCGAGGAGTACTAATGCAGTTATTCGACCCCTATCACATTCCTGAAGAATGTCATCGGTAACTTTTAAAAGTGCAGTGGTACAACTATAACCTTCTCTAAATCCCGATTGTAATTTAGGAAGAATTTCATATTCTGATAGGTGTTGTTTGATTTGGTTACTCATTATTATTTCCAAAATCTTTGATAACAAAGGCAATATGCTTATGGGTCTCAGATGTTTTAATTCCGTGGGGTTTCGTATTTTAGACAAAGGCAATATTAGAGCCAGCTTCCATGCACTGGGAAAGATACGCTCTAAAAGACAACTATTTATAATGTTTGTGACAAAGGGAAGTATATGCGGCCAACACATGTATATAAGTTTAATATTTAGACCATCATGACCACAAGCATTAGATTTAATTTTATGCATAACTCTATCAACATCATCTAAACTAACAACTTTAAAGACAAATTTAGTAGAAAAATCACATTTTAAGTTATTTAGGTAGCCATCTTTTATTATGCTATAATCGACATAAAGTTTGGGCATCGACTGAATAAAATAATTATTAATATCGTTTGCAGTACCTAGTTCTGAAGGAATGTAATTAGATTTATTGAAATTATTTGTAACAACATTATTTTTTTTAAGTTCTTTCCACATACATTTTGATGACGAATTGTTTATTTTCCATTGTATATAGGCACTTTTTTCATTTTTTATAGCTAAGTTAGTGTAATTCCGAAGACTTTTGTAATAATTCCAGTAGTATGGACAATTCGTTTTACGAAATTTAGCCTTTGCTTTATTTCTCAATGATATTAAAAATGTAATATTATCCGTGAACCAAGCAAGATTTACTTTCTTTACCTTTATAGTTTTAACCGGAGCTAACTTATCAAATATACCCAGTATGGAATTATTAAGCAACTCAACTTTATCATTAATGTTATTTAGATAGTACAATTCAGATAGGGGACAGGCCGCTAGTTCGGAGTTTAAATTATCATAGCAGATTTGTTTAATATCGCGATAGGTTATAAAAGTGGGTGATGTTGAAGGAATATCGTCTTGGACTTCTACGTAAACTAGATCGTGATTTATATTTATAATTAGATTTTTAAGATTTAGTTTAAACGATATTAAGTTTAAATTTTACATATGTTGGTAGTTCATTGTATCGATTTATTGCGATTGTCATTAAGTTTTGTGAGTATTTTTGTGTTTTGTACCTCTCAGTTTTTAACATCGTTATTTGAATATATAATATTTATTTGAGCTGAATATGAATATATTGTTTATATTTATAATTAAAGTGCAGTTATTGTTGAGTTAAAATTATAACATCCATAAGTTATCACAATCGATGAATAAACAAGCCATTTATGAAAATTCAAACTGGTTTATTTATTTAAGTATAAAAAACTTACTAAAAGTTGTTTTTTAATGAAATACATCCGTATGACTTGAATTAACTTAATTTTAAGGCATATTTTGTAATATTTTACTGCTCTTGTACCAATCTTCAATTTTTTAGTTGGAGTCATATTCATAACTATCATAAACCTATTTTTTTATATTAATAATACAAAATATGTCGATTTTTTTGTATTTCACCTGAATATGGTAAATTTGAAATAGTGTACGTTTATTTAAAAAGAGACAATATGTTTCTACAAGTCGTAGATACAATACTATATCATAAATAAAACACTTTTTTAACTTATTTTGTATATCAAAGTCTTAAAAAGTCACTTTTAGTTTGAAAATTAGGACAATTAAAAATTGTCGAAACTATAGTCACTAAATAATGTCTCAGTTATACAAAGAAAGTTAAAAAAAAACGTGTTTCATGTGTAAATTATGATGTATAACTAAGTATAAGCCTTTACAGTTAACAATACTATATTAATTATTTTAATAATTTAATAATAAAAATGTATTAAAGTCCATTACGTTATAGAAAACTAAATAATAACAAGAAAACGCGAAAACATGCTGTAAATCTAAATTTACGAAATGTTTTCGTGTTTTCTTAAATTGGTTTTTCTGTTTGAATATCTATCAACTTGCAATGTTTGAGCTCATTTTGAACTACCTTTAAACGACATGATTAATAATGTTTAAGGGTATTCAAACTGTAGAATTGATTATATTATAAGTAAATAATTCATCTTTAATTAGAGGTACCTGTTTAATACATTTAAGTACATTACATGTTAGTAATGTGTAATGTTAGTCATACTTATATTATAAATTAAATTTTAAAACAATACTTCTTTTATCTTTACCTAATATAACAGTAAATAAATAATGTATGAATATAAAACGGTATTCCATTTTATTCTTAAGGAATGGAGAGTTTATTTATTTATACCATACAAAACCCTTATTTACATAAAGTATTTAAAAAAAGTATAAACCGCTAACTTTTTGCTCGTCCAACACTTTAATTGTTAAATTTAACAATAGAGTAAATTAACTTTTTCTACTCCTATAAGGAAATATCATAATTGTAGGTTCGTTTTTGATTAGGAAATGCAGTAATTTTATGTTATGTATACACTATAGAGTCGTTGTCA
Organism: Ontholestes murinus; assembly: GCA_963969525.1. NCBI lineage: Eukaryota > Metazoa > Arthropoda > Insecta > Coleoptera > Staphylinidae > Ontholestes > Ontholestes murinus. The sequence continues at coordinate 29,593,598 of OZ018390.1, forward strand.
TAGAAACCATTGTAGCACTAGTGCTACAATATATATATATTGTAGCACTAGTGCTACAATATGTTAACAGGCGAGGGATATCACAATAGCATAGTAATAATAATATTGAATCAGACTAAACGACTTTTATAATAAATACATGTGAATTTCCTTAATTTCAAAAAATACTTTTTCAATTACACGCAAATATTATACGAAAATTATAAAATTTACACACATTTGACTTTTGAATTGACTTTTCTCAAAAAGACATATAGCTGTGGCTGCTGACATTAGAAATTACACTTCAAACTAAAATTTCGAATGTGTTGAAATTTACGCAAAATAATGGTAAGTAGTAATAGTAATAATAGTTTTGTTAAAAAATTCAAACCGATTTGATATTTCATCATATACATGATCTCCAAGAACAACATTTCATAACTGTATCAATATTACGAACATTTTTAATAAATAAAAATTTATTCAATGTCAATAAATAGAAATCTATATTTGTATTTTTTAATTCATATGTATAATCGTAGAAAAAGTATAGTGTACAATTCGCATACAATGACCATTGCCCACTCGTATGAATTTCATACTCGTGGGCAATGAGTACATTGTATGCTCATTATACAATATACTATAGAATCACTTGGTTTTACTTGTTTCCCTTTAATTTCCTTAGAAGTTGTATAGACAGGTAAAAATAATTCTAAAAGAAAGGTTATAAGTTAATTTACTTTATCGTTATGTATATTTTAATTATTTTAATTATGGGCGATTATTTTTCTATACATTTTATTACAATGTTCAATTAAAATTGAAAACTGAATCAATTTTTTGTTGAAGTTACATTTAATTTTATATTATAAACTTTTATTGTTGATAAATTAGGTACGCAAATAACCTTAGTTAATAAATTTTTATAAAAAAAGTTCATAATATTTGCAAAAAATAAAAATGTGAAGGTCTGCCTTCTTCACATTTATTTATTTTTTTATTTTCTTCTCTGAAAATAAGATTATTAATCATAAATGAAATTTGCAATCATTTTAATGTCGAGCTCACCGATGTAGTTAGCTAAACATGTTCTTCCACTCGAACCAATATGCGCCTAAGTCCGGTAAGTAGTTAATGGATATAAAAGAAAAAAACAACTTACATCGAGTTGTTTATTCGCAAGTGGTCACATGAATAGATCGACACAATACATATAGAATAAAAGGCGTCGACGGCGAGGGTGGAGAAGGGCGAGAACGTCGCGGCGCGATGGGCGAGTGATCGCGGCGCGATGGGCGAGTGATCGCGGCGCCGCGACGCTGTTCCTGTCAACCCGTTTAATTCCCGACGCCCGGATTCGGACGCGTCGTTTCCCGACGCCACTGAACAGCACCGGAACTGACGGCTCTCGCTACCAACTGACGCTCAACGTCCTCTCCCCCAAACCCCGAAAAAGCCATCTCTTTCCACCCCAAACGCTAAGCAGCCCCCCGTCTTTCTCCCTCCCGCCAGCCACTTTGCGGACTTGCGCTATATTTTGCCAAATATTTACACGTAAACGTTTCATTTATTTAATATACACGTTATTCCGCGAAAGGCGAAAAGTGTAAATAACACAGACGCCTGAAAGATCCTCCCGACCGACCGCCTTATAAAAAAAAAAAATAAAAAACAAATCCGATCCGTCGCCGCTATTACGATCCGGAATTTCGAAAAATCAAGAAAAAAAATGTCGCCGGAACGTACAAAACCACTAACCGCGATCGCGCTTCTCGAAAAAAAGACCAAAATCTATGTAGCATTAACTCATACCATTGGGAATATATAGATAGGAAGGCTATAAAACATGTTGTCCCGGTTTGCACGCGTGTGTGTGTTTGTGTGTGTGTGTGTGTGGGTTCCTGGCCTGGTGAATGTGTATGTGTTTAAAGATTATAGTGTTACAGGCCACGCCCATTTGTTACCCCCACCGAAAAAACGCACCAGAGCCACGCCCACTCGTGCTGCCCTCTACAGTTGGACGCGCTCGGTGTCGCGCGGACGACTATCTGGCAGCAGGCGCCGAACGTTCACGTTCTGCCGCATGAAATTACGTCGATTTCATATTCTTATATTCTATAATATTATATACATCTAAAATTGATTGTGAATAAGAACCCTTGTATTTAAAATTTGTTACTTGATTGAAATTGTCCAAAATAATTTTAGATTTCTATAACTTAAATATTGATGATTTCGAATACAATATTTTTAAATTAAAAAAGGTACTAAATAATGTTATCACAAAAATTAAAGGATCCTAGAAATTAAATTATGAATTGTTGATGTTATAGGTTAATAACTCATTTAATTATTAATAATGTATCTTCTATGGTAGTCGTAGCAATAGTATTCGGTTATCGACTATTGTAAAACAATTAAAGTTACAGAGTAAGAAGGCAATGACAAAATAAAGTAAATAAATAATAAAGTAAGACTTATATCTTTAATAAAACTGTTAGAATAGTTTTCACAAATTATTTAAAAAAAAATTAAAAAGAGTAGTAGTAGGTAATTGACTACGTGGTCCTTCGACTATGCTATTTTTGTGTTTGTGTATGTGAAAATGAGCTTAATTCTTTAAGGAATCGCTCCCGTCAGTATAAAGTGACATTCATTGTATCCCAATGGCGAATGGTACCGGTCACCCATCCAAACTAACCAACCTAACAATGCTGCACTCATGCTACAAGTGGATACGCCCACCAGTTTTTGCGTTTTTGTTTTAATATATTTTCCATATAAATATTTTTTTTTTTGAAAAAAGAAGCAAATTTGAAATAAGTATTCATATATACAAAAATAAAATTGTTTTAGGTTTTGTTTAACTTCCTTAGAATTGTAAGTAAAACGAAAAATTATAAGTAATTAAAAATGTTAATAATAATACACATTTTTATTGACAAACTTTTTAAAAGTTAACATTTATATAATAAATAATGAATGGTGTTTTGGTGTGTTAGTTTGTTAAAAGGCTATCGACCAGAGGTTGTTATTTCTAGTCATATGGCGTCAGTCGTTAATGCCTAGATGGGTGAAACGATGAAATGAAATCAAATATGGTTGAATTAGGATTTTTAAATTTAGAGTTAATATTGGGATTTCTGGGAAGACAATATAATGATAGTATATGGAAGTTGAAGGGGTTTTTGGAAAAATTTTGTGCTAGAAAACGAAGGCGTTCTTGAATGGGGATAACTAAAGTGGTGTCGTAGAGGAGCTGGTTAGAAGAATTGTGTAAAGGATTAAGAGGATGATAAAAATGTTATTAATACGGTTAAAATTTATTGAAAACAGTTAAAATTAATATAGTTATAATATTTAAAACAGGTATTAAAATAAGAAGCATTTTTAAAGTCTTTTTTATAAACTCTAACAAAATCAAATCTATAAAAATTTCAATTTTTACCAAAACACAAAAATAATTTTCTTTTTTTGCTCCTTCATTATGAAACGTTTGAAAGTGGCAATAGAATAATAAACTAAATTTTTATTTATTTATTAAATCTGTGTATTCCATTCTAACAAAATATCTTGTTTTCATATATTTTGACAAAAAAAATAAGTAATTGTGGTTATTTAATTTTTAAATTAGTAAAAAATTTAATTGAAAAAATCGAAAGATGTTAAAAACTAGTTATAATTTTTGAAAACAATACATCTTTACAAAAGTAGGTACAATTAAAGAAGCAGCACTAATTTTTTTAAATGTATTTAGAAATTTTACACCGTTTTAAAAGTTAGGCAAGATTTTATTTTTCTTTAAACTAAAAAATGTTCAAACTATTTAAAAATGTAATTGTAAAATTGTATGTTTTTGGAATTCTCTAAAATTGTGAAAACTGTTAATAATATAATTTAAAATTAGTTACTATCAAAATAATAATTTGTTAAAAATAAATACAAAATTAAAATAAGTTTTTTTAGAAAAGAAAAGCGATCAAACTTTTAATTAATAAGAGATACAACTAAAAATTAAAACAAATACGATATATAATTTTTAAATTGTGTTTAGCGAAAGTAATTATTTTTTAGATTAAAAAAAAATCCTTTAAATCTAATTTTCCCTTAAACCACAAAACATTTAAATTGAATAATCAACGTGTATATTGTCAAAAAGGAATATGACTTAAAATTGTTAAAAACTGTTTAAAAGCATTAAAAAAGTATGGTTTGTTGAAACTTGATTATGTTTTTAAATAGTAAAGAATTGTAGAGATAGTTGGGAATCATTTAAGTTTAATATGTACTATTGTATTTTGAATATATTAAAAAAAAATAAGACGTTTAAAATTTTTTTAAATATATACTACTAAAACTTTTAGTTTGAAGATGATAAGTGAAAATTGTCGAAAAGTTACGAAACTAAGTCTCAGTTATACAAACAAAGCAGAAACGTGTTTCATTTGTGAATTATGATATAAGTGTAACGAAGAAGAAGCCTCCACAGTTAACAGTTAGTTTGGAATGTTTGTTCATCTCATGCTTATGACTTTTTAAAAAGAAAGTCGTTAATACTTTTAATTGTTTAATAATAACTGACAATTAAAGTGATACAAAATAAACAAACAACCCTTGGGAACATAATTAAACGAAAAATTATGAGTAATTAAAAATGTTATTAATACGGTTAAAATTTATTGAAAACACTTAAAACACTGTGGGAGCGTAGGGCTGCGGTCGAAATAGCGATAGCGATAGTGTTAGCAATTTGATGGGGACCGAGAACATTCGTCTTTCGCTGCATAGTGAAGACGGCGATTCTTTAAACTGAAAAGCTCAATTGCATAAACATAAATACATAAAATACGGCATAAAGACTATGTGATCAATAGCCAAATTTTCTTCTCGGAAAAGCGTATTTAATACTAATTAAAACAGATAGAAATCTCACAGAGATTCATCCACTAAGTTTCTTAAGGTAAATAAAATTTATTGTAAAATGGCGATGTAGACATCATAATACTTTCCCTTTTTTTTCTAGAAAACTATAAGGTTTACGCAAAAAGGCTATTCTTAGTAATTTGCTCAATTTTGAATTCTGTACAATTAATCGTTATATAAATTTCATGTAACTCCTATAATTTATTAGAAATAGACAAAAATGTTTCTCATTCCCTTTAACTTTTGTTTGAAAAGTTATGTAATATTTATTAAATTTAGAAAAAATATCGAAAAAAAAAACATCCACTTCCAGTTTATGAATATTTACCAACAGCTCTTCAGTTCCAGTTTTTAATGATAAAAACACCCATAGTTTATTAGCAATTAGCAAAAAAAATCTGAGAATTATCAAGTTAAGAACTTTATGAAAAACATGTTTTAATAAAACTTGTTTATGATTTTTTCATTCTCGTAAATTTTAAAATTTGTTTAAATACATCTATTACATTTTGCAATAATGTTATATTTTAAAACTTTTAATTAACACCCTCGTTTATGTTTTACTGATTGGAAGGTAGGATAGAGGCCACCCACCCACCCTACACATACATATATCTTTAATTACTGATCGCCTCCCATTTTGCAATAACTCTAATTACAAAATTCGAATAAAAGAAAATTGACAAAGAAACATTTTTGAGTGTTTAAATTAATAATAATTATATACATGATTCGTGGAAATGCTTTAAATCAAGCTTAGATAAGAGTAGCAATAAAATGTCATTAATATTTAAGCTTAAATAAATAAATAAATAAACTTTGCATGTAATAAAAAAGCATAATTTTTATTACATGCAAGGTTTTATTATTTTATAAGTAGCAAAATCATCAAGAATTAGTATTTTAAAAGTTGTAAAACGTAAATAAACATAACATAATTACAAAATTTAATAGATTTATTCAAACAAATTTTTCAAATAATTTTTGAAGATGTTTTACTGATTGGAGGCTGGGATAGAGATCACCCACCCACCCTACATATACATATAAACTTTAATTCCTTATAGTCTTGTTGTATCCAATGAAATTAATTACAAAACTTTTTGAATAAATAAGAAATTCAAATAGTAAATTTCTTGAGTGAGTACATTAATAAAATTTTTATGAATGATGGGTGGGCAAACTTTAAATCTATATTTATTTTAATTATATTTAAACTTATATCTGGATTATGTTTTATTTATATTGCTTACCAGGTTTTACTATTTTTTTGCAGCAAAATCATCAAAGATTCGTATTTAAAGTTATCATGTAAATATGTAGGGTGGGTGTCTTCTGTCCCACCCTCCAATCAGTAAATCATAAACGAGGGTTTTAATTAAAAGTTGTAAAATGTAAAGAAACATAAAACAAAATGGTAATGTGGCCATCATAGTATTTTCGAAAATAATGAGGTTTACGCAAAAAAGCTATTCTTCGCAATTAATCGTTATATAAATTTCATGTAACTTCTATAGTAATAGCAATAGACAAAAAATGTTTCTCATTCCTTTTGTTTGAAAAGTTATGTAATATTTATTAAATTTAGAAAAATATCGAAAAAAAAACGTCCACTTCCGGTTTATGAATATTTACCAAAAGCTCTTCAGTTCCAGTTTTTAATGATAAAACCATAAATTTAAACTTTCATCTCAAACGGATCATTCGTTTTTTAGATATAGCACCCACAGACATTATCATTCACTATATATTCTATATAGGGAAAGTGAAAACATAAACAGTTAGAACCTTTTAATAAATCAGGTGAAACTTATACGTTTATATAAATTCGGTGATATTTAATATAATTAAGACATCTTTGTTTCACACTTGAAACTTAAAATTGTTGAATATTATGATTTGTATAGTTTATTTTTATAGTTTAATTTTGATATAAATTGCTTCAACGGAATTTAGTCTTGAAGCTTTTCCGATGAGAATGATAATCTTACTAGATAAATTCAATTCAATTCAATTCTTTATTTCCACGTAAGCCAATTTATACAAAAAATATATTGACTGACAGTCAAGATAGGTACATTTGTAATGGATGTGATCGTCAATATAAATAATTAAAATAATATTAGTCTATATAATAAAATTAATATTAAAATATTCAGTTATATAATTAAATAAATATATAAAATCAGGGTAAAGTTTAGATGACTATTACAAACATGTTAAAACATAGCATATACATTAAAATAAAATAAGATAAAATTCAGAGATTACAAAAATACGATAGTTATTAGCCTATCAGTGCAATGAGTTAAAAAAATCTCCATAACTATAGAAACACTTTTTTATGAGGTATATTTTAAGCCTTGTTTTAAATTGCAAGATATTTCTGCATTGTTTAACTCATTCAGTAATTTGTTCATTACTGCTGCGCACATATACATTGGCGTTGAATGCCTTTATTGTAGTTATGCGTACTATTACTTGTTATAAATAGGTTTCTATTATTATAGGCATAAATGGCGCATTTGTAAATATAAATACTTGGTACAGTTAGTATGCTATTCTTAATAAATATGTTCCGACATGTTTCTGTTTTCCGTAGATTGTAGATCAGCCTAAGGATTCGTTTTTGTGCCACAAATACGCGGGTTATATCTGCTTTTCCCCATGCTAATATGTTATACATTATATGTGAGAGTGCCATAGCGTAGTATATATCTAATAGTGATTTATAGCTAATTTTGTTTTTTAGCTTAAGTATCGCATATAGTCTGTCCGTTGGATCTTCCGTCGTACGTCACAAACTATCGCTTCAAAAAACGATTAAAGTGTTACAGTGCGTTCTTTTTCTAACGCATTTGGTTTACTTTATCAGACTAAAGTTTTTGTGTCGTTTCTCGAAGCGATATTTTGTGACGAGGACGGAAGATCCAACGGATGGACTATAGTATGTTTTACTTAATTGTGAAGCAACATGATTAATTTGTAAGTCCCATCTCAAATTTTTCTCTATGTGTGATCCGAGGTATTTAACATTGGAAGAGCTATTTTCGACATTAATATCATGTGGTTTCCTATTATGAAATTGTATTATTTTTGTTTTGCCTGTGTTAAGTAAAAGATTATTTTTACTACACCACCTACACATTTCTTCATTTGTCTTCTCCATATTGAGTAGTAACTCTTCTTGGTTATTTCCAGTAATTATAATTGCTGTATCATCCGCAAAATTAATCATTTTACCTACACTAATTTGCTCAGCTAAGTCATTAATATATAACAGGAAAAGCAGTGGGCCCAGTGTTGATCTTTCTACAACCCCTTTATTGATGTCACAAATAGTAGATGCAGCACAAATAGTTTCCGATTTTTTAGGAACGACTCAATAAGGTCCGATGCATTGCCGCGAACACCAAACGAATTTAGCTTTTCACACACAAACTTTGCACATACAGTGTCAAATGCGATTGAAAAGTCATAAAATAACCCTGCCACATGTTTCTCCATATCTAAATTTTTTGACACCTCATCCAGGAGAATGACATACGCCGTTTCTGTTGAACGTTGTTTTCTAAATCCATGTTGCGCATTGTTCATTAACTGGAATTGTTTCATATATTTCGTTAATCTTGATGTCATAATTTTTTTAAGTATTTTTGAGAATATATCGAGTATCGAAATTGGCCTGTAATTACTGACTGCTGTTCTTATTCCACCTTTATGAATAGGGATAATTTTTGCTATTTTTAATTTTTCTGTAAATACTCCAGTTTTTAATATTAAATTAATTATGTAGTGCAGTGGTTTCAATATATCATTTGCAACTCCTTTAAGTACTTTAACAGGTATTTCATCTTGGCCTGAACTAACGCTGTTTTTTAATCCCACAATTGTATATATATTTCTGCTTGCTTTACATTATCTGATGTGGTGCAATTATCTGATAAGTTGTTACCAAAATGTTGAATTATTTTCACATCAGTAATAGTGGAGAAGTAGGCTGAGAAAATATTTGCAACTTCAGAGGTACCGTTAATTGTTTGTCCGTCGTTTTTAATGGCGTACGATTCCTTTTTTTATCGCCGTTTAGTTCTTCTTGTATGATATTCCACACTTGGCGCTGTTTATTGGGAGCCTTAGTTATTACTTGGCTGTAGTAATTGCGTTTGGTGTCTTCTATTAGCTTCTTATGTAATTTTTTATCACTCTGATACTTTAATTTCATGTCGTCAGATTGGGTTTCTCTCACAAGTCGATGCGTCATTTTTAAGTTTCTACTAGACATTTTTATTTTACTGTTGATCCATGTTCGACATATTTCGTTAGTTGATTTTATATTTTTTGGACAAGATAAATTAAATTTGTGTAATGAATAAGTCGAAACTTGTATTTACGTCTTCGGTTTTGATAGACATCCAATCAGTTCTGTGCAGATGAAATTTTAGTTCGTTAAACTATTTGATTTGTAGAAAAAGCAATGGAAAATACTATGATAAATATAACACTATTATATTGTTTGTATAAGTTGTATGTGTACAACAAAGTAATAGTGTTTTATTTATTATATTTCAATTTAAATTTATCTATGGAATCCCCTTCATTAAAAAATACATTGCATTATAAATAAATAATACATTCATAGCATAATATAAATAAACTTCAATTAACAAATAATACATAATACGTAATTCTCAATGGTTTACATAATAACAAAGAGGTTAAGTATACTAACAAGATATAAAGACACTTATTGTTTAAAAAATTAAAATATGGATAATATCGTAAAAAAGTGTATGTCAGTATAGTAATTTAAAAACAAAAATTGACGTGTTATTTATATTTATCCCTTACTTATCGGAAGCATTGTTTATGTTTAATTGAAACTACAAATATGCATTTAATATTGCCTAGGCAATTATCAACAATTTTAAGAAGACGGAAAAATATTTAAAAAATTAATTATTAGTAATTGAATAATCACTACAATCCACAAAAAGATACATAATAATAAATTGAATAAGCATAAAATATTAGTTCTTCTGGATATGTTTATAATTTAAGCATAATAAATATAAAATATTACAAACAAATGAAACTTGAACAAAAATATGCTAAATCTTTTGTCACAGGAAAAATATATACTACAGGAAAAATTCAGCATAAAAAATACAATTAATTTAGTTTAAAAATAAACCCTCAAAATCTAAACTGTTCTATACATATGATATTACCGGGTAATAGATTAAATAATAATTTTGTGACCACTAGTATGCACCGATGTATTGCTGGAATTTTTCGCCAATTAGGCCAAGATAGTTGCGTACATTAATTACAATTCAACAGGCACTTGTAAACGTAATTATTTCAAAGTACTGTGTTACGCATAAGCATAAAAGTTGTGTGCAAAGTAATAGAAGTGCAGCAATTATGCAACTGCACGAAACCGTGGCTTTAGTATTAATGCATCTGAATAAAACTTAAAATATAGGTTTTCAACTAATATTAAATATAAAATAGATTCTGTTATTACTCCCTATATAGAATAAATAGGGAAAGTATTGTTTTCGTGAATGAGAATGACTGTGGGCGCTATATCTCAAAAACGAATGATCCGTTTGAGATGAAACTTTAAACTTAAGGTTTAATCGTTAAAAAGTGGAACTGCAAAGCATTTGGTAAATATTCATAAACCGGAAGTAGATGTTCACTCGAGCCGTTTTTATTTTTCTCGATATTTTTCTAAATTTGAAAAATATTACATAACTTTTTAAACAAAAGTTAAAGCGAATAAGAAACTTTAAAAGGTTTATAAAAACATGTTTTTCATAAAGTTCTTAACTTGCGAGAAAAAAATTAAAAATTAAAATTTGTTTGCCTATTGCTAATAAACTTTAAGAGTTACATAAAATTTATATAACAAGTAATTGTAAAGAATCCAAAATTGAGTAAATTGTTAAGAATAGTCTTTTTCCGTGAACCTCATAGTTTTCGAGAAAAATATAGGAAAATTACTATGATGGCCACATCACTATTTTTTTATGTTTCTTTACATTTTACAAATTTTAATTAAAACCCTCGCTTTTGTTTTACTGATTGAAGGGTGGGATAGAGGCCACCCACCCACCCTACATATACATGAAAACTTTAAATACTAATAGTTGATAATTTTTTGCTTAAAAAACAATAACACCTTGTATGTTATAAAAAATAAAGCATAATCCAAATTAAAGTTGAAATATTAATGACTTTCTATAGCTATTCTAAACTTTATTTAAAGCCTTTCTTCAAAAATTTTATTTTGTCAAATTCTTTTATTCAAATTTTGTAATTAGAGTTATTGCAAACCACGACGCGATCAGTAATTAAATTAAAGAAATCAGTAATATGAATGTGTAGGGTAGGCAGCTGGCCTAATTCCACCCTCCAGTCAGTAAAACATCATCAAAAATTATTTGAAATATTTGTATAAATACTTCAATTAAAAAATGCAGTTAGTTTGTGTTTGTTTACATTTTATAAGTTTTAACTAAAACCCTCGTTTATATTTTACCGATTGGAGGGTAGATAGAGGCCACGCACCCATCTACAATAATAATAAATTATCATGTATAACTTTAATTGCTAATCTTTGATGATTTTGCTGCTAAAAACAATAAAACCCTTTATGTAATCAAAAATGAAACAAAACCAAAATCTAAGTTTAAATATAAATGACCTTCTATAGCCAATCGTATCTAATTTAGATTTAAAGTCTGCCCACCCATCATCCATAAAATTTTAAAATATTTACTCACTCAAAATTTTATCTTTTTAATTTCTTTTTTGTTCAAAAAGTTTTGTAATTAATTTTATTGGAAACCGCGAGATGATAAGGAATTAAAGTTTATAAGTATATGTAGGGCGGGTGGGTGGCCTCTATCACACCCTTTAATTAGTAAAACATCATCAAAAATAATTTGAAAAATTAGTTTGAATAAATTACGTTTTACAACTTTTAATTTAAACCCTTGCTTATGTTTTACTGTTAGAGGCCATCCACCCACCCTACATTTACATGATAACTTTAATTAATGATTGGTGATGGATTCTACAACATTTTTACTATATTCTATGTAGGGAAAGTATTTTTTTCGTGAAATTTTTTTAAATTTTTTTAAATAGTTCATCCAATTAAATAGATATGAGATGGGAATTATTTATGATGAAATGTTAAAATATAATTATATAAATTTTGGAATTAAAACAAAAAACAGTAACGTTAATAGAATGTTGGTTGTAAAAGAAAATATTTGGTGTTCCTTCCAGAGATAAACTTGTAAGCTTCCCATTTTATATCAATATTAGATTTTAGGAAATTAAATTAATCTGAAAGAGGAGAATTATGTTTATAGAGGGGAAGCTTTTAGATTTGTAGGTACATTATTTTCTTCAATACGCATATGACTGAGAAAAACTATCAATGGGTCAGAGCAGATATCTAAAGAAAGTACATATCAATATTGATTCATGTCTGTACTTTAAGCCACAAGGAAGCTTTTAAAGTACTGTAAATATTACAAAAGAGTATTAAGATCTCTTCTTGATTCACCTGTTAAAATAGTAACGAAAATGGGGTTCCAAACAGAAATTTAGCAAGATCATTAATGGAATACAGAAGTTGGATGTTGAATCATCGATAAAACACAATCTGCAATTTGACCGATAGTCAAATATTAACGAGAAGAAGAAAAACATCATTAGTGGATTGTTTAAAAAGACACAAGTTATAACTTACATTTATGGATATCATAGTAATAACTTGACAAAGAACAATCAGAGAAGATTTGGAGATTTTATTTTAATACAAGTATAAAGCCTTTTCTATAAAGTAAAATTTGTTTGTCTTGTTTCTTCATAAATATGACATGAGCTGAGCATGTTAAGTAATTATAAGAATATTAAAATAAGAAATATGCAGAATTAGACATCCAGTGCTTTAGAAAGAGATTTTATGCTTAAAACAATAACACGGAAACTTGCCGATTGGAGCCGATTCAATAAAAAATGTTTAGAAATAACAATTGAACTATACACAATTTGTGATCTAATGAAAATTTCATAAAAACCAAAAAAACTCATTCCTCCAAGATAGATGACAGAATTTGAAGACATCAATATCAGCACCTTGAATGTATGGTTTCTTTTTATGAGAAAGTCTAATCAAAACAAAGATCTGAGTACTCAATTACGTGAAATTTAGGAATTGGTATAATGTTGTAATTTAATTAGAAATGAGGAAAGTATCTTTTTTAATCTGATACTTGGAATTTTTAGAAGAAAGTGATGTCCCAATCTTAAAGTTCAAGCATACCATAATAGACAGTACTTTTCTGGAGCAAAGATTGAATTGGATCCAATTGCATAAGCAATTAATTCCAATGGAATAATGATTTCGTACTGTATAATGTTGTATGTTATAAAAATATAAAGTAAGAGGCGTACAAGATCAATAAATACTATTATAAATTACTATACGTATACGAGGATGTTTATGGAATCGGCCACGGAAATTTAAAAATATTTTGCTAGAGGTTCACTGAGGATCTACTCCATCATTTTCGATTATCAGCTTCTGGGTGAGTGAGTTCAAACGTGGTCGCATAAGCACAAGTGAGGAACCACGCAGTAGACGCCCAAAAACCGCTACCAACGATGAAATGGTCACCACTATTCATGTATTGTGTTAGCTGATCGCGGATTGAAGCTGAAAGAGCTAGCAGAGACTACAGACATCCCAGAAGAACTCGTTGGCCATATCCTATACGAAATTTTGGGAATGAAAAAGCTTTCGGCGCGATGGGTACCGCGTTTGCTCACACCGGAGCAAAAGCAAAAATGGATGATCGTTTCGGAGGAGTGTCTGTTCAGGATTCAATACAATTCAAGGAATTTCTTTATGACGAAATGCAAACCGTAGATTAAACTTGGTTTCAATACTACATACCGGGGAAAAAGGATCAGTCAAAACAGTGGACTTTTCCGGGTGAAGCAGCTCCGAAGAAAGCAAAGACCGTTCCACGACCATTTCTGGGTTTCCAAAGGTGCGATCCTCATCGACCATCCGCCGAAGAGAAGGACGATCACGGAGAAATACTACAGCGATTTATTGACCTCATTCGATTTAGAATTAAAGGCCTCGGTTGCAGCGGAAAGAAATACTTTTTCACCACGATAATGCACCGGCTCATTCATCCGGCAATGTCGTGTCCAAATTGAAAGAGTTGCGCTACGAATTAGTCTCTCATCCTCTATATTCACCGAACATGGCCCCCAGCGACTTTTCCCATTCCCAAACCTAAAAAAATCACTGTCAGGAGATTTGCCTCAAATGAGGAGGTCATCACTGCTATAGTTAGTTATTATGCAGACCTCGAAACATCCTACTTTTCCGACGGCTTGAAGAGACTGGAGCACTGTTTGAAAAAATGTATTAATCTTCGAGGAGACTACATTAAAAAATAAAAATAGAAAACCACATCAATACCAAATTTTTCTTGTCGATTCTGGAAACATTTCTGGCCGCCCTCGTATAAATTGTTTACGTATTTTGACCAGATTATTTTAGATTAGAAATAAAAACCATAAAATATCAAGGAATGTATTATTAATTGTCTTTTACTATTTGTTAATAAAAACTACATGATGGAATATATATTAATTTCTCCACTAATTAAACTTTGCCTTTAAAATATATTCAAAAACTTTCCAAAAACAGGAAATCTTTTCTAAAGTTTAGAAAAATAATTTTCTTATTTCAGTATATTGCAATGATATTTGAAGATACTCATTGAACAGTTTACCAATAATATAAGATATCCCGTCAATAACAGGTCAATAAATTGCTGTAGTATTGCCCCGTGATCGTCCTTCCCTTCTGCAGATAGCCGATGAGGATCACACCTTGGGAATCTCAAAAAATGGTCGCCATGACCTTTCCGGCCGATGGAAGGGTTTTTGCTTTCTTTGGAGCTGCTTCGCTCGGAAAAGTCCACTACTTCAACTGTTAGTCTCCGTAATGAAGTGGTAGGTCCAAGTCTCATCTGCGGTTACGAAACACATGAAAAAATCCCTTGGATTGCGTTGTATCCTGGCCAGCCACTCCTCCTAAACGGTCACCAGTTTTTGTTTTTGCTTCGGTGTGAGCAAACGCGATGCCCATCGCAACAAAATCTTTTTCATTCCCAAAATTTCGTGTAGGATATGGCCAACGCGTTCTTCTGAGATGCCTGTTGTCACTGCTCTCTTTAAGTTTCAATCGGCGTTCGACATGGTGAATCTCGTCGACCATTTCATCGTTGGTAACGGTTTTTATGCGTCCGCTGCGTGGTTCATCACTTGTGCTTGCGCGGCCACGTTTGAACTCGCTCACCGATAAGCTGATGGTCGAAAATGATAGAGTAGATCCTCCATGAACCTCTAGCAAAATATTTGGAATTTCCGTAGTCGTTTTCCCAGCCATCCAGAAGTGTTTTATCACTGCACGAAATTCAATTTTATCCATTTTTGCGAAACCACCTGACTTGCTGTACAAAACACACTATTGAACAACAATTATTGACAATGGATGTCTGAAATTCTGACACTTGCTACAAAAAGGGTTGCCCTTGCCGACCAATGAATCCACTTCAACCATCGTGCGCCATCTCTTGTCGATTCCGAAAACATTCCAGGGGTTTAAAAAATCGTACTGCATTTCGATTTTGGTATTTCATAATACTTTCGTTCCTAGCATATTTCAATTGATTAAACGCGCATTTATTTAATGAAAGTTTTAATGAAATAAAACAATCGCTGTTTAATCTAAAAATGAAATGATTACTTCTTAGATTAGGAATTAAGTGTCATTTTTGCTATGAGAAAAACAAATTGCAATAACGATAAAATTTTACGAACCAGTCAAGTAGAGATTTAACATAATATCAAAGGCAATTAAATATTTAACCTGAACTATTTATACATCCTCAATAAACCCGTCATTGCCAGAAAAAAACAATAGCGACTGAAATTTACGACTCGCTCGTTTTCATCATACCAAAACAGATATATTAATTACCACCAAAATGACTGTTTAATGTACATCGCACATGTTCGACATATTGATTCCATAATAAAAAAAGTAGTGTCGTATTTTTCCTCGCTCTTACAAAGCAAATTTATTCAATGCTGTATTTTTGGAATATTTTATTATAATCAACTACCTACACCATGTAATAAATGGATAATGAAAGGATTTAGAGATGGCGCATCGATAAATTGCAAGATAAAAAATACTAATTTCTCTATTGTGCTGCAAACTATTGTCTGTTTCTTATGACTTTTTGCGTTCGCTTATAATGAACGCAGGCGCAAAAAATGATATATGCTTAGTGGTATGAATATACGAAGACCATTGCAACAGAATCGCGATTGTTAAAAACTTAGCCTAATTATTTCAATTCTTTTTGCAATCTTTAGATCATGTTTTTATAATTACTCAGTTTAACACACTCTTTTTATTCATAGTTAAATCTAAAAAATGTTACGACATGAATATCAAAAGAAAGACGAACCAATACAATTAAACTGGAAATAAGAAAATAAATATTTGTTGAATTTGGTTCTCGTTTATCACGTGGTGAAACATTTTAAATAATATTTAAAAATAAAGTTTTCATTGTTTTATTGACTATTTAAATGTATTTGAATCACTTAATTTATTTTATTTATCTGTTTGCAGTTTTTAGATTAGGTCCACATAATTTTTGCATTAAATTATTAAGGTTGAAACAGTAGAATTGTGATAACAATAATTTCAGTTTCACATTCTAAGTAATTATGAAGTTTTTAATATATAGGTTTTATAACTAAATTCACTTGGTTTGCTTCACAAATACTTTTTTTACCTCGATAATGGATCTCTTGCGTCAAAATTATAAGTACATATTTTTATCTATCCATTTGTAATAAATTTATTTATTGTAAGAGAAACAAAGCATTAAATATAATACAATACAATACTAGACGAAAATAAAAATAAAAATTGTAAAAAAAAACAAGTGAAATTAATTATAAAACCCATATATATTAACATAATGTTTCATTAAAGGATTAATAAGAAACAAGTATCTAATAAACTATGCAGTTTTTGTTTAGATATTTGACTTTTTAAATATATACTTGTTCTGCTATATTTGATTTTAACAGTACAATTTTGCTCATCCCAATGAAAATTTGATAATACAACAATCCAAACCAATAATTCATATTCCACATTTTAAATAATAAAATATGAAATACATTAGTGGTCTAATTAATTATTGAAATAACGAGCTTTGCTCAATTTTATACAAATCCAACGAACAAATTCAAACATAATAATTAATTATCAACACAATTGAGGTTGAATGTTTACCATATTTTTCATTGATTTCATCATGCCTGAACACATAAACACATTCGCAATATGCAATCAGGCATTTAAAAATTGTCAATGCGTTTGTTTTATTAATTATGCCCAGCTAAATTTCGATAACACCAGTACATTATCGAGTGTGGGTTTCTGTTTGAATAATAAATTTATTCTATATATTTCAAATAGAATTTTATAAATAAATAAATAATTAAAATATAGTATAATGTGACAATCTCTATTCTCAATTTAATGCTAATCAATAAATAGTGATATTCAAGTGTACACGTAATTAAAAGTTCACTATGTTATATAACGTGTCAAGGGAGATAACACGACTTGAGTTTAGATATTTTATCATCCTTATTCAGTGCATTAAAAACCCATGTCTTTATATATAGCGTAATGCATATACACATTTAAAACTTGAAGAACAGTGAATGGAAAAATACACTTTTCGATTCTACTATCCTGATACACTTTGAGAAAAAATGGGCAAAATTTGAAAAATAAAATAAACGTTGAAAAATTCCCTTAACTTAATTTTCTGTGATCTAATACTTCTTAAGAAATTTTAATTAAAATTTGAAGTATTACTAAACTAATAGAGAAATATTTCCCACTAAATTAACGCTTTTCGCATTTCCGGATTCTAATACTTTTTTTGAGAAAAGTTTGAAGTACTATACTAATGGAAAAATATTTTCTCAATTCTGAGATCATGATATATTTTGAGAAAATTTAGGAAAAACTTAAAAAACAAAACAAATGTTGAAACAAAAACAACAAAATACAATAAACAGATGGACCTTCATATCCACAAGCCCGAGATCAGGTCCTACAACCGAGAATCAAGAGGCGAGAACAGAAAAAAGAACTCTCTACACGACAACTGCAGACGAAAATATATTATACAAATATTACTCACTATACTATATATCGTTAATTGTAATATTGCTATAATGAACTATTTTCTGAAAAACTTTTCTTACTTCTTAGATCCTGTTATATTTAGTCAAAATTCGAAGCCCAGAAAATGAACATATAAACTACTTCTCCTACTTCTTCAATCCAGATATTTGGGCAAAATTTAAAGTACAGTAAATTAGGAAATATTTCACACCAGAATACTTTTCTCACTGCTGTAATCCTGATCCATTCTGAGAAAAATTTGGAAAAACTTAAAAATCGAAACAAAAGTTGAAAAATCACTTTAAATTACTTTTCTTTCTCACTTCTGGGATCCTGTTACGTTTTATGAAATGTTAGGCAAAACTTTAAGAACAGTAAATAGAGAAATATTTTCCTACCAAATTACCTCTTTTCACTGCTGCGATCCTGATACCTTTTGAAAAAAAATAGCAAAGTTTGAAGAACAAAATATCCCTTTAAATTACTTTGCTCACTTCTGCGATTATAATATTTCGTAAGAAATATTAGGCAACGTTTTAGGCATTGATAATCGAGAAATATTTTCCCGCTAAATTACTCTTCTTACTTTTGCAATTCTGATATTTGAGACACAGTAAATGGGCAAATATTTTCCCGCTAAATTACTTTTCTTATTATTGGGCAAAATTTGAACGAAAATAAAAGTAATGCCGAAAAAAAAATCCTTTAAATCACTCTCTCATTTCTCATTTCTGAGATCCTGTTACATCTTAAGAAATTTTAAGCACAGAAAATGAAAGAAAATTTTCCCTCTAAATTTCTCCTCCCACTTCTGTGATCCAGATATTTCTTGATAAATTTGAACAGTGCAGTAAATGAAGAATTATTATCCTTTCAAATAACTCTCCTCACTGCTGCAGTCTTCATACATTGTGAGAAAACTGGGCAAAATTTGTAGAACAAAACAAATGTTAAAAAACTCTTTTAAATGACTTTTTTTGTTCTGTAAAGTGTAGTAAATAGAAACATATTTTGTCTTGAAATTACTGTTTTCATTGCGATCCTGATACTTTATGACAAATATTAGACAAACTTTGAAGTATAGACTTATTTTCTCGACAAATTACTCTTTTCACTTCTGTGGTCAAGATATATATATATATATATATATTTTTAATTAGGCAAAATATGAAGATAAAATCGAATATTAAAAAAATCTAATTAAATTACTCTGCGATTTTGTAAAGAAAAATTGGGCAACATTTGAAAAACAATAAATAAAGAAATATTTTCCCCCAAACTAATCTTCTCACTATGATCCTGACATTCTTTGAGGAATATAAGGTAAAATTTGAGTATATTACTCTTTTTTACTTCTGTGTATTTGATAAATAAATAAGTAGATTTTCCCCTTCAAATGTTTATCCTAATATGGAAAAAGTTGTTCTTCAAAAATGCTTGTTAAAAGTTTTACTTCTCATAATTTGAACAAAAAAAACATGTATCGATTCTATTTACTCTCTTAAAGAATTTATTGATCTGTTTCAAAGTAATTTAATGAAAAAAATCACGAACACAATACTTCCCCTATATTTCATATAGGGAAAGTAAGAATGGATTGGAATCACTATACATAATTTGTATTTTTTTTATATGTCAAATGTATCTGCATTAAATGTATAATAAATAAATTGTATTGAAATTTTATTGAGAAAATTTAGGCAAAATTTTAAGCACACTAAAAATTATGCTGCTGTAATCACATCTGCGATTATCATATTTCTTAAGTAGACACTGATAATAAAGAAATATTTTCATGCCAAAGTACTCTTTCTACTTCTGCAATTTTGATTATTCTTGAAATATTTTAGGCACAATTTGAGGTACAGTAAATAGACAAATATTTTCTTTCAAATTACTTTTCTCACTACTGCGGCCATTGTGTATTTTGAGAAACATTGGGCAAAATTTGAAAGAAGAACAAAACAAATGTCGAAAAAATAACTATTCTCACTTCTGGGATCCTGTTACATGTTTTGAAATTTTAGCCAAAATTTAAAGTACAGAAAATGAAGGAATATTTTTTCGTCAAATTACCCCTTTCACTTCTGAGATCCAGATAGTTTTTGATAAATTTTAGACAAAATTTGAAGTCCAGTAAATGGAAAAATATTGTCCTGTCAAATAACTTTCATCACTGTTGCAGCCTTGATACATTGTGAGAAAAATTAAACAAAATTTGAAGAACAAAACAAATGTTGAACTTTTATAACTTCTGCGATTCTGATACTGATACTGAGTAATATTATGCAAAATTTGAAGAAAGATTTTCTAGACATACTATATTCAGATCTGCGATTCTGATGAAGGACAAAAATGCCGATAAAAACGCTTCACACTTCTAAGATATTGCTATATAAAAAAATATTAGAAAAAATTTGAAGTACAAGCAATACACACATAATGTCTAGCCATAATTATTACTCTTCTCACTTTTACGATCCTGATTAATTTAGAGAAAAAATTGGACAATACTTGAAGAACAAAACGAATTTTATGACTTTTAATTACTATTCTTACTTCTTAGATCCTGTTACCTTTGATGAATGATTGAAGTAGAGTGAATGCATAAATAATTTTCCCTAAAATTGTTGTCCTAATATTCAAAGCCCAATCAATGTCGAAATATTTTCTTGCCAAATGAATGTTCTTGTTTCTGCAATTTTTATATATTTTGAGAAAATTTTTAAAATATTTGAAGAACAAACATGTTGAAAAATAGAATGCTTTGAAATTCTCTTCTCAATTCTAAGATCTTGCTCCTTTTCAAGAAATAATAGGCAAAATTTGTAGCTCAATGGGTACAGAAATAATTTCCGTCAAATTACTAATCTCACTTATGCGATTCTGATACATTTTGAAAAATTTTATGTAAAATTTGAAGGAAAGGAAAAAATATTTTTCCGGCTACACTTCTACTCTTGTCACTATTGCGATCCGGAAACTCTTTGAGAAATATATGACAAAATTTGAAGTACATTAAATGGAGAAATATTTACTCAATTCTGAGATCATGATATATTTTAAGAAAATGTAGGAAAAACTAGAAGAACAAAACAATCGTTGAAAATTTTCCTTTAAATTATTAAATACAATAAACAGATGTTAATTCCATTAGCCCAAGATCAGGTCCTACAACCGAGAATCACGAGTCCATAACTGCAGACAACTACCGATGATACATATAAGTATTACATACTATGCCACTATATGCTAGTGAAAATTATCTTTAATTGTAATATTACTTTAATACATTATTTGTCCTAAAAAATACCTTTCTTACTTCTGAGATCCTGTTACATTTTGAGAATATTTAGCCAATATTTGAAGCACAGAAAATGAAGAAGAAATATTTCCCCGCCAATCTACTTCTGCAATCCAGATACTTTTTATTAGGTGGAGAATAACACTTGTTTTGTTCCAAAATGTTTTTATTTTCAGTTGCCTGACACGTGTTTAGGTCTTCGCAGACCATTATCAAAGTTAAAACTGATTACAAATGAAAAATGTACAACTATATAAAGTGAAGCAGCTAATTAATTGATGGACAACCCCACGATTAAAATACTGTCGGCCTGGATTATTTCCTGTTGGTTTTTAAGAAAGTTAATCCCCTTGTCGATTGCCCTCTTGATCTTTAATCCCTCGAGCAGGTTAAGCTTTCTTCCCTTTTTGCAAAATTTAATCGCCAACATCTCACCCATGTGGTGTCCGGTATTAATGCAGTGTTCGAATAATCCTGTTGTTGTTTCTCCGTCCCTAATTGATTTTTGATGTTCTTTATAACGGACCTCAAAATTTCTGCCTGTTGACCTATGTAGATTCCCTTGCAATTAAAACATTCTATCTTATAGACGCCTGATCGCTTTTTTTCGTCTCGATTTTGTTGCTCACTAGTCTTCTTGCTAAATTAGATCTATTTAAGACAATTGTCTGTATATTGTGCGATTTTAGTGCTCGTATTTAAAAAAACATGGAATAGCTGCATATATATTTTCTTCTTTGTCCGGTTTTGTGCTGTACAGTAATGTTGTTTACATACTTCTCTTCTTCTTATTAATTAATTTCGTGACTGTACTCCTCTTGTAACTATTTTTGTTGGCAATCTCAGATATTATGTTGAGCTCTTCATTGTATTTCTTTTTATCCATTGGTGTTGTAATTAGTCGGTGTATGTACGAGTTAAGTGCGGACTGTTTAATTTGTACTGCTTGAAAGGAATCACTTGGAATTATAGTGTCTGTAGTGGTCGGTTTTCTATAGATTGAATACTGAAGTTTATTACTTCTACCGTTAAATCCAGGAAATTTATTTTTCCGTTTTCTTTCTTTTCCATGGTGAATTGGATTTGCTTGTTGATTTTATTCAATTCTGACAAGAAAGAATCTAATTGCCGGTGTGATCCCCCCAAATACAAAATACGTCGTCAACATATCGGCATGAGAATAGAATATTTTTTATTAATGTTGTGCTGTTTCGTTTAAACAATTTAACCTCGAACGATTAAATAAAATTTTCCGCAAACATGGGTGATCTTGGGGCTCCCATGGATAAACCATCTCCTTGTGTGTAGAATTTATTGTTGCATCTAAAATAATTCTGTGCTAGGCAGATATATATTATTTTGTATATTTCTAGTTGCTGCGGTGAATTCTGTTGCAATCCCTCTTTGGTGGTATTTTTTAGTTCTGCAATCGAACGAAACTAATATCACTTTTTTGTTTAATCTGATGTGCTGGCTTTTTGTCACAAATTCACTAGTGTTTTTTATGGAGTAGTCTGATCTGCACGGTATAAGTTCTGGTGAAAGATGATTTATATATGAGCATACTTTATACGTAGGAGCTTGACAATATGAAACCACTGGTCGAATCGGCATATTTTGTTTATGAATTTTTGGCAACCCATAGAGGATTGGATTGTAGAGTTCATCAGATACATTATATAAAGATGGCGCCTCACTAACAAGCAGTTTGTGTGCAAATTATGAGCTTTTATAGTGAAAACATCGTGACTTGTGTTGTTTGTGGGAAAAATTATCATGCAATTTATGTGGTAAAAATCTGCGGAACATTTATGAACAAATTACTTGATGTCCATCGTTGTTCTAATATTCTAACCTCAAAAGACTCTTGGAGGACACGTGGTGGCAGTGAAATAAATACCCTAAAAGATTTAGATCACCTCAAATCGCATGTCAGTACTTAAAAAAAAACACTATCATCTCAAATCACACATAAATGACTTAAACAATATCATTGCATTATTAAAATCTTACAATATTTACAACGTGGTGCCATCTACATATGAAAAAAAGAAAGTTATTAATTTAATTACTGACAAATCCAAAAATACAATGGAATATTTACGCCCTGCAAACGTAAATGTTGAGAAACAAAAGAATGAAATACATAAGAAATACATAAGAATACGCCGGACGCAGAAAAAGAATTTAAAAAAAATGGACACAAACAAAAAACAAACGACTCTGACTCGTTCGGTCCTTCTTTGTATAAGTAATAAAATCGAATAATTACTTGAAACCAATTATTGGTTCGAACATAATGTAAACATACGTAAGAACGGTCGAGAAAAAAGGTCATTTACATATTTACAGACTTAATCCCGACACAACAGTGGAAAATTCGAAGAAACACTTGCAACACATTGTCCCACGCGTCAACTTATGTTGTGAGATATTATGCAAAGATATGGCAAGAAGGATCAGCAGTCAGGCGCCACCGATTCTCAAAGCGAGGCAATTTTCACCCAGTGGTCTCATCGAACCTTCTTCTATTTTAATAATCGAGAAGTAAGCAAAAAAATATAAAATTTCTAGATAAATTCAATAAATTTAGTTAGTCCCAACATGGCTTCCGCTGTAATAAATCTACGGAAACAGCCACGTTAGATTTTGTGCAACAATTACGACGCAACGGACAAAAACTACAAAGTCATAGAAGCATTTTTTGACTTATCTAAATCTAAAGCGTTTGACTTCTTAGATCTAAATTTGGTTTTAAATAAATTCAACGCATTAGGAATTCGAGGATCCATCGATGATTGGTTTAAGTCATACCTCGAAAACAGAAAATTAATTATTAAATTAGATAACAATTTTTCGGATTGCTATGATATAACATTGGGGGTACCACAAGGGAGTGTGATTGACCCACTACTTCTTATATTTTTTTATTAATGACCTACCCACATATATTATCGAGTCCCATGTATGTATGTTTGCTGACGATACATCAATGATAATGAGTGGACCAAATAGCGAAATATGTAATAATAAACTCAGTAGAGTAATTAATCAATTTATAATATGGTGTAAGCGGAACAATTAAATAATAAATTACTCAAAAATAGTTTGTAATTCTACAACACACATTCCAAACCATCTGAATGACAAAGATTGGCTTATTTTGGTATACTGCGCACTAGTAAACTCACTCCTAAGCTATGTCACAAAGGCATTCATAGTACAGAAGAGAATTGTAAGATTTATTCTTAATATCAAATATCGTAATTCATGTCAATCTTCAGCAATAAATTACTCAATACATTCAGAATACTAAAGACACATTAAAAACACATACAAATATATATATAACCATGATACTTGACATGCTTCAAATATTCACATACCAAATTGACTACTTAACAACCTAGAAAATCCCATGTCCATGCATATATTGTAATAAGCTCCCGAAAAATATGAATCAAAATAATATAAAACACCTTAAAAGCAAAATCAATGTTGGTATCGTATACTCTAAGAGAAGTAAAACTATTGTTTTTTTAAAATTATGTTCCATTTCTTTATTTTCAAATAACTGAAACGTGTTTTGGTCCTTACGGATCTTATCAAAGTTAAAAGTTTTACTTCTCCGAATTTGAAAATTAGGTTCTATCAAGAGAGTAGCAGAACAAGTATCGATTCTCTTTACTCTTTTAAAGAATTTATTGTTGTGTTTCAAAGTAATCTAATGTAAAAAATGGATTCGAAATGTATAATTTCAACTTGTACTTTGTATAATGTATTATTTCTGTAATATTATTTTATATGACGAATGTATCTTCATTAAGTGTATAATAAATAAATTGTATTGTAATTTTATTGAGAAAATTTAGGCAAAATTTTAAGTACACTAAAAATCGTTCTGGTGTATTAACTTCTGCGATTATTATATTTCTTAAGTAATATTAGGCAAAATTTTAGACACTGATAATTAGAGAGCGGATTTCTAGCATTATGCATATCCGTAATATTAATAGCATGGAAAAAATCTCTAAATATCTATACGAATCTTGAAGAATGTGATTACTTAGCGCAAAGTTTTTTTTGTTTTTTTGCTTATTTTGACTTTTTATGCTTATTTTGACTTTTTGTGCTTATTTTCATGCTTTTTTTAGATTTTGATGCTTATTTAGAGCATTTTCTTAAATATTTAAAAAATAGAAAAAAAAATTTCACGCTGATATTAAATTAATGTGCTAATATAGAGAATTTTCGTAAAAATCTGTATCCCATCATTTATAGATTATATTTGTATTACATATTTTCTTCGTGTCTTTTGACAACATAATTGTTTAAAATCTTCATAATATGATACAATAATTATAATGAATTTTATTATTAATAAATATTAGTATAAATTACCATTTTACAATGGGTTCGTTTATAAATAAGTAGATATAATAGACCGTCTCATTATTCAGATAATACAGAAGAACGCTTCATAAGAATCGCACCTATGATATTCCGGATGTAAACGTCGTTAAACTAGGCCCAAACAGGGACCCCAGTAAATGTAAATGTAAACAAATTTAAGTGATAGCTAATAATCAGGTGTTCTACAAACGTATCAATTTTCTACTCTCGGCAAAAATACGGATGGGACGACTGGCGCATATTTATCGTTTTCATTTATTTTTTTTCATATTCACACTCGCATTCATAAACCGTACTATTGAATTGACATTCCAAAAACTTTGCTTATTTATCAAAAATTTATATGCGTGAATCGTATTAACGTGGGGAATCACAGATAAATTATATTATATAATTAACATGTATATTTAACACATAATGCAAAAGGTGAAAACCACAATACAAGAATTAATTAGAGACCATCCAGAATTAACAAGTGAAAATAATACATTATTTTGTAAGGCATGTTTAAAAAAAAGTAAGTTTTATTTTAGTTCCCAACTGCATCCTAACTAGTTAAGACTTGTATGTAAAACATGTTAAAACAAAACTACATCAAGAACGTTTGAAAAAGTTCAAAGCTGAACTAAAAAACAGCAGACAATTTCACAATCTTTAGCATCATCTTCAACAAACGATGGACAATTTAAATTAAATTCACATTTGTGCAAAATACTAAGAAAATTATAAAATAATGCATTTAAATCTTTCTTGGGAAAATATTGTAAAATGCGCATTCCTGAGAAAAAAATTATGTAGCTCTTGGGTACTATGAACCATACAAAATATTATAGATATTATTAACAATAATTATATGTGGTTTGGGGTGGATGCAACCACAGACGCTTGTTTAATTTAATAATATGAGTTTAACATGAAGACATCCGACCAACAGTATTTTGATATATACAAAAGAATTGAAGAAAACTTATAATAACATTATAGCAAAATTTTACTAATAATGCATTTTGTGCATTGTACAAGTTTAGCACATGAATAGAAACGAATTTCTGAAACTATAAGAATGACATTTTCATTTGTAGATTTAATTAAATATGGAAAAATAGTTCTTATATTCTTCTGTGAGTGCAATTATTCAAGGAGACATTACCTGATATCTCACTGCCCCATAAACCAGTGCTAACAAAATAGGGAACTTGGCTATATGCTGCGATGTACTATGCGAACAATTTTAACGAATTTATAAGGTTATATACAACTTTCCCGAAACGACAAGCAAATCAATTCATGACTGTCAAACAGTTCTTAAGAAAAAAGAGCTTCCTTCAAAACAATTTAGTTACACAAAATCGCGTTTAAATTTTATGAGCAACACAATCAAATCATTATAAAAGCAGATTCAATTTAGAAAATACCTGGACGCATTGGCCAAGAAATCAAAATAATATCGAAAGAAGTATTCGGTGAAAACGAAGGATTTTTAATATGAAATAAATTAAACTTGACTTTGAATAGCAATTTTCAAATGGATCCAGCTTTAATTTAAAATAAAGAGAAGGTTTTCCCCTTTCAAAAATTTATTGACCGACAGAAGTAATAATTTTACAATTAAACCCCTAGAAAAAAATACAATTTAATTTTTAAATACTTACTTAATATTATATATTGTGTAAAGAAAGTATGTTTATTTTAGTTTTAAACAGAATTTGTAAAACATGTTGATAAACGTGTAACATATTAAAAAAATATAGTTTTCTTTAGTGCCTTTTTCCTGTTTTTATGCTTTTTTAATGCTTTTTTTCTCTAAATTTTGTGCCTTTTTAAGTGCTTTTTTCCACATTTTTTAAGCTTTTTTATCCGCCCTCTACTGATAATGAAGAAATATTTTCTTCTTACTTCTGCAATTCTGATAATTTGAGGTACAGTAAATGGACAAATATGTTGTCTTCAAATTACTTTCCTAACTACTGCGGCACAATTTGAAAGAAGAACAAATCAAATGTCGAAAAAAATCCCTTTAAATCACTCTTCTCACTTCTGAGATCCTGTTACATTTTTAGAAATTTTAGCCAAAATTTGAAGCATAGAAAATGAAGGAATATTTTTCAACTAATTACTCCTCTTACTTCTGCAATCAGATAGTTTTTGGTAAAGTTTAATCAAAATTTGAAAAATATTATTATATCAAATAACTATCCTCACTGTTGCAGTCTTGATACAGTGTGAGAAAAATTGAGCAAAATTTGAAAAACATAACAATGTTGAACCACTTTTATAACATCTGCGATCCTGATACTGATACTGAGGAATATTATGCAACATTTAAGGCACAAATAAATGGAGAAATATTTTCAAGACACATTACTATATTTACTTCTGCGATTCTGATGAAGAACCAGAATTTTTGTAGTCTTAATAGGATTCATTTGTTGTAGATTTTCTCTAATTATTAACAAGAATGCCGATAAAAACACTTTAAAGTACTTTTCTCACTTTTGAGTTCCTGCTACTATTTAAAAAATATTAGAAAAAAGTTGAAGTGCAAGGAATACAAAAATAATGTCCTGCTGTAATTACTCTTCTTACTTCAGCACTTCACTTCATTCACTTAGAGAAAAATCGGACAAAACTTGAAGAACAAAACACATGTTAAAATAATTACTTTTAATTACTATTCTCACTTCTTAGATCCTGTTACATTTGATGAAAGATTGAAGTAGAGTTAATGCAGAAATATTTTGTCCTCAAATTGTTGTCCTAATATTTAAAGCCCAATGAATGCCGAAATATTTTCTTGCCAAATTACTTACTTTTAAAATAAAAGTAAAACAGCTATTACTAGAACTTGCATTTTATAAGTAGGAGGATTATTACAAATACAATTTTTAATGTATTTCTATTTTATATTTTAAACACCGATGTTATTTTTATTTATTGTATAGTTGTCCCATTTATTTGCCGTATTTTTATTTATTTATAAGTTTTACTGTTTTACCATAAATTTTATTTTATTGTAATAAAGTTGTCTTTATATATTAATGTATTTGTTTATTGCATTTTAAAGTAATATTGTGTCTAAAATATATTATTGTACACTTTATACTGTATTTGATCTCAATGTTATTTACTTACTGATAATATTATTTTCGACTGTAAAACTCTATAGTTTTGGCATCAATAAATTATTATTATTTTTTGTTTTGTTTACCTTAGCTTATAGCTAGTTTTATCTGAATAATAGCAAAGCACTTCAGCTTAAGCTATTTTCAAGAATTTTCGCACTATATGACATGTTTGTAGTATTACTGCTTTTTGGATGGGTCAGGAGTTTCTTCGGAAGTTCACAGCGCTCAAGATTTTATTATAATTTCTGTGAGACTACACCGTTAGAGGATATTACAATTGGGATAGTTATTACTGTGTTTAGTTGCCAGATGTTCTTTATTTCTATCGCCATATTTTCATACTTGGTTATTTTTTCCAGTCTCTGTTTGCTGATATTGTGCGTCAGAAGTATTACAACATCAATAATCAAGCATGACTTTTTTCTTTATTAATTAATACGATATCTGGGCGGTTATAGTCCACAGTCCTATCTGTTAGTATTGGCCTGTCCCAATATAAGACAACTTCAATAGATTCAAGAACTGCCTCTGGTTCATATTTATAATGAGGTGGTGGATTCTTGATTAATTCGAACTTTTGTGCTAACTGTAGGTGCATAATTTTACAGACTTGGTTATGTCTACACAGGTATGCGCTGTTTGCTAGGTGTGTGCAGCCGCCGATTATATGGTCGATTGTCTCTGCTGGAACATTACTCTTTCTACACCTATCCTCTATTTCGGCTTTGAGGATGTATTTCTTATAATAACGCGTGCGTAGAACACCATCTTGAATAGCAGTTAAAGAAACCCTCCGTTTTAGCATGGAGGTATCCCCTCTCTTATTATATACAAATGTTGCATCTGTATCTACTGCTGCACATTTAAGTGAGGTGGGGTATTTTCCACGGAGTGTCTTTTTTTGACAATTTTTTTCAACAGCTCCCTCAAGGTTCATAATCACGTCTTCTCCGTTAGCCGGTATGCTTAAGTTTAACGGGGTGTAATTGAGGTCATGTGCTCTAACGATGTTAATGCGATTACTATTTATTCTAAGAAAGTAAGTATGCAGGTTAACTTCTTAACGACATGCTTGGTGGATGTTAAGAAGTCCTCTACCTCCTCTAGATCTAGCTAAGTAAAGTCTTTCAATTGCCGATCGTGGGTGATGTACGCGACATTTGGTGAGTAGTGTTTTAGTTAGGCGGTCTAGGTCATGAAGCCAGTGTCGGAGAATTTCAGTATTCCAAATTAATAACACAAGGTAGGTATTGCCCATGTATTTATTGCTTTTATGATGTTCCGGCCACTCAAGTAAGTATTTAGAAGCTTGGTCACTCTTTTTTTGTATTCTTGTACAATACAGCTTGTTAAATTCTTTAGAGAACTTATGTCTCCATCCAGGTTGTGGGTCATCGAGGTATTTGTTGATGATAAAAAATACGCGGACGACATTTTTATTTATATCTTTTGTCCATTTAATGCGCGTTTTGTATTCGTTTCTGGTGGCAGCACCCCTTCTATTATTATTATTAGAGTTCTCATTTCTGTGATATTGATATATCTTGAGAATATTTTCGAAAAAATTGAAGAAATTCATAAAATGAATATTTCTTGTTACTGTTGCGATTCGAATACCCTTTGAGAAATATATGGAAACATTTGAAGTACATTAAATTGAGAAATACAGGTTGCGGTAACATAACTTCCCTAATTCAAAACTTAATAAAACCTATTGTATGAATCAGAAATTTTTTATTTATTTTTTATAATGCAGGCACATTTAAAAGTTTTTGTTTTGCACATTTTTGAATATTTCATCAGGTAGTTGACGTTCCCCAGTCTCCATACACTAAGTAAACCGATTTCTAGCGTTTGTCATGACTCTTGCCATAATAGCAGGTGTTATGTTGGCAATTACTTCCTGGATGTTGGTTTCAAATCTTGCAAGATTCACAAAAACTACATAGAAAAAAATCACAAGTGGCCAAATCGGGGAACCGCCCCTAACTGGGAAGTGTTTTCTCAAAACAGCCAACGGTGCTCTTGAATTGTGTGATGTTGCACCTTATTAGAACCCAATGTCCCCTAAGTACAACTCATGTTTACATACCAGTCCGAATTCACTGAGTACGACTACTACGACTTCATTTTCTTCGTAGAACCAATAAATCCTGTTGAGGCAATTACTCACCATACTGTGAGTTTAGGTGAATGCAAAGGTCTTTGATACAATTATAGAGGATTGGTGTCAGCACAGTAGTGGATGTTTTGTTTTTTGACGGATCCACACAACTGAAAATGGGCCTCATCCCTAAAAAAACAATAGCGTCTTCAGGGACGACTTCGAGAAGTTGAAACTTTGTCAGAGCAAAGCTTTATAGTCGTATAACTTTTGCGATTCTAATACATTATGAGAAACTATAGGAGAAAATTTGAAGCACAATAAATGGAGAAATATTTCCACGTCATATTGGTATGTTAATTTCTGCGATTTAAAAAAATTGGACAAAATTTAAATAATAAGAATTGACAAAAACGCTTTAAAGTACTCCTCTCACTTCCAAGATTCTGTCACTTTTTAAGCACTAAAAATATAAAAATATTATACTGCCAAATTATTTTCCTAACTTCTGCGATACCTTTTAAAAAAATTGGGCAACATTTGACGAACCAATGTTGAAAAAAACATTTTTAATTACAATTAATAATAATAATTATTATTATTCTCACTTCTAAGATCTTGCTACTTTTCAAAAAAATATTAAGCAAAATTTTAGGCACAATGAGTGCAGAAATAAGTTCCCGCAAAATTACCATATTAATCTCACTTCTGCGATTCTGATACATTTTGAGAAATATTATAAATAATACATTATAAAATTTGAATGGCAATAAATGAAGAAAATATTTCTTCATTCCCGCCAAATTACTATGAAGCAATATTTAAAGCATATAGTAAATAGAAAAATATTTATTCGCTAAATAGCTTTTCTTACTTTTGCTAACCTGGTGCGTTTTGGAATAAATAAAGCAAAACTTGACGAACAAATAAAATGTTAAATTTATTTTTTCAGTTTCCATATGCACTTTTGAGATCGTGTTATGTTTTAAGAATGGATTTGCAAAATTTGAATCACAATGAATGGAGAATTACGTCCTGTAAATTTAATCTTTTTTATTGTTTATGTCAACGTCAAAATGAGAAAGCTGTATTATATCGCCCAGATAAAGGGAAAATAAGTATATAAATACTAAATATATGTATCCAAAGCTGATGAACTGCGAATCAGTGGAGGAGAGGTTATGGGTTTGAGTGGAAGATCATCTACAAGTGTGAACTCCGCCCTTCGGCATGCTGTTAAAATTATATGTATGTTTTTCCTTCAATTTTGTATATTTCAGTTTATTTGTATTTTACATAATTTTACATAAAGTTTAAATAAATGAAATGAAAAATCTTCTCAATTCTACGATAGCGATATTTAATTTTTGAGAAATTTTAAGCAAAATTTTAAATACAGTGAATGAACCAAATTTCTTTTATCACTTCTGCGATCCTGATAGTTTTTGAGAAATATTAAATTTAATGCACCGAACATAAAAGAATATTTTTCCGCTAAATTACTCTTCATCTTAAATCCTGATATTTGAAATTAAAAAAATAGTCAACAGTCAATGTTCAGTAAATGGAAATATATTTATTATTTTTTAAGAAATCTTAGGAAAAAGTTGAACCACAAATAATATATAAATAATTTGCTTCCAATGTTCTCTCATTACTTTTGCCATTCTAAGAAACTTTAGGCAACATTTGAAGCCAACAAATCTTCAAATACAATTTCAAATTTAAATTCATTAACGGATTTACCAATATAGTAAGAACATAGATATAATGTTATAAAACATAAATTTAAAAATACAACATATGTCAAACATAATAAAAACTAGTTAAAATTTAAAATACTATTACTACACAAGATTTTGTTACACTGTTTCCTAAAAATATTGAATTAATCGCTAAACAAGTCGACATTAAACTTACATAATTAATTAAAAAGCCACATCATTCTACATACAGTGCTATTCATCCCAAAGTTGGGATCAGGTCTAAATCTTAATCAGGTTTTCTGCAATTGTAGAGAAGTTGCATTGAAATTTAATATACTTAAAAGGAAACTGCAATCAACCAGACCATTGGTTAATTTAAAGAGGAATATCATATCTCCAATGAAAGGTCTATCACTTAGGGACATCAAATTAAAAGAGCGTAATGAATTTTTATCATAGTTAATACCGCAACCATAACATATAAGCTTTATAAATCTAGTTTGTATTTTTTCAACTGCAATTCGGGTTGTGTTGAAATTAGGAGTCCATACTACAGATGCATATTTTATGAGAGGTGCTAAAAAAGTCTTTCTAGAATCTTTGTACAAAACCTAGACTACGCGCAACCTTTGAACAAATATTCTTTATAAGGGCATTAAAAAAGATGTTTACTATCAGAAAGTCTTCCCAAATCTTTTACTTGCGTGACACAATTAAAAATATAACCATCAATATGGTAATCATTTTTTTTTAATTTGATGTTTGTTACCAAAAATCATATAGTAGTATTTGTCAGGGTTAAAATTCAAACAATTTGACACGCACCATAGATGAACAGCTACAAGGTCTAACTGAAGGTTTTCAATATCAGATTTACTTGTAATTGCTTTAAATAGTTTGAGGTCATCAGCAAACAATAAAACTTGGGAATAAGCGATGGAGTCTATCAGATCATTAATGAAAATGAGGAACAGGATCGGCCCACATTGTGATCCTTGTGGTACACCAGATTTCGAATGAATAGCTTATTGAGTTTAACATATTGAATCCGATCCAATAAATAATTTTCAAACCACTCAACAATTGATGAACCCAGACCAAGTGAGTGGAGTTTACTGTGAAGGATTTTGTGATTAACATGATCAAATGCCTTAGAGAAGTATGTATATATTGTATGCACTTGAGCACCCTTCTCTAAGGCATCAAGTAAAAAAACTTGCAAAGTTAACAAATTAGTAATTGTTGATTTGCCCTGAAAAAATCCATGTTGCTCATCAATAATAAAATTTTTAGTACCAAAAATCAGTTGAGATGTTACAAGGATACTCCCCGATAGTTTTTTTATGCTTCTTTTTTGTCTCAGTCAATGCCTCACAGGAAACTATTGATCTCCGCGAATTGCGCTCGTTTAAAATCATACTCTGTTACATCGTAAGTTGTTCGTAAGTTGAATTTAAAATAAATCTAAAAAGCCATTTCTAGAATTAGGAAGGTTATTGAGTTGAAATATGTTTTGAAAATCGAAATATTCACCTTAGAATTCAGCCTTCGCACAACTATTATTATCAGCTAAAACAGTTTCTAAATTACATGCTCACTTAGCAACTAGGTAGATTGAAATTTCCAATAATTTGACAGTGACAACATGTCATTAAAATATTTGTTGAAACTTATTTATTCTAGGAGCTAGTTATACATCTTATTTAAAATTACTTTATATTATGAGCTTTCAATGATAAAGCTTATTTAAATAATTCTTAAATTATTCTATAAATTGAAAAATGTGGCTACACTGAAATAACAATGCTATATTTTACAATAATGATCAGGAAAACACGAACGAATGCAATCTTAGAAACGAACGATCACGATATTAATCCCGCAGCCATGTGCGCGTGAAAGTTCCGTCTTAAACGGGAAAACAGGCGACGTGCAGAATTTTTAATATTCAGTTTGCAAATTTCATTCCACGTTTGCGTAAAGTCCGTTGCACATATACATACATTTATGGTAGCAACTAGTTAAGCGTAAGACGTGAATATATAATCAGCGCGTTGCTGAAACTAGCGAAATGGCACAGATTATAATCTCCGGCTCGGTGATTTATTCGCAAAAGTGTTGTTATTGTTGTGTGCCGGGCCTCCATATAAGTGCAGCAACACGGCTTGGAAACTCTCAGACCACACGTACACACGGTTTACAACATTTTACAACACCAACACTTAAAAACAATGTCCCCCCATATCGCATCGGGACGTAATAGATGTATGCACGACGTAATTACCATAATTGCCCATAATTCATATCGTGCGTATTGCCTGTCCTACACACTCTTACAATCTTTGATTTTTTTTCTAACGTAGGACTGTTCATTTAATTTATCCATTTATCCGGCTTCATTTGTATGTTGGCTTTGTTTAAACACAATTTATTACACATGGCTTTCGTGAGGAAACTTGCATATGTAGTAGGTTTGTTTGTTTTTTCTTTTCTATTTATTGCTAGTGTCAATAAAACACATTATGTAGTATTTCAGTCGCATCCATGTTAATTCTTCGTATAAAATTAATTTATAAAGAAAATAATAACTAAAAAATAAAATTTCAAAGTATACATTTTTCGTAAAGTTAAGAGAATATTTTATAAATTCAAATGTTATATAAATATACTACTGATAAATTAAATAAAATATCTAAAACAGTGGTAATAAATTATATAGTACGAAGATAGGGAGGGGAGGTTAACTAAATGCTAAACTATATGTTATATATTTATATACATATACAAATGCAGATCCTTTTATTTTCCAAATCAGCTTTTGTTTTTCTTTCTTTTTGTCCCTCCGTCCTCGCTCCGGGATATTTGATATTTCATAACAGATGTTTTTCTTTTTACTTTTCATGTATGGAAACTTTAATTCAACCAATCTTAAGGTATTTTAAATTAAAACTTAACCTTTTCTTCTTATGCAAACTCCACAGCCATACGCTACTATAAGGATTATAGAGGGTAAAGAACATTGCAGAGAACAAATGAGATTCATGACTGCAATCTCTGACTTATGACAAAAAGAGGCCGATTTTCCAGTAGCAGATCAATGGCCGCCTATAGTTAGCTTACGAAGATCATCCTGTAACACCTTCGAAAAGTTTACCGCAGAATCAGAACTTTCGGCTTGCAATCCTATCGGCCGCATCTTGTGTTACCATTAACGGCAACTCCTATGTTAGTGTAGGTTGCAACGAAGGTTGGAAAGGGGAAATTTCTGTTGAGAGGCCTGGGTATTAAAGTGTAGAGATTATGGTATGGAGTCCTGTAACTTATAGAAGTAGGTTAGGTTTGGTATTCATCCAAAGCAATATTGGGAGTTCATATTGCTTTGGATGAATACCAAACCTAACCTACTTCTATAAGTAAGGTGATAGAACCTTAAATTTTTCCGTTTCTTCAGCAGTTGGAAGACAATACTCCTCTTCATATTACAAGAGTTTCTGTGGGCCGATTTACGGACGATAATCTTAATATCTTGCCATGGAAACCCCGATTTTCAAATCGTCCGTTGAGTATGTATAGAGCATAATGAGGAGAAGACTGAAGAATTTCCAATATCCTCTACAGACAACCAAATAACATATTGACGTTATTATCTCTTTATTATAATTATTGATTTAATATACCGTTGTCTGTGGGTGCTATTAGTTACCGTAAGTGTTATCAATAATAATTTTTCATTTATAGAATTAATTTTATTAAATACATTATTTAACATTAAATTTCACACATGTCTAGTTATTAAATATTATTTTTTTAATTTGTGACATTTGTTACTCTGTTTACCCTTGTTGTATTGTGTTCTATGTCACCTCGATTGGCCAGGCTGGTGCAGTGTGTTCTTCTTAGTTTTTTTTTTGTTGTTGAAATATTGTATTTAATTTTGCGATGGGTTGTTTAAAGTGCGTGAAGAAAATCGAATGTGAAGATTACATCAGCTGTGATTGATGCAAGCATCATTTATACACTAATTGTTCTAAACTAAATTCTGCTGAGGTTAAGTGCCTCTGCTCTATTAAGAGGCCCAAGTTAAAGTATAAGTATATAATATATAAATTAATCAAATTCCTAAATTAATTTCCATGATAATTAGCTTGCAGGAGGATGTTCAAAAATTACAGGTTGATCACACTGCTGCTAAACAGGAACCCAATGAAAGTTATTTTATATCTAATGAAGAGACCATTCAGAAGCGCTCTTCCAATGTTGTTATTTTTGGTTCCAAGGAAGTTTAGATAATACCTATTTTAAACAACTATTGTATGTTTTAAAAATTCGCACAGATAATATTAGAAATTTGCGTTTAGGAAAATATGGTAGTACAAAAAATTATAGTGCAAGACCTATTAAATTATTCTTGCTTTCAGCTCATGATGTTTACAAAGTTATAAAAATATATAAGGATATCAAGTCAAATTAGAAATATTCTGAAACTAGGCTATAATATGACAAAACTCAAAAGAAACATGATGTATTAATTAATCGTACTAATAATGGCGAATCTAATTTAAAAATTATTTAAAAAAAATTCAATCCACGTAATAATATCAACAAAAAAGTAATACTAGCACATTATTTCCAATTAATAATGCAGCTAATACTAAAATTTTATATCAAAATGTTAGATGTATATATTCTAAACTTCAAGATGTATATATTAATTCTTTTGATTTGTCATTTTATATTTTATTGTTAACCAAAACACGGTTAAACGACTCTTTATATAGTAAGGAATTGATTCCACGATATTATAATGTTGAACGATGTGATTGTAAATTCTTTCTTGTGAATCGGTCCAAAGGTGCTATTTCTATTTTAATCAAACATTAATTAATTGGTACTTCCCATATTATAGATCTTGCACATTTAATTGTCATATTAAGTAAATGTTATTTTAATCATAGAACTTGTTCAATTGGTGTAGTTCATATTCCACTCGACAATTCTTGTGATGAATTTGAACTTTTTCTCTCAGCACTGGAAATATTATTGCTTTACCAAAGATATATAGTTGTAGGTGATTTCAATATTTCTGACATTTCGGAATCTAATTCTTCTTGTAATGGTAAGATTTATGCTTTTAATAATTTTCTAACGTCAAGTTGTAGCATTTAATTTAACTCAATTAGAAGCAAATGTGATAATATGCTTGTTTTGGCAACGATAATTTAAAGGTATCGGTCAAAGAATCTAATATATATTTAGTAAAAGAAGACTCTTACCACCATTCCCTTTCCGTTACTGGAGATAAAATTTCAACCAAAAGGTGTTAGTCGTTTTCTTAGTCCCAAAATATGTCTTACAATTTTAAAAAGGGCAACTTTATATGTCTTTATAGAGCCCTTTGTGACGTGGATTGGTTAATGTTGTCTCAGAGAAATGATGTAAATCTTGCAGTAGATTACTTCTACAATATTTTGTATGATATTATTGATTTGCATGTTCCTAAGCATATATATCCGGAATGGTTCACATGTGAAATCAAAATAAATTTAGAACTAAAAGAGCATTACCGACATAGATGGAATAAAACTAAAAACCTCTTCTATCTCGGTGAGTATAGGAATATCCGGAGACAAGTTAAATCTTTAATTAAAGTAACATATACATAATATTCAGCAAGATATTAAATCAAATCCTTATCAACTCTAGTCTTATATGATCGATTCATAAAGAGAACTACAAGAATTCCAGATCGTAAAATGCACAATGATAATTCTGAATTTAATAATCCCCAAGAAATTTTTAATTCATTTGCTTCAGATTTCTCTAAATCTTTCATTAACGTAAGGTTATCTTCAAGTAATCATGTGGTTAATTCCCTGTCTTATTCTGTTCCACCTACAGGCGAGGTTGAGTTAATAGAAATAATGTGTTCTTCAAAATATAATGTTTGCTCTGGTGATGATAGAATTCCGAGCTTTTTAGTTTGGGAGCCTAGAATGGTGTTTGCTAAGCCAATTAAAATAATTTTAATTTATCAAATAGTAGTGGTATTTTTCGAGATAAATTCAAACAAAACAGAATCAATCATATTTTGAAAAGAAAAGCGACAAATCTCTTATTAGCAACTATAGGTAGGATTCAATTTTATACAATTTTGTTGAAGTTTTTGAAATAAAAATGTATTCTACTTTGTATAATGAAGTCAAGTCTAACATTTTACTCTACCAACATCTCTACAGCTCTACAATTACAATCTTAACATGGTGATCCAGAAACTTTATGTTAAAAAAAAACTTAACATGCTTTACCCAATACACAGGGTGAGTTTTTTTCGATGTTCTTTATGGGGATCTCGAAAACTATAAAAGATAGAGAAACGGTTAAATGGGGAAAGAAGTGTAGATTTACGAGACGAATAAAATTCCACTTTCAAAGTTTTAAAAAAAGTCGAGGGTAACTAGATATTTTGAAAAAAGTAAAAAGTGTCAATTTTTTCAAATCAATATATCTCGGTTATTATAACAGATAGAAAAAAACTGTAGAGGACAAAGTTTTAGATAATAACAATTTAAACGGTAAGTATATTTTATTTTTATTTTTACATGTTGTGATAATTCAGTTTATTGCTTTTTAATATAATTGAATTCTTGACTATGGTAATATTATTTTCCTAAACTCCTGCAATCCCACTATCCACAATATCCAAGTTAGCGAACGATCCTCCCTAAGAGCTTTAACAAAAATCTTAATCCTCTACATAATCCTTCTAACCAACTCCGATATGACACTACTTCCGTTATTCCCATCAATGAATGCTTTCTAGACCTTAGCGAAAAATTCTCCAAAAATCACTTCAACCAACGCATCCTTTCCCTTTACTGCTTGCGCAGAAATCCTGACCTAATCCCAAAATATAAAACCCCTTCATTCACAACTATTGACTTCATCGAATCACATCATCCATCTCCATCAGTGACAGACTGACGAGACATATAAAGACTGACAAATCCGGGCTGCACGACCGCTGAAATGTTTGAATGAAGATAAGAAAATAGTGTGATTGTAATTTTATTTTTAATTAAATATCCTTTTTGGGTTCGCTAGATAACCGAATTTTTGTTGAAAATATTAAAGAAATATTTTCCAATCAGAATATTTCCCCATACTTCATACAACCAATTAAATATAACACTACAAAAATAATATACTAATTACAAGCTAACATTCAATCAATTTTTAGAAAAAAATTGATTGAATTGACGAGACGACATGATGAAACTCCATATTATTCATCTGCCTGATGAAGCCACTGTGTGGCGAAACATTTTGCAGTGTTCAATAATAAATGTGAAACCCTCCCAAATGTGTTGTTTTATTTCAATTAAAAAAATATATTGAGCTCAAACTTTAAACTTGAGTCCTATTCTATGTTGGAAGAATTTGTAGTAATTTAGTTCAGTGGGTGTTTAGTCGAAGCATATTTCTGTTATTTTTAAACTTCCTTCCTAAATAAAAAAATACAAGATTTTATAAACTAGAGGCAAATATAATAAATAATTGAACAAGTTTCATTTAAACAAAATTTTCATACACCTTTTTGTTTTCTTTATAAAAATTAGTTTAGAGAATAATTAAATAAGTAACATATTTTACAAAGAATTGTCTGCTAAAAATGAAAGATAAGATAAGGAAATGACTGTATTAATGTCAACTAGTTGTCAGATATTTTCATTTTATCTGGTGCTGTTTTGTTTAAATATATTTAAGTGTGCGTTATATAATATTTTTACAATAAATATTTTCCAGTCAGCATCAGAAAATAATGGCTACGACGAATATTTACTTAACAGGAATCCATTACCACCCCCAAATGACGATTAAACTAGAGGCATGAGACAGATTATTTTTCAATAATCCTCTTCAGTTCAAGATAAAATTATCAGATTAATCCTTAAACATTTCCCCAAAAAATACTGATGTTTATTAAAAAATAATTATAATTACTGCTTTTCCCAATAATATTTCTCTCCTGAATTGAAGAATACCACATTTATATGTATCTCCAAACCAGAAAATGATCTAACACTTGATTCTACCTTCCGTCACATAGCACTTCTGTAACTGGATTTTTTTTTTGAATCATTCATCAAACAAAAACTCCTACACACTTCAATATACTAAATAATCACAGACCATCTAAAGCATATAATCTTAAAAATTGTATATTAACTTGTAATGATTTAAGAACTACTTTATAAACATGGCTACACCATCTCTAAATATACATAATTATGATAAAATAATATACTTTGAATTTCCACTAAGAACCACTATAAATTTAGAAAAGTGTCAGAAGTTGGAATTAGGGCGATTATAAATTAAAATATACGAATGGTCCAGATGTTTTTGGATTAACATCGGATGTCCTAAAAGGTGTAAGAGATTTATTAGTACACCCTATAGGTAAGCTAATTAATAATTATTTCCCTGACTTTGACCAAAGTAAAAGTTATAATTAAAAATGGGAATGCAAATGAAGTAAATAACTATAGACTTATATCAATACTCCACTGATATTAAAGATATATATATAACGGTACTGAGGAATAAAATAGTTGACTATTTTCCCGAAGGCTAGCTCTTTGATGTGAATCAGTACGGTTTCAGACCAAATCGCCCACAGTTGATGCGCTTGTACAACTTTTTGATACAATCTAGGATAGTCTTGATAAGAAGATAAACTGCATAGCGTCATTTTTAGATGTAAACAAGGCATTTGTTAGCGTCCCACATGATATCTAATTAAACAAATTAAAAAATATACAATTTCGATGAAATTAGTACCAGAGTGATCCATTCATACTTATGCAATAAAAAACAGTTAGTATATCTGAATAGATTTAAGTCAGATGTATTACCTATAAGTAATCGTGTCCCCCAAGGATCAATTTCGGGACCTTTATTGTTCATAATATTTATAAATGATTTACCACCCATAGTAAACGAAGCTAAAATGATTATGTATGCAGATGATAACTCTGTTATCAATCGTACTTCCGAATTAGATAGCCTGGAAGAAACTAATAATGTAGATCTTGTATACAAATCAGGCTAGTTTTAAATAATTCTAAATCAAACAAAAATATTTTCTCAGTCAGTAAATATCATGAATCTTGTGAACCTGAGGAAAGCCACAGGGCAACTCTTAAACGATCAAACCGAAATTTCAAATTCTCCATTATTAATCTGTTTAATTATAAATTGTTATAAAACATAAATTGTTCCTTTTAGAAAGTTGTTAACTGTTTTTGATACCAAATTTCAACTGTTATTATTTGTAAAATTATATATGTTTTAATTAAATTTGAAAATGCTACTTTTCAAACAATTTTTAATTTAATTTTTGCAAAATAATTTAGAAAAAAGTTTTCATAAGAAAATTTATATGCAGTTTTTAAAATATTTAAAGGTAATTATAAATTAAATTAACCTGAGTTTAATAAATATATATATTTTTTTTAATTCTAAGCAAATTTCAGAATGTTTTCTTAACTAATATACATATATTTTTTAATTTAAAGCATAGAAATTTAACTATTTAGGCAAATTGAAATTTACCTTATTTACAAAAATTCTTAACTCTTAAATGAATTAAAGAAATTTTTTAATTTTAGAAAAGCCTAAACTTAAATTATTGTTGAAGTTTCAATGGATTTTAGTAAAATTCCAAAGGGCATTTCTTCCTTAAATTTAAATTTTTTTAATCAAATATTCAGATGTTTTTGCCAAATTATACAGTTTGTGTTTGATTAATGAGTATTTTACACATTTAATATTCAATTGGTTTGTTATTGTTGTTATCTAAATTAATTTCTTAATGTGATGTGTGATGTGTTTTGCCATATATTCTTTTCAATTTGTTAAATTGTTTTAATTATAAAAAGTATTTGAGTTACGAAACCAAGTTTTTAATTAACCTTCTAATTAGTATATCTGAGTTACTTGTTAATATGCTATTAATTAGTTATTTATATAAATATATATTTTTATATTTTATTTTCATTCTTTTGAACAAAATTATAAATTTTTAAAATGGTAGATACTTTGTTCATTGCACTATTCATGATACGAAATTATAACATTAGCTAATTTTAAATTAGAACACTTCTTATTTTTCATATTGTTGTATTTATTTTCCTGTCATATGTTTTGATCCGCGATGATCATTTTTAAAGGAAGAGTTAATATTTGTAATTCCTACTGTTCTACATTTCGTTTAATCCAGGTTAATATAAAAATACTATTTTATAGGAAGAAAATGTAAACAACATACGTTTTTTGTTTAAATAACTTGTTATTATAAATATTCATGTCAAAACAATAGCGTGGATAAATTAATATTTATAGTTAAACATAAAATTTTGTATAGTATGCAGCTATTATATAACGTGTTTATATCTATGTGGCGCGTTTAATTAATGCTGTTACATATAATTATGTTTATGTTGTTATACTAGTTAGATAAATTATCAATTGTACTAAATGATTGCATATAATGCAAATACATAACATTATTGTGGTTAAGCAATTACATCCAATCAAATTCGATTGTAGCAATTTCATTACTAAGAATAACAAACAGTGAATAT
Organism: Ontholestes murinus; assembly: GCA_963969525.1. Lineage (NCBI taxonomy): Eukaryota > Metazoa > Arthropoda > Insecta > Coleoptera > Staphylinidae > Ontholestes > Ontholestes murinus. Next base: position 29,637,143 of record OZ018390.1, read on the forward strand.
ATGTTCTAAAATAATATTGGGTAATCAAATTTAATTTCAACAGTGTTAAAATTTTAAATATAATTGATTTATTTATTTAGCCAGCGACATATATAGCGTTAAAGTTTATATTTTTAACAAATAATCAGCTGTTTTATTTATAAACCATATTTTAATTCGCCAGAAAGTTAATTTTTAGGTGATAAATAGGGTTAACAAAATATTTATCATTGTCATTAGTATATTTTATTACACTATACATTTTTGCTTATATATGGTACGTGTATTAATTTGCATTTTATATTAATATACAAATATTTTGAAATGCAGATTTGGTGGAGGTGCCGGTAAGAATAAATAAATGTAAATTTAACGCTTCCAACAATTCTGGCTAAAAATAAATTAATACAAAATTAAAACTAAAATATTAAAAACCACATATTTGCCTTAGAAAAATAACAAGAGATAAATTCTGATAAATTATCTAAATTCATATAAAATATAATTATTAAAAATAAATGATTAAATCGACTCAATAGTAATATAACAAAAATTAGATTGTATATAGACCGTGAACCAGATTTATTTATTTAATTAATTAATAGTATGTACAAAGCAAAAGAAAAATAAATAAAATTCCTAAAGTTGTGATTACTAATACTTATATGTACTTATTGAAAATATTAATTTTAAAGTTGTAAGGTTCTATATTAATTGAAATATCAGTGATTATTTGTTTTTGTTTTCTTTGCATTTTCCTTAATTGCCGGGCAAAAAGAAAAGTCATAGGTATCAAAAAAGATAAGGACATAAGAATTTACTTTATTTTCTTTTGTATTCTTTCCATCGGACTTTCTGGTGTGAATTTCCTACGTTAATTCCTTTAACATTTCCTATTTTTTTAATCAGTATAAATCGAATAAAATCAGTCCTTCTTGAATTAACCTTACATGTGTGAGAAAATTCAATCACAAAGTCTCTAATAAAACCACTTGTTCTACATGTAACAAGATTTGCCATTCAGCTTGTTTGGTAAACCATTATTGCATATTTTATATAAAAAAATTGTAATATTGGTAAAAGATTTTAAACAATGTATCAATTCTGATTTTTGTCTTTTATGTTAATCTAAACTTCGACAACTTCTAGGGAACACATTCGACAAACCAGACGAACTTAACCAATATTGTATTAATTCTATCAATTGTTGTAATTGTGATAAAGTTTATATTGAAAAATCTGCAGTACTAGAAATTGATCATAAAATAACAATAACAGATAAACGAACATAAAATTATTAAAATAATCATTAAAATGTCAGTTAAACGTGTTAGAAGCCATTGAAATTAAAACAACATGAAAATAAATGAGTAGTATTTTTTAGTTTATATTGGATGCACCAATAAAACAATATTTTAATTTTTAAGTGGTGGACAACTGTTTTTACACTTCCTGTCAATTATTAATGCCAATAATAAGTGAACTAATGTATTATATTATGGTAGTTATTTCAATCAAATCGAATAAAGCGTTCAATTGTTATAAACAAAGGAAATAAAAAAATTTGATCTTTGAACCGTAAACTTTTGGATATAGATGTGTTGTGTTAAATCATCATATTTTGGCTCAAGGAATCAGTTATTTCTCCATATTAACGGGACACCCTGTTTGGTTTAAAATTGTTGTTTTATATTTATTGCTAATCCATTGATAATGGTCATATTGTGTCCGGAATATAAATTTGGCAATTCAAATAAAATTGTGAAGAAAGGCTATTAGTGCTTTATTCGTCAGTCTATTTGCTAAGTTAATTCATATATTGTTTTAGTCATCGGTTAATAACTGTTGCTTTCCTTATACATGGAGGAATGGCTACATTAATTCTATTTTTAAAAATGGTGATCGCAAAAATATAGATAATTAAGGGCTGAAAGACCACTGGTCGATAGCCATGAAACAGAAGACTAATTATGTTAGAATTTATTTTATTTTATACATTACAAGTATTATATTTTATTTTCATTCTGTGAATAAAGATGTTTAGTAGTAGTAGATAATTATCGCGGTGTTTCTTTGCAATCATGTATACTTAAAGTTTTCGATAAATTAGTAGCACATCAGTTAGCTTATTATTGCTTATTGTTATTAATTATGTGTAAATCTTTCTTAAAAAATACATTAAAAAACAAATAACTAAAAAAAACAAAATTTTGGACGAAAGAAGCATGGGTTCATATTAAAATACATTCATCCACTCAAACCCTTCTTGTACCGTTATGTAAGAAGCTGGCATCATATTCAGCTTGGATGTCTACACATGTAATTAGTAGTGCAAAACATGGATTTTTGGAAAGCAAGTCAACAATAACTAATTTGTTGAAATTTAAAAACTATTTTTATTAAATTCCTTTACTGATCATAGGGCAAGTAGATACTATTTATACAAATTTTTCGAAAGCCTTTGATCGTCTACAATATAAAGTCTTAATTCGAAAACTTAAAGCTTTAGGGTTTATTGAACAAATTGTTAATTGGGTTAATTGGTTTTTCGTCAAATAGCTATCAAGTTGTTAAGATAAATAATCATCTATCAGATATCTCTAGTATCCCACAAGGATCACTACTAGGCTCTGTATTATTAATTATATTGTTGACTGTTGTAATTACTCCAAATGTTTATTGTTTCCTTATAACTTGAAGTATATGATATTGTTGATAATGTTTCCAATTGCCTTGAAATCCAGCCAGATTTAGAAAATATCTCCTTATAGGGTATTACTAAATACTTAAGTTTAGACATTGATAAGTGTCATAATCTAGTAGGCATCATAACATTTTAATATTTAATTATAAAATTAATTATGTTATTTTGGAAAGACTAGAAGTAATACAAGAGCTGGGGCCTACTTTGCTACTGAATTAACATTTCTGACCACATTGATATTATTACTAAAAAGGCGTTTTTGTTTAGAGTCTCTAATAGGTTTAATTATGATACTCTAAAATTACTATACCTTGTTCTAGTTAGATCTAATGTTGAATATGCGTTTATTTGATTATCTTATTATAAGTAGATCGTATTTAAAAGTAATTCATTTCATATATTACATTTAACTCTAATCATAATTTTAATCAATTCTTTTAACAATTTATTCATTAACTTTACAAGATTTATTAAAAAATAAAAACTAACATGCATACATAAAAATTAAATCACTTCAAAATTTGATTCATAGATCTTGAAGGCGGAGTTATGTGTTCTTCCACTCGACCCATTACTCTTGTTAGCTGAAGATGATGTATATCAGGCAATTATAGCCACTAGAGCAATTTTATTATTACAATAATTATTATCTGTTGTTTAATTAAAATTGATTCGTTGAAAATTCGTAGAATTAATTTTGATCTGTTAATATTATTCAAAATACTAACTTTTAGTGTAATTCGGGTTTTAATTGTCACACTTCAAGCTACTTAAGGCCTCTCAGATCTAAACCACCTTTTCGATTAAGTAATCAAGCTTTTAACAAGCCTATTAATGGATCAATGAGGTTTTCTAATTTACTTAATACAAGCGATAATTTTGATTTCTTTTCTTCTTTTTTTGTATATTGAAGTTTGCCATATCAATTTGCCACAAACGTCATAATACACTTTACGTAAACTTGTTGATCTTTAATCAAACAAAAACTCAGGTTCTCAAATCCTCACCAAAGTAAAACGAGATATTCGCCCAAGTTACTCCTATAATCCAGTATACTTATGGCCTTGGTGTAAAATTTGCGAACAATAATAAATTTTCCATTGAATTACACTTCAAAAATGAATTAGATCGAATGTTATAGATAGTTTAGCTAGTCAGGAACTTTAAGGTTTGCCAATTGAGTCACAAATAATCTAAATTAGAGCCCACTTCTACTAACTATAGTCAGTGACATGGAAATTACAATACCAAAAGGGTGATTTTTTGATCGAGATTCATCACTAAACATGACTCCCTCTATAGTGCAGTTTCAACTTAAACCATTCCATTGTCGTCAATGTTGAGAGGTTAAGGTTAATATAAGATGTGGTTGATAGGATTGCAAGCCGAAAGTTTTGATTCTTCGATAAACTGTTCGAAGGTTTACAGAATATCCCTCGTCAGCCAACCGTAGATCGACAATTTATCTTGTACTGGAGAATCGGCCTCTTGCTGCCCATGCCATTAAAGATAACAGTCTTGAGCTTCATTTGTTATTCTTTGTTCCCCAGTTCCTCTCCTGTGGCGTCCCTAACCAATTTAAGTCTATGCCTGATATCAGCGCATTATGGCTGATTTCTCTAATTGAAAACACACCTTTGACCTCTGCAGAATTTGCTTAATAATTTTTAAGTTGGTGTACCCTAACCATAATAACCCTTTCAAAACAGATGATTAAAAGCGAAAACAGCAAAGAACTGAACACAATTTCGCAAAATATAAACCTGATAAAATTGTCTAAAAGACATGTCTTCACCCCTTTATCCATGTTAATTAAATTAGGTGCTATCCTTATATAGTTATACGTTTCTACGAAGTTTGGTAAAAAAACCATACCTCTTCTTGGTGTTGCGGTTTCCATGTTATAATTTTATTTGTTTGAATTTAGATTTCTGATAATAAATACTGGCGCAATGATAATTTTATTGCCAACTACTATATAAACAATTCTTTTGTTGTTTCCAAAAATATTCAATAGATTTTCTGTTGCCTAAAATGAGCTAATTTATTTTTTTACTGTCCCATTCAATATAAATCCACACCTTCATTAGAGACTATTATTTTGTTTAAAAAGTCTGGGTAATGTTTTGTACTTCTCGTTATTGTTTAATATTTTCTTTTAAACTAGTTTCGGCAGGGTGCCATCTTCGGTAAAACTACAAGTAACATTATGATAAATACATTATTTGAACAGTTATAAAAAATAAAGTAGCTTATATTTATGTTAATTTTAAATTAAAGTATATTATAAACTAGGATTAGAGATAAATAAGTTGTTACAAAGTGATATAATAAATAATAAAATATAATAAACTTAATACTGACTTACAAACGTCTAATCAATAAATGTGGTTTTAATTTTGGAAAGTATTATTTATTGTCATTGCCGGTAAAATTTCCATGTGGCTATGGATTTTTAGGTTATATATCAAGTGAATTGGATATATTGTATGTTTTCTAAAATAAAGGTGATAAGGGGTATATTATGATAGGGTATAATAATGTGTAAATTAAACTATTATGTTGTGTATCTTACCGTTTTGGATTGTGTAGTTTTATGTAAGTATATTTGAAATAGCTGTATGTAAAATGTGTGTGTATGGCGGCAAGTAATGGAATAGAATGAATTGACACATTATTTATAGAAAAATGGTAATGTGTATGGTTGGTATGACTGTTGAGTTTGGGTTGTGAGAGGGAAATTTGAATATAATTAGTAGAGTTAGGTAAATGTGTTTAAATATGCTGGTGCTGTAAATTTGTTAGTTAAGGAGTGTAGAGGTGTGAGTATTATGTGTGGTAAGTATATTTGTGTAGGATGAATATAAAATAAGAATATTAGTAAGTAGAAAGAAAGATGGATTTACCCGTGTGGAGTATGTATGTATATGGTAATTTGTTAAAAAGTGTGTGTTAAATCTTATGTTTGTGTGTTATGTTGTATTTGTTTTCTAGTGTTTTGGGAATTGGGTGGATAATATGGTTGATTAAGGTATTTGTATAATGGGGTGGTAAGTGTATGTGTTTGGTCATTCAAGGTTTGGAGTTGTGGATTTGTATACTTGAATTTGTCGATTTCATATATTTCTAATAGGGACATTAGTTTGCCTTTATTCAGTTTATGTAATAATTTAATGTTGTTAGAATCATTGAATGAATGATTGTGGATGTATAAATGTCTGCCAAAATTATATTTATCTTTGTGATTAATGTGTTCTTTTTATTCGGATGGAAAGTTTGCGGCCAGTTTCGCCTATATAGGTCGCACCACAGTCATCACATGATAATCCATATACTCCAGACATATCCATAATTTCTGTTTTATCTTTAGGTTTACTTAGGATATTTTTTAGACTATTATGAGTTTTAAAAACAGCTATTAGATTATTTTTTTTTTTAAATTGTATGGAGTTGACTGGGCATATGTGAAATATATGTAACAGAGCGGTATTGTGGTGGTTCAGTAGATATATTGTTGTTGACGAGGAGGTTGTTGTTAGTTAATATTTTTTTGTCGTACTTAGAGGTGGTAGGAATTGGCTGGGATTATGGTATCTGTTTGTGTGTGTTTGTGGTGTATGGAATATTCAAGTTTATTGAGTGTTTTAATGATGTTAATGTCAAGAAATGTGAGTTGGTTGTTGTTTTCAGTTTTAATAGTGAATTTGATGTTGCTGTGTATACTATTAATATATTGGTGGAAGTTATGAATGTTATTTTGAGCAGAACCGTCCCATATACAAAGAATGTCATCGACATATCTTTTCCATGTAATAATATTTTTAGCTAGGTGGTGATTGAGTATTTTGTTTTCGATATGATTAAGAAAAATATCTGATAGAAGACAGCTGATTGAAGAGCCCATAGGGAGGCTGTCAGACATTATGTAAAATTTGTTATTGAATAGACAAAAATTTTGGTTAGTGATATGTTTAATAATATTGTATATGTGATGAATTTCGGTTGGATTCACAAGGTTTTCAGTAAGGTATTGTTTAATGATTTCGAGGGTATCATTGACTGGGACGTTGGTAAAGAGGTTTGTAATATCAAAAGAAAGTAAAGTGTAATTATTGGGCAGTTTAGTGTTGTTAAGATGATCAATTAGTTCGTGTCTGTTTTTTATGGTATGTTTAGGTTTGAATTTTAAGTATGTGTTGAATAATGAATTAATAAAGTCTAAATAAAACACTTTACAACTTTGTTTTACCACTATATTTTGTATAACTGTGACTAGTTTCGATCATAAGCTGATCATTATCAAACATATCAAACATAAAGCACTTTATGTTTGATAATGATCAGCTTATGATCGAAACTAGTCACAGTTATACAAAATATAGTGGTAAAACAAAGTTGTAAAGTGTTTTATTTAAACTTCTTATCAAAATGCACCACCAAGTGAACGCCGACATCATACAAGAATTAATTAATAAAGTCGGCTAAGTATTGTGCTGAGGTGTTAAAGAATGTGACTATGGGTCTTATGGGAATGTTATGTTTATGGAGTTTTGGTTGGGAATATAATTTAGGGGGTTGTGGGTTCATTGGTATAAGTTTGCGAAAGTTGTAATATTTTTCTATTTTGTCTGAGCAACATATTTGTTGAATGGATTAGCATTGTGAGTGGTAAATTTGTGTTCAGTAAGGAATTGTTCAGTTTTTATTATGTAATCGGCCTTGTTCATAACCACAAAACCTGCGTTTTTGTCAGCAGGTATACTCATAATAATCTAAAAAATATCCTAAGTAAACCTAAAGATAAAACAGAAATTATGGATATGTCTGGAGTATATGGATTATCATGTGATGACTGTGGTGCGACCTATATAGGCGAAACTGGTCGCAAACTTTCCATCCGAATAAAAGAACACATTAATCACAAAGATAAATCTAATTTTGGCAGACATTTATACATCCAAAATCATTCATTCAATGATTCTAACAAACATTAAATTATTACATAAACTTAATTAAGGGAAACTAATGTCCCTATTAGAAATATATGAAATCGACAAATTCATACATACAAATCCACAACTCCAAAGCTTGAATGACCAAACACATACACTTACCACCCCATTATACAAATACCTTAATCAACCATATTATCCACCCAATTCCCAAAACACTAGAAAACAAATACAACATAACACACAAACATAAGATTTAACACACACTTTTTAACAAATTACCATATACATACATACTTCACACGGGTAAATCCATCTTTCTTTCTACTTACTAATATTCTCATTTTATATTCATCCTACACAAATATACTAACCACACATAATACTCACACCTCTACACTCCTTAACTAACAAATTTACAGCACCAGCATATTTAAACACATTTACCTAACTCTACTAATTATATTCAAATTTCCCTCTCACAACCCAAACTCAACAGTCATACCAACCATACACATTACCATTTTTCTATAAATAATGTGTCAATTCATTCTATTCCACTACTTGCCGCCATACACACACATTTTACATACAGCTATTTCAAATATACTTACATAAAACTACACAATCCAAAACGGTAAGATACACAACATAATAGTTTAATTTACACATTATTATACCCTATCATAATATACCCCTGATCACCTTTATTTTAGAAAACATACAATATATCCAATTCACATGATACATAACCTAAAAAACCCATAGCCACATGGAAATTTTACCGGCAATGACAATAAAAAATACTTTCCAAAATTAAAACCACATTTATTGATTAGACGTTTGTAAGTCAGTATTAAGTTTATTATATTTTATTATTTATTATATCACTTTGTAACAACTTATTTATCTCTAATCCTAGTTTATAATATACTTTAATTTAGAATTAACATAAATATAAGCACCTTATTTTTTATAACTGTTCAAATAATGTATTTATCATAATGTTACTTGTAGTTTTACTGAAGATGGCACACTGCCGAAACTAGTTTAAAAGAAAATATTAAACAATAACGAGAAGTACAAAACATTACCCAGACTTTTTATTCAAGTTCCACTCGTTATAAACATGGACTCAACAAATACAAATATTATTTTGTTGTTTACATCAATAGTAACATTTTTTTATCCAAAATTTATTCTGATCATGTTTACTAGGGGTAGCAACTAATTGACATTTTTATTTTATTTTGTATTTCTAATATTAACGTAGTGAAGCAATTCCTTTTTTTCTTGAATGACTTTCTCATTTATCACTTGGTGAAACAGTTTAAAAAATTACTGGCGAAGGTTTAAATTATCTTGATAATGCCTTAAAAAGATAACGAATAATATGATTTGGATAAAATATAATTAATCAATTACACTTTTAAATGCCAAGAACGGGCTTCTTATCTGTGGTGATATTGGTTTTTGAACGTGCCTTGAAAATCGAACATCAAAGTTATAACATACTGCACTGATGAGCTGTGATACAGAGAAATACGTGTCTGCAGATAGTCATATCAATTCCATGATGTGATTGGGAAACGATGGCACCACAAACATGTTCCATTGTGCTGAATGTAATTTAAGACATGTAACGACAACTAACAGTTATGTAATTTAATACCTGGCGGTGCTTTAGCTTTAGTTTTGCTAGTTTTTACATTGTAATAATATAGAATAGGAAAGGATACACAAGTTTTCAAAGAATGAGAATTGAGAACCACTAAAACGTACGAATATGATCAATTATTTCAAGCTAAAAATTGCGAACAACTTTGATTTTAAAAGTAATAAATAAAATTAATTATTTTTAGCGTTTCTTTACCGTACGCTAAAAATAATTAATTTTATTTATTACTTATAAAATCAAAGTTGTTCGCAATTTTTAGCTTGAAATAATTGATTATATTCGTACGTTTTAGTGGTTCTCAATTCTCATTCTTTGAAAACTTGTGTATCCTACTAACAATGAATAGAACATGTTTACTTTATTTAAAAATTGCTTTAAATTTATACAAAACAAAAAAAGAGAAATTTGCAAGATGAGAAAAAATGAATTTTTCTTCTACTTAAAATCTGCTTTTGGATACGAAATAGTATGCCATGGATTTATTTTGTTGTATGTTTCTTGCAATTTAAAATAATGAGCTGTTTGAAAGTACGCTGAGGTATTGAAAATCCATATTTACTTTGGGCAAATAAAATTATGAATAACTTTTTGAATTTGAAAGAGTGCATTAAAAAGAATTAAACCTTATACGGAACCTTAAGGAATACCAACCTTAAAATTAAGTGTACTTCATTTATTTTATTGTACGCATATTTGTTGTCTTTCTTTTAAATAGAAATACAATAAATTCTGGCTGTAATTATCAAATCCAATAACTTAATGTAAGTAGTTTCTTAAATTTTGATGTTGCTTTAGATAACACACCTTTTACAATATTATGCAAAGACATGTCTCAATTTTTGAAATATAGCAGTTTGATATATTTTACAATAATTCTGCTTAATAATAATAGGGTATTTGTTGTAGCGTATAGTATAGTGAATGCATGGTACAATTTGCTACTTAGCTTATTAAACTAATAACGTTTAGAATAACGTGAGCGATTCTCTGAAATAATAAGCAGCATGTAGATATGAACAAAAAAAAAACACACACACACACTGCCAACAGACCGCCAATTAACCAATTGAGGAAAGTGTAGCCAGTGCAATAGCTACTGCGAAGACGGCCATTCTGTTGTTTCAAGCATGCAACTGTCAATATTTTGATGGCAGGTAATCGCAGAAGAGAATCTCACCTCGGCGTATCGAGAGTGAGTGGCAGCAGCCATTTTGGCCATGCAATAAAAAATAAACGAGAGATGCACCAAACGACCGACCATAAGGAATGAATGATTCGAAGTGTTGTGTGCACCTGATAAGTAAATTAATATGTTGACGTTCATCGATGGGAACGAGTTCTAAATGGCGCTAGAGTATTGAGTATGCGGTAGGTAGCCTCGGGCCTAAATCATTTGCTTATTCGCTGGAAGGTTCATGTTCAGCCGTGCCTACCTCTCACTGCTCACATATCCGACACATATACACACGCATATGAACACATATACATATACATGAGGAGGAAGGTGTGCTGCCGCACGGCGCTCGCGTCTCTTTTCTGCACGTCTGCTTCACTCCTGCAAATAATACGATTTTTATGGGTTCATTGAAACCGAATACGCATTTTGAAACGCATATTTCGTTAATACTACTACTTTACGATCGGCGGTATTCATTAAAACTCTCGATCTCCAATTTACTGCCGCTGATCACTTCTATCGATTATCACGATGTTCGTAATCGGGGTTTCTAAAGCATTTTATTGCTCTGGGTTAATTAAGAAAGTGTACTATTTAGGAACGTATGTATTTGTTAGAAATTATGCCTTTCAGCTGCGTAATTATTTGAAACGGAATCCCAGTCGCGAGGTAAGGTAAGAAAATTCAATAAAATTAACGAAATAAAAATTAACTTTTAATTAGATCTCGTGGGAAACAGTACACATCAATCCAATAAACAAAAAATAATAATTTAGAGATGGGAGTGCTTAATTAAAAAATAACTTCACTTATTAAAAATTAGATTTCAAGAGTATTGGAAAAGGTTTTATTTAATACATCTATAAAAAGACACTATCTACCACAACTGATATATGCATATAATGACAAGAAGTGTTAAAAAGTAATACTATTTTAAGACAAAAATACCAGTACCTGCTAACCAATTGATAAATTATCATCAAGAGTTTCCACAAAGCTAAAAGAATAGAGGATTTTTATTCGCATTCACCATTTTGTAAATTTAAACCAGCCATATGAAATCAAATTTTTGTAATGTAATGAACAAAAGATCAGGAGATCGAAGTGACTATAGCAAGATATTGACATTATTTTCCATAAATCGGTACATAGAAGCTATTGCAATTATCTTCCTGAAAAGTGGGCCGTCCTACAGATGCTGAAGAAATTAAAAGAATATAGGATTCTACCACCTCATCCACATATCTCTGGGCGTTCATATTGCCTCAGATAAATACCAGACGAGACCTACTCTTATAAGTTATAGCATAAGCCTCTTAAAAGAAAATTCCTCACGTTTTGACTGACCCTCATACGCTGACCCAAACAAAATCACGATTCATTACTAAACTGTAGGTTCCAGTGCAGTCACAAACCTTCACTACTCCAGCCGTTGCTGTCATTGTTGAGCCCTTAGTAAAAATACAACATGCTGCCGATAGAATTGCAAGCCGAATGGTTATAGGATGATCTTCGTTAACTAACCATAAATCGCCAATTGATCTGGTATTGGAGAAACTATCTCTTATAATGAAAAAACACAATAGTTTTGAGTTTTTGTTTTTTTCATTATAAGTTCATAATGGGGTGTCACCAAGTAACAGCCTTATCAATCCAAAATCTATCTATTGTTGCCATAAGTCGATGATGACGGTATTCTGTATTCTTCTTTATTGCCCGGTTTCTCTTCTGCAACGTTCCTGACCCACTCTAGTCTATGCTGTCGCTTGATTTTCGCTTCGTTTCCGCTACAGTGATTAGCATTTTTTCTAATCGAAAAAACACCTTTGAGCAAACCAATGATGTGATCTCTCTTGATTTTATTTAATTGATGGTATGATAAAAAGTAAAAATAGCAAAGAACCAAACACAATTTTACCAAATATACCCCTAATCGAAAGTAAATGACCTGTTAAATAAGTCATTACTATTTGGTCCATATTTTTGCAATCTATTAATCGTCAAACATTTGTACCTACTTTGGTCAAAAAATTCCTACCTTTCTATTTTTTGTCACTATGAACAGTTGTGTCAGCTGAATCTTTTGGCTAAAAATTTTGTTATTTTTGTATTCAAAAAATATGCAACAATAAGACCGAATTAAAAAATGGTAATGTGTGTATCTCAAAAACGAAGGATCCTATTGATTGTGGATGAAGTGGATGTTTACTCGAGGCGTTTTTTTGTGTTTCTTCATGATATTTTTTAATTGGAAATTAAAAAAAAAAACAAAAGTTAAAGGAAATGAGAAACTGAACAAGTTTTATACAAACATGTTTTTTGTAAAGTTCTTAACTTGCAAGAAAAAAATTAAATATTAAAAAATTTGATATTTTTTGCATATTGTTAATAATAATAATAAGAATACTTCAAAATTGAGATAATTATTAAGAATAGCCTTTTTCCGGAAACCTAATTTTCGTGGAAAATATATAAAAAAATTAAATTAAATTAAAAGTACTATGCAAGCCAGTTGAAATTTTATAATTAAAAAACTTACTTACATTAGTAAAAAAAAAAACGGTTAAAACTGACCAAAAACTCATTTAGTATTTAATAAAAATTAATACAAGTTAACAAAAAGCGTTAACTAATTTGCTAATCATTACTTTAAATGATTTTCAAATTTTCAATTGTATTCTTTTGTTTTTGGAAAAAATTAAACAGTAAGTATTTTTTTATTATCAACTGTTCTTTTTACTTAGCTGATGTCAGATAAGCTACCGATTTTCAATTATTTTCTTTTGTTTTTGGTAAAATTAAAAAATTATTTTCTTTACAACGGATTTACGATTTTTTTATAAATTCGATACTTCTTTTGCTACATTCTTGATGGAACCAATTTTTCATATTGGGAGAAGTAATACACTTGTTATGTTCCATTTGTTTATTATCAGGTAACTGACACGTGTTTAACTTTAAGAATGATCCGTAAGGACCGAAACACGTGTCAGTTACCTGATAATAAACAAATGAAACATAACAAGTGCATTACTTCTCCCAATATACGATTATTTTTTTTATTTTTAGCAAAATATAATAACATTCTTTTAAAGAACCTGTTGTTTTAGTAAATTTCAATTTTTTTATTTAATTTTTTATTTATTTAAAAAACTTAACTACTTTTTCTAAGGAAATGTTAATTTATTCTTTTGAAATTTTCAATTTAAATCGAATTAAAAAATGTATTTCTAAACAATTCTTTAAAAAATGCAATTTTTTGTGTTTTCAGAAAAATTTATATAATTTTTTTAATCACGTAAATATTTGTTTTTAGGAAATTTTCAACCGTTTGAAATTTTTAAATTCAAATAATTTAAATTTGTTTACTGTAGAGGCATTCAATTGCTTTAGTGCTCTGTTATTGTCAACTGTTTTAATGTTAGTTTTTAGATATTGTAATAATCGTAACAGTAGTAGTAGTAGTATTTTGGATATAGACCACGTGGTCTTTCCGCTGTGTTATTTATGAGCTTGTTACTTTAAAGGATCGCCCCCGTTAATCGTAACAATAACACAATATTACTTATTCTATTATACTCTTGACCTACCTCAACTAAAAATGCAATGACTTCTCGCACTCCTGACCTGCCCAAGCAAATTATACGTTGAGGTAGGTCGCTAGATAAACCAAAAAGGACATCTTCAATTATTTAAATTTTTACCAAAAACAATTGAAAGTGATTTAAAACTTTTAAAAAAGTTGACTGAAAAACAATTCAAGTTCGAATTTTAGATTTTAACTTGATTTAAATAAATTTGATTGTAGGAATTCATTGGTGCAAGAATTTCCATAATCTGATAGTGATTTTGGAAGTTATCGTGAAAAAACAGAAAAACAATTGAAATTCGAATTTTATATTTTTACTTGATTTAAACAGATTTGATTGTAGGAATCCATTGGTACAATTCCATAATCTGATGATTATTTTGAACGTTATCGTGAAAAAACTGAAAAACAATTGAAATTCAAATTTTATATTTTTATTTAATTTGAATAAATTTGATTGAAGGAATCCATCCGTGCAAGAATTTCCCTAATTTGATGATTATTTTGGATGTTATTGTAGACAAGCTAAAAAACAATTGAAGTTCGTATTTTAGATTTTTACTTGATTTAAAAAATATTGATTGTAGGAATCAATTTGTGCAAGAATTTCCCTAATCTGATGATTATATTGAAAGTTATCGTAGAAAAACTTAAAAACAATTGAAGTACGTATTTTACTTGATTAAAAAGAAATATATTGTAGGAATTCATTGGTGCAAGAATTTCCCCAATCTGGTAATAATTTTGGAAGTTATTGTGGAAAAACTGAAAATAATTGCAGTTCGAATTTTAGATTTTTACTTGATTTAAATAAATTTGATTGTACGAATCCATTCGTGCAAAAATTTCCATAATCTTATAATTACATATTTTGGAAATTATTGTAGAAAAACTAAAAAAAACAATTGAAGTTCGAATTTTAGATTTTAACTTGAATTCATTCGTGCAACTTGTTTTTAATTTAACATTTAACATTATTATGAAAGTTATAGTTGAAAATCAGAAATAAAAAATTAAATCTGGAATTTTAGGTATTTGCTTAATTTATATAGTATATATTTTATTATAGGAATCTATTGATTCAAGAATATCTTTTATATTAGAATTTCAACTAAATTTCAATTGTTTTTTATTCTTCGTAAACTTTAAATTTTGTAAAAAACGTTTTCAACTGTTATTCCTTAGTAGAGTTACAGCTGTATTAAAAAATAAAATCAATTGTTTTCTCATTCTGAAAGTTTTCAACTGTTTGGAATAAAATTCAATTGTTTTCTTTTTTAAAATTCAACTGATTTTAACTATGTTTTTTTTTAATAAAATGCCATTTGTTTAACTTATTTACAATTGTTTTTTTTTTATTCTTTAACAATTTTTAAGAAAATCATTATTTTTACTTTTAGTAAATTTATTTTTTTTTAAATTGGATTTTTAGCTTTGTTTTTTAAGCTATTTTTTATTTGAGAATTTTTTTACTGTTTATCTTTATAAAGTTTACAACTGTGGTTTCTAACAAAATTCAATTGTTTTTTTTTTATATTTATTCTTTATTTAAGCAGTTTTAAACTGTGATGTTCTTAAGAAGTGTCTCTTTTTCAGCTCAGAGTTAATTTCTAAGAAAAGAAAGATTTTAACCTGTTTTCTACCCACCTATCTTACATATGTATTTTTGCTTAAACTAAAAGAGTGTTTTAGACGCTATATTTCTATTTTTTTTTGTTGAAAATGGATGAAGAATTTGCGATTGCGGTTAAAATATTAGAAGTATAATTTGTGAATGGTTTATAATGGACTATAATCAACCATTATTGTATCTAAATTTTTATACGTAAGACATTATTTTTAGTTTTTAAATTAAAAGGAAATACAAAGAGTTGCAATTGGTGTAAAACAAATGCAGACAGTATAGATTGAGTATAAAGAATTTTGCATATAAAATCATTTATATATTTGCAATGGTTTGGTTGAATTAATTCATAACGTTTATTAAAATTTACTTCGTAAATAATTACGTTTCTGTTAAAAACATTTACGACAAACTCTTGTTTATCTTAAATTAATTGGAGGGTGTGGATAGTGGAGAAAAAATTTTGATAACCGATTTTTACAGTAAAACATTTATAAAATCCTTAATGTTTTACTTTCAAAAATCGATAGAGTGGCTATCAAAATATTTTGTTTTGAAATATTTCAAATACAAATGTATTAGAGAGCCGAAAGCTACTTTTTAATTTTTTTGGTTTTTTAAAATAGTCCTTCAAATAAGGGAGTTATAGCGATTTGTAGAAAAACAAAAGAACTCCGAACCGGAGCACTAAATCTCAAATTGGAACTAAGAAAAGGTGTTTGTTTTAACAAGTTCTAACTGCCATTTTCCAGTGTAACGACCTAGTATTGACACCCTTTATATACAAACATGGTAAAATTAAAATCTGTAAATTTATGAATGCCTGTTTGCCTTCATCAAAATATCCTGAGAGCTCTACACTGCAACGCAAATAATCTGTATCTAATGCTTGAGTGGTCCCAAATAATTAGCCCGTATAGTAAATGAGACTGAAATAAAAAAAAAACCGTATGCAGTGCTTAAAACCTCCTTAGCAACATTCTTAAAACTTCACTCAATAAGTCCCCGGCCTGACACATATATGGAAATATTGTTGACAAACCCTTGTGATTTCCGGGTAGCACTAATCTTCAAACAGTAAGTGTCAAAATTTCATGGAATTCTGACCGTTCCTTTAAAAGTTACAGTCATTTTAGTTACCACGGTTTTCTAATTTTTAAGACAATGGATAGAAAGGAATTTCGCGTGTTGATTAAACACTGTTTTTTGATGGGGGAAAATTACTGTTGGAGCTAAACAGTGACTTGATAAGTATTTTGGGAACCCTGCACTAGGGAAATCAACTATTATTAACTGGTATGCTGAATTTAAAGCCGGTTGTACAAGCATTGATGATGCTGAACGCTCTAGTCGCCCAAAATCGGCAGTTGTTCCAGAAAACATAAAAAAATGTCACAAAAGAGTTTTAAAAGACCGTAAGTTCTGTGAGATAGCTGATACCTTGTAGATATCAGAAGGTAGTGTCTTTACAATTTCAGATGAAAATTTAGGCATGACCAAGTTGCTTTCGAAGTGGGTGCCGCGTTTTCTCATACTAAACCAGAAACAACAACTCGTCGAAGTTGAATAAAACACGATAACTTTGTTTGTATAACTTGAAAACTTTTTATTGTGACTAGTTTCGACAAATTTAGCTTGTCATTATCAAACACATGGACTATGAGTTATAAAAAGTTTTCAAGTTATACAAACAAAGTTATCGTGTTTTATTCAATTTACAAAAATGTATAACGAAGTAGAAGTCTCCAACATATATAACATAACTCGTCGAAGATTTAGAGTTGTTCAAGCAAAATGAAAAGGGTTTCTTGAATCGGTATGTGACAATAGATGCAGTATGGACTCACAACTACATGCCTGAGTCAAAAAGATCGTCAGTTGAGTGGACAGCAGCCGGTGAAAGATATCCAAAGAGACCAAAAACTCAAAAGTCATCTGGCAAGATTATGGCGTCGTATATTGGAACGCTCATGAAATTTTGTTCATCGACTATCTTAAGAAAGGCAAAACTATTGATAGTAAATAATACGTGGCATTATTGGATCGATTGAGTATAGAAATCAGGAAAAAACGGTCCCACATGCAAATGAAAAAAGTGCCGTTTCACCAGGACAATACTCCGTGTCACAAGTCAATGAAAATAATGATTATATTGGTTGAATTATGCTTGATTTCCAACCCACTGTACTCTTTAGATTTGGCCCCCAGCGACTACTGACTTTTTGCAGACATGAAAAAGATGCACCAGCGAAAGAAATTTGGCTCAAATGAAGAAGTGATTGCCGAAACCGAGGCTTATTTTGAGAGCAAAGACAAATCGTTTCACATAAAGGTCATCGAAAAGAAGAAGGAGAGTATGTTGATGAATAAATTGGAATTTCCAAAAAAATAATTGGTTTTTCTTAGTTAGACTGTAGACTTATTGAGTGATGTGTTACATAGGAACCGTATCGCAAACATACTAAAGCATAACTTATTTGCAAGTGCTTCACATTGTTCATTCCACGTCAAATTTATCGATATGTGCATACCCAGAAATTTGGTTATCTTAATTTTATTATCTAATTTTTTTTTAAAGAAAATACAATCGACGTTGTTCATTTAGTCGATTGCTGTCAAACCATTTAGTGTCGCTTAATTGTGTCTCCACATGAACATTATTAAGTAGTTCCTGATCTAGATAGATATAGATAGATTTTAACAAGTGATTTTTTGTGTATTTTTATTGTGTCTTGTTAAGTTTATTTATAGAGAGTTTTTAATATATGATTTATATTTCATACTTACATATTAATATTAATACATAGTATTAGTAACATTAATCAAGGTTTGACTAACCCACGAATGTAGGTATCATTATATTTGGAAATAAAATTGAATTATGAATTATGAATAATTATTATGAATTATAAATCCATCCTTTGGGTATCCCTCTAACAATGGGTAATTCATCAGAGATTTATTCTGACAACACGCTTGTTCGACCTGAGAGGTATGACACTATTAGTCGACAACTTTCTGGATGCAGTTTGTAAAAATATAATTTCCTTAAATGAATAGTATGAGAAACACAATCAAACGCTTTTGCGAAATCTAGAAATGAAGCTTTTGAGAAGCTTCTTTGTTCAAAACAATCGCCATAATTTTGACAAGTTTATTGCTCATTTCAAAATATCTCGAACTTTTCAAAGTATTTGCTCAATTGAAACTGCAAACCTTCGAGGACTCTACCAATCAATGGCAATATAGCAATCCCTCGATACATGTTAGGATTAGAGTATTCACCATTCTTGTGATTATTCCCTATTATGTGCATCTGGAAATATTTGGTATCTGATGCATCGGTTTATTAGTTCTGTAAGAGGTTCAATAATCGCTATTAGAACACACTGAAGAATATCATAACGCAGCCCAAAAATATCTTTACTCTTACTTGATTTTAAACAGTAGATAGCATTACTCACTCTACTCCATAAACTTAAAATACGTTTGATTGTCACCCATTTAAATTATTGGATTAACGTTCGATTCTGGTTTGAAATTTACAACTATAGTTGACGCGGCTAAATAATGCTGATTAAACTCATTTGGTTGCAACACCACATGATTTATTTAGAGTCTCTTCGAGTTTATAATTTCCCAAATTGCTTTGCGTTTAAAATTTGCATTTTGATATAAGCATTATTTATTTCCATTTTACTCAATTCAATTTCGCCCTTATACTCTAGTCGGTACCTGTTTTTATTAATCGTAAGTAGATTGGAATCATGTGTTTGGTTATAAGCTTCCGTCATTAATTGAAGGGTATTTCGGATATTGTATAAATGGGTATTATACCATTTTAGTTTAATATTTTTCTGCTTAGTAATAATTTTATTTTTGGACAAGCCGTGCTGTAGTGAAATGTGGAAATATCAGAACGTGCATTTATATCAGCAGTCTCATTAACCGTGTTATTTGTGTAGGTTTGAATGAGCTTGTTATTTTAAACCATCCTTTGTTTTACTATGTTTACCTGCACCGTTGCCTAATTGTTGTTAGTCTCTTTATAAAGTCGCTACAAAGGGCACAGTAGCGTGAAGTGTGTGTCCCCGTTTTTAATCCTTACTACATAAATACAATTACTTGCAATCGTGTTGTAGAATTATTATTATTAATATATAAGTCATATTAAATTTCAATATTTTTCTACTCATCCGCTTAGTTAAAAACATACAAGAATTACAATGAGCTGTATAAAAATTGGCGACTTAAAGTTGAATGAACTTAAATTAGGGTTATCTAAAAGGGGTATTTATTTCAAAGACTGGTAATAAAAATGAATTAATTAATAAACTTAAGAGCTATATTGGAGTTGATGTTGAAACTCAAAATAATAATAAGTCAGGCTCGGATACATTATCGTAACAAGAAACAAACTAAACTTCTTGTAGTCTTAGTTAGACTCATTTGTTGTTGATTTAAAATATTTTCGAGTTTTTTTCTAATTATTAAACTAAAAGATATTTCTCGTTACTCAATCATATTGAAATCCTAAAATATAAAATACTGTTCCTGGAATTAACACTTGCCAAATTAAGGAGAAAGAATATTTTCCAGCTTAGATGGAATTCGTAAAAGATCGAGTAAATACAACGTCAATTACATACCAAGCAGACGACCAGCCGCCCATCTTAGCCAGCACATCTGATGGAATTTCTGCTTACCAGGGCCAATCTGAAATCTACGCAAATACTGCTGTAACTACTCGTAATATGAACACCATGAAACAAATTTAGTTAACAAGGAACCCATTCTCGACGAACATAAAGTAGTCAAAATCGAAACTCGTCAATCATCTAAGGCCCTAGTGCTTGCTGACGAAAAGGAACTGATAGTGAGGTATTTTATCACATCATTTAAATAATTTATCACATATTTTAACGTTGGAAGCATATTGAAACTATATGCACCCTTGTCATTTGTTACAAACGACATTAAAAAATTGACAAAAACCTTTACTCTAGATGTTTTTGTAATTATTACGGCAGGAGCAGAAGATGCTCGTAGAGGCCGCAACTTATTACCATATATATCATATTTTGCACTTGAACTCATGAACTACATGGCGGGTCAATGATTTATATAAAGGATGAATACATTGCTATTACTAAGGATCTAAAGCTTGCCAGTAGGTCATCAGTTGAATTTCATTTTGAATATTGTGCCTTCAAACTTGAGATTGGTAACTTAAAATGTATTGTAATTAATATATACCATTCACCGAATACAAATGGCGACTATGAAATCTTCTTTAAAAAATTGCGTGAAATAGAATAGAATATGTTCTAAACTCTCAAATATCTTCTATTTATGTGGAGATTTTAACATCAACTATCTAAAAAGTTCAGATCATAAACATGTATCGACTGATATTTTTGCAAGTTTCCATTTAAATTGTACTGAACCCACTAGGATACCGATTAAAAGCTGGGGGATAAAAATTAAATGTATCGTGGCTAATGCAGTTGTACCTTAACACAGCACATTGGTAGTTCAATCTAATATAGGGGTCCATTTAGCCTTGGTTCGTAATATTGCCTTAAAGTCAGTGACGAATATCCCACCAGTTAATCGTCCTACTTATTAAAAAACTAATCAAAAACAGTTGGATAACTGATATTTCTTTTTGAATCAAATTAATTTTGAGGAATTACTTGCCAAGTTTGATAAAGTTGATTTAAAATTTAATGAGTTTATAAATACATTATTATGGGCAATTACTGTTCACTGTCCGCTGGTAAGTTGTAAAAAATATGCTAAAAAAATAGTCTGGTTAGATTACTAGATATTTTACTCGCAGGAAAGCAACTTAAAAACTTGTTGTATTATCTCAAAACATCGCTGATACAAATATTAAAAAATATTATTACCTAAAAAAGAAGGAGTACAAAATGCTTTTTTTTTAATTCGTAAAAAGGAATATTATTCTAAAAAAATAAAAAGTGCTCAAAACAAAACAGAGCAGATAAAAAGGATTTATCATGAATTACCTCGTAGTAACGGTCGCCACCATCCTTATGATTAAAACAAAGCAGATCTGGAATATTATTAACACCAACCTAGGAAAATAAAAATCAAACAATCCTACAGAACTTATAATAAATAACACAAAATTTAAATGTTTTGCGACCCATTTTTCAAACAAAACCTCTAAATCTCTATCAAAATATTATGGTGACAATCTATTTGTCAATTGCACCTTATCTGGTAGTAATGATTTCAGTTTTTTTTTACACCTGTAACTGTTGTCGAAGTAAAAAAGTAATGATAATTAATAATGAGAAAAATAATTTTTCTTTATGAGCATTTAAATACTCCAGCTAACAGTTAAAACGACTACTCCCCGTACTAAAGCACCCCCGGGCATTGAATGATATAACTGTTAGCTGTCGTTAAATGTCTGAAATAATATTCAGCACGATGTAACAATTTTTGTGGTTGTTTTTAAATTTATTTTACGGAAACTCCTTTTTACAGAGAAAAAATACATTAATATGGCGTGAAAACGTATACAATAAATATTTATTACATATGAAATTATTCGTCCAAGGTGGTTTAATGAATTAAAGAATAGCCTCTAATAAAATAAACGTTGAACAAATTCAATGCCGCACTGTCAGCCAAAATGAACAGGGTTTTAAAACAGCGCAGAAATGGATATAATAGCAAAACAATAAATAAAATTAGATTAATTACAATAAATAATAAATAGTAAAATTAAAATAATTAGAATAAAACGAATTAAAATTTAAAATATAACAGTACTAAGTAGTATAAAACGATAAAATAGTTAAAATAAATATATTTAAAGATATTAAAATTAAAATAAATGAGATAAAATTAAATATAGTAGATAATAAATAATAAATAATAAAAGGCTAGCATTCCAATATGGCTAAAGTGGTTATTATTCCTACCCAATTTATAAATAATCAACTTAAGGAACTTACCCTGGACCGATTCAATCTGTTTAATTGCCGTCGTAGTATAAGGAGACCACACAGGGGATGCATATTCAAGGTGGGGTCTTATTAATGCAGTGTACAAGGCTTTAACAGTAGTAACTTTAAAGTCCCGTGAAAATCGACTTACAAAACCTAGGACTTTCAATGCCTTGTTACACACAGTCGAAATATGTTTTCTGAAATTGAGCTTCGATGTAAAAATCACTCCCAAGTCTTTAATTTCAGTTTTGTGGCTCAATTGATGATTGTCAATTACATAATCAAAATTACTATTGGTCCCCCGGCAAAATGATATCGAAAAACATTTATTTAAGTTTAATTCAAGTTGATTTTCTTTACACCATAGAGAAATACTATTGAGGTCATCTTGTAAAGCTTTTTGATCATTTATAGATCTTATAGTACTGAAAATCGTAAGATCATCAGCATAGAGAAGGAAGTCGCTAGTTCTCAGCCTTGACCCAATGTCATTAATAAAAAGAATAAATAAAATTGGACCACAGTGTGAACCCTGTGGTATACTTGAATATATTTTGAAAGGTATTTACCAATACGTACACGCTGAGTTCTGTTGCTCAAGTAACTTCGAAACGACTCTATTATTCCACTCTCAAAGCCCATTAATTCCAACTTATCTAACAAAATATTATGCTGTACTCTATCGAATGCCTTGGAGAAGTCGGTGTATATAGAGTCCACTTGAGAACCATTCTCCAATGCATCCGACAGAAACGATTGCTACAGTAATAGGTTGGTTACCGTTGATCTGCCGTGGATAAATCCATGCTGGTGTTCGACAACTGCCTGGGCGCATGCCCATTTAAGTTGCTGGGAGATAAACTTATCTAATAATTTGGGCAGAACGGACTGGATAGCGACACCTCTATAGTTCGTGATATTTTTAAAAATGGGTATTATATAGCTATCCTTCCAACAGTGTGGAAATATACTTGAGTTTAGTGAGCAGGAGAACATCGTATGTATAGGTTTACTCAGCTTATACAAGCACCTCTTTAAAAAGTATGCAGAGATACCATCAGGTCCAGCACTACAAGAATCTGGTAGGGACGATAAACCATTAAAAACATCAGTAAGTGAGACATTCAATTTATCCAAGTCAATAGACTTAATATTGTTCAACGTAGGTACTGCATTAGATGGACTTCTGTATACTTCAGCAAAATATGTTGCAAATAAGTCAACACTATGTTCTAATGAATCACTACTAACATTTCCTAAATACATTTGTTTTGGGTACCCATTCGTTTTGCGACACAAATTTACGTGATTCCAAAATTTTTCAGGATCGATATTAATAGCTTGTTCAACCCCATTTATGTAATTATTGTACAATAATGTATTTAAACTAGAACATTGTTGGCGTAAACGACTGAAGATATTATAATCGTATCTAGATCCGCTATTTTTATATTTTGCATGTGCTATCTTTTTAGATTTCGCTAGACGAATTAAATCTTTATTAAACCACCTTGGGTACTTGGACGGACTTAAAAACTTAACAGGCATAATATAAAATGTTGTTAAAATTAATGACATTATTATTAACACAATTGCCAGAAAATACCTCATCCCAATTTATACTCGCAAAAAAAATATTAATTTGTGCATAATCTGCAGACCTGAAATCAAATATCCAATCTTCAGTCTCAGTCACACACTCTATCAGCACTAATGGTACATTTATTGAATAAGGCGTGTGATGGATACTTGTATTGTACAAAATATCACTAGATTCACAAACCTGGATATCCATTATATTCGAGAAAACTAGATCCAAAAACACATTCCTAGCATTTGGAACCTTATTTACTTGATGTAAGTGGCAAAAATTTAAAATGTTCAACATAACCTCCGCGGGATAACTTATATTGTTCTCGTGTAGTATATTATCACCAGAGTTGGTTCAGATTGCATTTGGAAGATTAATTCATTGACGACGGAGGCTTCTACTTTGTTATACATTTTAATCACAAATTAAACACAATAATTATTATTCCCACACAATATAAAGTCATAAACTGGGTATGCGTTGCAGATTATTTCAATTCCCTGTGCATGGTCCTGATACTTAGAAATGTTGGATGCAGGTGGAATGTATGTCGAGCCAATTATAATTTTGTTGTTAATCTTAACAAACGGCTGTTCAATGTCTTTCCTACATAATATATTGGTTCTATTTAATTCATTACGAACAGCAATTAGCACTCCACCGCCTTTACTTTTTGTGCTGTTTCAAAAGACCTATCAGCTCTATATATTACAAAAATTTTTAGTCCTAATTCGGAATTATTAATAGTGTCATCCAACCAAGTTTCCACCAAAACAATAACATCATACGCGCACAAATTAACATTAAACATAAACGTTTTTATTTTGCTCTTAAAGCCACCAACGTTTTGAAAATAAACATTCAGTTTTTTTCGAGGAAACAGACTTTACTATAGCTGGATGGCCGTTACTATAACTAATAATTAGGTCCACTTCACCTTCTTGTTTACGCCTTCCTAACTCCTCGCGTAAATTACTTAGATGGTCCCTCTGTAAACGAGTCAAGTCATTATTAAAGCGAACATGACCGGTATCTGTGGCTCTAGTGACTCTCGAAATGTCAAGGGCCTCTTTATTTTCTGAAAATACAAGTTTTATAGGACGTGGTCTATTTCCAGGCTTTCCTAGACGTATGATTTCGAGGGTGCAAATTCAGTTTCAGGATCGATTAATTTTTTAAATGTGAGAGTGTCGGCTTCAATTTTTTCGTTCAAGGATCCTGAAGACTCAGGTACATTAAAGACAATAACATTACGCGATCTGATTTGCCTTTCTTCCACTTTGTGTGCGATATCCGCTTGAGTACTCGTTGAAATAACCGATACATTATTATTATTATGAGTAGAGGCAGCAGCAGTTTCAAGTTATTCTATGATTGAGAGCAACAATATCATTTTTTATATCAGCTAACGCATTATGCAGTCTAAACAAAGGCATAAATTTGTCTCTAAACAAGTGGTGTTATCATTTTTTTTTTTTTTTAATTTTTTTAAATTTTTTTATTTTTTTTACCCGCTCCTCAAAAAGTATCATGCAACGATTATCTGCAGACACGTGTTTCGCTGTATCACAGCTCATCAGTGCAGTTATGTCGTAACTGCTTGCGTCCTTTCTGGTGAAAGGCCGTCATGAGAATGAATCAATTCCAAAAAGAATTGAACCATTGCCGATGTTCGATTTTCGAGGCGCGTTTAAAAAAGGATATCACCACAGATAAAAAGCCCGCTCTCGGCATTTAAATTACAAATTAAATTAATATTCGATCTAAAAAATAAAAGTAACAGTGGAACAATAGACATCTCAACCAAAATCGCTAAGCATATAGTATCTATTACAGTGGAACAATTAGCTGGTCTCATTAACTTAGTCTCTGAAACGGCCGTATTTCCATCAATTTAAAAAAAAAACGTTAGTAGTTCCAATTCAAAAGAATAATGATAAGTCCGATATTAACAATTATTGCCCAATTGAAATTTTTAAAAGTCATAGAAAAACTAATTTCCAATAGAATAGTATCATTAAAAAAACGTGACATTATTGATCATGCTCAACATAGTTTTCAACTGAAAGTTCCGCCGTTTCATTTATTAGTTGTATTTATAGAGAATTGGATAAAGGAAAACACATAGTCGGACTCTTTTTTGAATTATCTCAGGCTTTTGACATCCTAAATTTTAACTTTATTTTGAACAAATAGCACTGTGCTGGTTTCGCGGATCTTTCCTAAACTTAATTGAATCCTTCCTAAAAGATAGAACTTTTTATGTTAATGTTAATGGATCTAACTCATCGGTTTGCAATACTAATGAAGGGGTACCCTAAGGCTCTAAATTGGGACCTTTATTATTTTTGATCTTTGTCAACGACCTATCCTCTCACACCAATTCGAAAAAGATCATTCTTTACGCTGATGACACATCTGTTTGGGCCTCAGCAAAAAATCTACTTAACAAGTGTTTGTTAGAATTATCAAGAATAAAGTCAATCGTGCCTGTTCAAAAATTGTGATAGTGATAGTTTCTGATTTTCAAAAATGGTGTCATATGAATAGGCTTATGTTAAATCTATCAAAATATTATATTATATTTTCGAAATTCAATCACTAATATAAATTTAGAACTTAAAATTGACAACCTAATGATTATCTCGCAAGAACAGACGAAATTTCTGTGTTTGTTAATTGACGATAACCTGAGATGGGATTATCATAATGATTATGGTGTTGGCAATGTGAATTTAGGGTATTTTGCAAATATGTATGTTTATTATTTAGTTAAGTGTAACCTACTTTTTAACTTAGGGTATCTCTCTGTATTAATTGTTTGTAGACATGACTTGTATATCCATTCTTGTAAAGGCCCAATATCAATAATCATTTATTATTATTATTATTATATAACCCCCATCATAACAAAGCGTGTTTAATTGTATCCCAAAAGTGAATAGTAATTTCTGATCACTAATCAAAGAAATGTATATGCTTTATTTAATTTGCTACTTAATTGTAGGTGGTCGACTATGAAGTAGTAGTAAAATCAATTGTTAGATAATTAAAATCAATTACATAACGAAATATAAAATTAATAGTAGTTTTACAGAATGTGGGAATCAATATGGGCAAACGTTTTTGCATCGTGGGAATTTGATTGAAATATCTAAACGCTTAATAGAGTGCACATTAGCACGAATTTTATAGCTGATAACGCATACATAATGTTAGATCAAAAGGAGTAAAGCCGATGAGTGTTCCGTAATGAGTCTCAATTGAAGCCATCATCAGTGCGAATGCTGTGTGTATGTGTGTGTCCTCGGTTTGTCGGTTTGAGCCGCGTCGGCTCAATTATGTTAATTCCTTGGCCGGGACCGTCCGCGTTTCGTTGGCAATTTCGCGCAATTTAAAAGGTTAGAGTGGTAATCTTTTAGGTCAATAAAAGAGCGAGCATTGAATTAAAATCCCGAACGGGTTGGCTACGTTGAAAATTTATAACGAGCAGTAATACCCAATTAAAAACATCATGAATTGAATACGGCGGGCGTATGATAACCGGAGCGGTCCGTCTGTGTCTATGGCTGTGTCTGTGTCTGTGTCTATATCTATAGCTGTGTGTAGGTATATGAAAGGCGTAATCCTTTCTATAGAGACAGAGGCGGACCGCGCACTCAAAGAACGCCGCCATTGTTGAGCGAGTAATTAGAGGAAATCCACCACAATGTAATCGCTATCCAGTTTCCTCGGTTATTGTGCACGCTTGTACCTTTAATGCCGTCACATTTTATCAAATATTTTCCTTTAATTTATCGGCGACTGCAAAGGCAACCTCAGATTTTCCCGATTACCTTTTACAACTGGAACGCCAATTAAGAGAGACTGCTTACAATATTCTAGAATTTGTTACGCTTTGCTATTTATATAACTAACATTATCTGCAACAACAAATGATGTAATCTCAATTTTCTTTACACTTTTCTTTAAGTTTATATTTTAAAAGTTATATTCTAAGTAATCCCAGAGTGAATCACTTGATACATTATTTGACCCTTACCTAAGTATATGATATATAAATTGGGGGCCCTGATTTTTTACTTTCCATAGGGTGAGGTTGCCTAAGTCGTATCCCCTAAGAAAAGAACTATATAAAACTCAGGATTTATCAAATAAATATAAATTAAATGTGTTATTCAGACCTTTGTTAATATTGGTATTATGTGTTATAACGAAACTAAAAAATTTATATATGTTTTCACGTTAAAAACTAAATATTTAAGATAAGATAAGATATATTTATTGGTGCATTACATATTAGTTTACACAGGTCAGGAATGGCAATTAAATACAATAATTAAAATAATGTATAATGTTGGCGCATGGATATTAGCGGTGAGATAGATGCTGTACTAAGTTGATAAAATGATAAAATAATATGAAGAACAAAAACAAACATATTAAAATAAGTGTATAAATAAAATTAGAAGAAAACCTTTTAAAGATCAACTAGAGGTAAAATTAAAACTACAATGTAATTTAACATGCAGAATAAAAATACATACACAAAATAATTAAGTCACATGTACAAAATAAAATTCAAGATAAAGTGTTCATATATAAAAGGATGTAAATATAAAATGGATTAAAATAAAATTACACGAATAATATCAATACTATTAAATATACATATATACAGGGTGACTGACGAAAAACCTTTGGTGCTGTATCTCGCTTATTTTTTATCCGATTTTAATAAATAAAACATCAAATTAAACCATTTTAAAAAGACTTTAATAGGATCTGAACTGTTATTTTTTCTCGCACCCAGTTTTTGACAAAATACGATCAACATTTTTTTTTTAAATTGCACTGTATATATATTTTTATTGATTCGCAAGGAGATTTTTTTTCTGAATATAAAATTGTAGACAAATTTATCCATACATCAAACTTAAGTCGAGAAATTGAGGATTAAAAAAATAAATAAAAAGTCAAGTATCCATTGTAAACAATATACAGACCCTATTTTAAATGTCAAAAGTGACAGTGACAGCCATTGATACAATACTGCAACGATTTTTAATTATTTCATAATTAAAAGGTTGCAATATTTCAAACACTGTACTAGAATTTTGTGCTTCTATAGAAATCGTTTTTCAGTTTTTGAAATCTTGCAACATTTTTATTATGAAATTGTTAAAAATCATTGCAGTATTGTACCAATGACTCACACTGTCACTTTTGACATTTGGAATAGGCTCTGTATATTGTTTACTATGGGTATTTGATTTTTATTTTTTTTTAAATCCTCAATTTCTCGACTTTGGTTTGATGAATGGATAAAATCGTTTACAAATTTAGATTCAGAAAAAAATCTCCTTGCGGATCAGTACAAAATATATATACAGTGAAATTTGAAAAAAAAAGTTGATCGTCTTTTGTCAAAAACTGGATGCAAGAAAAAATATCAGTACAGTTCATATTAAAGTCTTTTAAAAATCATTTAATTTGATGTTTTATTTATTCAAATCGGATCAAAAATAAGCGAGATACAGCACCAAAGGTTTTTGTCACCCTGTATATATACACATAAACTAAAATAAATACAATAATAAAATTAAAATAGTAGGACAAATATTGAAACATAACGTATCGAAACTAAATTAAAATGTTCACACAATAAATAACATGTAAAAAAATTAAATCACTTGACAATATTAGCAAATTTTAGTGACACGCATTCTTCAATGCAATAGAATGCCTTTTCAATTAGGTAGTCCTTAATAACTTTTTTAATTCTTTTAATAGGAAGTGATTTCAAAGTACTGGGCAATAGGTTAAATAATTTTGGTCCATAAAATCTGATACCATTTTGTGATTTAGTTAGTCGGTTACTGACTGGGCGTAGCTGTTCACCAGATCTTGTGTTATGAGCATGTATATTATTATGTTGCGTTTGCGTAAACATTCAAATATATATAAACTTGGGAGAGTTAATATTCGATAATGAACAAAGGCTGCATGACAGTTTTGTCTATAATTAATTGATGCTGCGATTCGTACAGCTCGGCGTTGTAGCCCAAATAGTCGATGCATTATTCTTGAATGGCCCCAAACCAATATACCATAGGCCAGCTGGCTTTGACATAATACAAAGTATACTGACCTTATGGCATACTGGGGTAATTCATTCTTCAGGTTCCGCAGCAAATATATCTTGGAACTAACTCTCTGCGACAACTCCTGTTCGTGATTTCGCCAGGATAATTTGTTGTCGATATAAATACCAAGGAATTTTGCGCAGTTATCTGTGGTATTCTGTTTTAATGAGAAAATGACACTAGTGGATTTCTCTGGATTTACTTTTAATCTATTAGCAGTAAACCAATCCGTCGCTTTTTTGACGGACAATGAGTTCTTTAGAACTGCAAGGTCTTTTTGGTCAGAAGTATTCATTATGGTCGTATCATCAGCAAATAATGTTATGGATGACGTGGCCATCACATTGGGAAGATCGTTTATATACAAGAGAAACAATAGTGGCCCAAGGATAGATCCTTGCGGAACACCATGCTTTAATAGAGTACCTGACGAAATAGTATTTTTAAATTTTACTCTCTGAATGCGATTGCTTAGATAAGATATCAAAATCCGGCAACTACTTGGGTGAAAGTTATAGCAATAAAGCTTCCGTAAGAGAATAACATGAGAGACGCAATCGAAAGCCTTACTCAGATCCATGAAGGTAGCAGCGGAGTAAAAGCCAGCTTCAAAAACCTAATAAGTTTCCTCAGCAAATGCAATGATTGCATCCCTCGTAGACCTACCTCTCCGGAAGCCATACTGGTTATTATTTATTATTTTGCATGTATCTAGGTAGACAACTATTTGATTAAACAACACCTTTTCAAGAATCTTTGATAAAATTGGTAAAAGTGAAATTGGTCTGAAATTATTAATATCCGACCTATTCCCTTTTTTGTGAACAGGTATGACAATGGCACTTTTAAGGCAGTCAGGAAATATACCAGCTTTAATGCATGAGTTAATTAATTTTGACAAGGGCTCAATTAAAATATCGATTGCTCCCTTGAGTAGGTTGGAAGTTATTCCATAAACATCATTGGTATTTGAGTTCTTTAAGTTCCTTACAATATCACGAATACTTGTTTGACTTACTTCAACGAACCTAAAATATGCACCTCCTGTGGAAATATTAAGTTGACTTAATAGATTAATAGGATCAACATTGGTATTGGGCAAGTCATTTATTACGTTTTCGGCTACATTACTAAAAAATTCGTTAAAAATGATTGCATCGATGTTACAATCTTGATCACAGTTAGACTTTACAGTATTTATAAGAGACCACATAGCCCCAGGATTATTACCAGAATCTTGCAGGAATTTTAAATTAGCTGCAAGACGAGCTTCCTTAACAGCCTCTCGGTATTTTTGTTTTTGGATTTTATAATGGTCTGTCAACTCAGGGATAATTATAGAAGCTTCTCTTATTAATAATAGAGTTTCACGCATTTTTCTGAGATCATCACTGTACCAGTCTCCTTTTTTATTTTGCTGATTTACACGAACTCGTTTTTCAGGAAAGGATTCATTAAGACAATGCTGGATTATATCTATAAATTTGTTGAATGTAAAATCAATGGTACAGTTTATATTATTTATAAAACTCCAATCAGTCGTAGATAGTAAATGAAAAAATATAATTTTTTTAAAAACTTACATCGGTTTAACCAAGTCATTTTGTCGTACCACCTATATCCTAAGTCGTACCTAGGAGCTAAATTAAACATCAGTGTATCTATTGAACCTTTGGTTTATTATAGGATTCGTAGCTAAAGCATTTAATTGCAGTTTTATTTCTTGATTATAGATGTCCAATGAAATAGTGCGTAAAAAGTTTTCAATCACAACTATAGAAGCGTAAATATCTTATTACCGAGACTTGGTTAAACGATACAATTTTAAGCAGTGAATTTAATCTATTCAATTTTGATATATACAGAAAAGATAGATCTGCATTGACCTGTGATAAAGTAAATGGTGGCGGTGTTTTAATGTAGTAAGAAAACAGATACACTCGGTTCTATTACCATCATCTGAAAATGTGGAAGAATTATTTATTCTAGTTAATAATAATTTAATAGTTGATGCTTTATATATTCAACCATCATCATAAATTAATAAATATTAAGAACATATGTAATACGGTTGAGTGTTTATATGATCGATATCCTGAAGCAATTTTTTTAATTTGTGGTGATTACAATTTGCCTAAGGCGTCTTGGTCCAGCAATCACATTATTATATTGAATAATAATAATAATGAAAGTACTGCACAGTTGTTAGCTGAATATTTTGAGTTCTATCAAATATTTCAAAATAATAATATTCCTAATTCTCGAAGAATATTCTTAGATTTATTTTTTTCCAATGTAAATGATTGCTCCATAGCATTAGCGTCTGAACAATTAGATGATGATACTGTACATCATTCTGCATATGAATTAAATATTGGATTAACTGGCTGCCGTAACATTGTTCAGAAAGAAGACTTGACATATGATTACAAAAATGGCGATTATTTGGGTTTCAATAACTTTTTAGCTTCAATTGATTGGAAAAGTATGTTCAAAGATAAAAATGTAAATGTCTATGTACAATTATTTTATGATATTCTGAACTATGGCATTAGTTTATTTATCCCACAGCGAATTTGTTTTCAGAGCACCTTTCCTAAATGGTTCAATTGTCAATTAATTAATTTAATGAAACGTAAACGTCGTATGCATTCGGAATGGAAGCTTTCAGGTAATTATGAGACCTATGTACAATTTAGTCAGTTAAGATCACAATGTAAGAACCTTAGTGAACAATTATTTCGCAGATTTATATTACGAGTCGAATCTAGTATAAATGATAATTCCAACTATTTTTGGTCCTTTGTTCGTGATCAAACTAGAACAAATGGCTGCCCTGAGAGTATGCATTTTAAAGAAGAGGTGTCAAATAATGGTAAAAGTTGTGCCAATTTATTTGCGAAATATTTTTCATCTGTTTATGATGATCAAGATTTAAATAATACGCTCACGTATAAAACATGCGATATATTAAATTTTGAAAAATTTAGGATTGACATAAAAGACGTCTATAGCTCTATAGAAAAGCTTGTTGATACCTGTGCCTCTGGACCGGATGGCATTCCACCTTTTCTATTGAAAAGATGCATTTTTACGATTACTATACCGTTATTTCG
Organism: Ontholestes murinus; assembly: GCA_963969525.1. NCBI lineage: Eukaryota > Metazoa > Arthropoda > Insecta > Coleoptera > Staphylinidae > Ontholestes > Ontholestes murinus. The sequence continues at coordinate 29,670,685 of OZ018390.1, forward strand.
TTTATTTAATGTATGTCTTGAGAATGGATGCTTTCCTGATTTATGGAAAATTAGTTATATAACTCCTTTGTATAAATCTGGACCTAGAAATAATATTAAAAGTTATAGGGGTATATCTCTTCAATCCACAATACCTAAAATGCTAGACGCTATAATTGCAGAGCAATTAAGCTGAAACTGTCGTGGTATTATGATTGATGAGCAGCATGGTTTTGTTAATGGCAGATTTACCGTTTCCAATCTGTTGTGTTTCAAATCCTATGTGATTGAGGCTTTAGAGAATGGTAACCAAGTAGACACAATTTATACAGACTTCTCTAAGGCCTTTGACAAAATTAATCATAATATTTTGTTAATCTAATTGGAAGCGATGGGACTTTGGCTACAAAGTTATTTGGTAAAGCGTCAACAAATTGTTCGTATTCAAAATTACTCCTCAGATATTATCAGTGTTCCCTCAGGTATACCTCAGGGATCTCACTTCGGTCCCATTCTGTTTTGTTTATTTATAAATGATATTGCTAAAAAAATTTATTCTTCTCAATGCCTTTTATATGCCGATGATTTAAAGCTCTTCTTTAAAATACAAGATTATAATGATTGTGTAGCCTTGCATGAGGATTTAATACGTTTAACTGAGTGGTGTGATAAAAACAAACTATATCTCAATATTGAAAAATGTTCAGTTATGACAATTAGTAAGCGTAGGCATCGAATTGAATACGATTATCTTATAGGTAGCAATAAGTTAAAAAGAAATACCTTAATCAAAGATCTAGGTGTTACATTTGATGAGGGGCTTACGTTTTCCAATCATATCAATCAATCAATCAATTTATTTTTATCAATAAATTATTTATTTACAAAAAGAACATACATTAATGGGTGAGTTATCTAAATTTGATTTGTATCTTATAAAAAAAAACCTATATGTAAATATTTATATAAGGACTAAGAACTATTTGAGATCTATTCTAAAATTCTAGAACTTAAAAATCTAACATATAATTGAATTAAAATAATCTAAGTACTAGTCTAACTATAAAAGAGAACTTAAAATCTAAATATACACATGAATTAAAATTGGTGTAAATAATCTAAAATATAGTCTATAGTATAAAACTTAAAAATCTAGATGTAAAACACATTAAAATTAATATATTAATATAATAATAATAAATATCGAGGAATTAAAATAAGTTAAGATATAAAAATGAAACTTTTACATATTTAAAAAATACACGCACATACACGCGCATTCACAAATAAATAAATGGCGAGAATGTTTACATGTTATCATCGCAGTATTTAATATACTCATCTATGGTATAGAAAGAGTTATCTAGAATTATTTGTTTTAATGTTTTTTGTAGTATTTTATTTGGTAAAATTTTTAGAAAATGTGGAAATTTATTGTAGAGTTGAATAGGTTGTACTATACAGGAGTTTTGCACATAACTGTGTTTATGCTTGGGAATCATGAGATTTCTATTCCTAATATTATAGGGGTGTTCACTTTGCCAGATGTTGAATAAATGTATATTGTTAATTACAAATGTTATTGATTCGAAGATGTATAGACTTATTAGTGGCATGATCCTCAGGTTTTTGAATAATTCGCGACAGCTCGTATTCGGTTTTCTATTACCTATCTTATTATCTTTTGCACTACAAATACCTTTTGTATGTTTACTTGTGTAGTACAACCCCAAAAAAATAATGCCGTATGATAACTGTGATTTGCAGTATGACATATAAACAAGCTTAGCAGCTTCCTGTCTAATGTCATTTCTTGATGAATATATTAGGTATGAATACTTTGTAACCGCTGAGCATATTTTGTTTACATGCTGATCCCATTTTAGGTCATTTTGTATTAATACCCCCAGGAAATTTACATTGTTAGTTTTCGTTATATTCTCGCCATTTAATAAAATATGAGCTTGCCCCTTTGGTGCCCCAAGGTTCATAACATATGTTTTTGCTGGATTTGATATCAAGTTATTGGAATCAATGTTATAACATGCAAAGCTTCTAAAAAGTTGGGTTTTGTTATTCGTTTCAGTAAACCGTTATCTATGAAGACGATAAAGCTATTATATCTCTCTTTGGTAAGACCATGCTTGGAGTACGCATCTCCAGTCTGGTATCCTCATTATAACAATGCCATAGAAAGAATACAGTCAAGATTTATAAAATTAATTTCTTATCGTTTGAATGGGAATTATAATCATTTGGAAGTTAATTTAAGCCCATTAAACTTACAAAAGCTACAACATTGTAGAATATTGGCAGATTTATACTATTTATTTATACTTATTAGTGGTCTAATTAACTGCCCATTTCTTTTAAATCAAGTAAACTTTAATTTTATTCAGCCTAGATGGACTAGGCAAATGTTTACTTTTCGTCCAAATATTCATTTAACTAATTATGGCATAAATACTCCAATATGCAGAATGATGCGCTTTGCGAATGTTGTTTCGAATAGATTTAATATTAATTTTTTTCATCAAAATTTTGGTAGCTTTAAGACTCAAATTAAACGAATCGACTTTGAATTCTTTCAGAATACTTAATATATGTTTCATGATTTATACCTTATATTTTGTTTATTGAAATATTATTAAGACTGGTATCTATATGTACCATATGTATATATGTATATGCGATTTAGTTTTAATCATGCATGCACACAACATTCTGTTATGTATTATAAAAATGGTGTATCCGTAATAATAAATAATAAATAAATGAATAATAAAACTATCCAAGCAGTGTGTAAAATGTAAACAAATCAAATTTAGCCGAGAAACAAACGACTAATAGTAAAATTATGAAGAAATCTACAAATCCACCAAATAATAATTCAGCAGAAATGTCCAGATTAATTTGAAGAAATCGGTTGAAAAGATTGCATACAATGTAAAATTAGCGCTCTCAATGGACAAGTCAACTACGTCTGTAGGGTTGCCGTCGTCGCCGAATATTAATGAAGAGCCGACTGTAAAAAGTAACACCACAACTGAGAGAATAAATAAAAAGGATGAATTTACATTAAAGGAGAATCTAATCTACTCCCACTTCTACATCACCGAGCTTGATCCGACAGTAACACTGTCTTAATCAACATATTTTATCAATCAACATCAAGGATTCCATATGTGTAAAAATGGTATCTAAAAGACCAGAGGACTACTCGTCGTTCAAACTATCTGTAATGCAATCGGATGCTGTTATCAAAGAGCCCAGCAGTCTGTGGCCGGAAGGAGTATTCATCAACATTAATATTAAACAAATTACCGCTAATAGATTTATTCTTGTTGCAGGAAAATATAGATATTCTATGTGTATCTGAACATTGGATCCCATTTAGTAAACCCTTGCCGTCAATAGAAGGTTTCTGTGTTGGAGCTTACTTTTCTAGAAGTCAGTACATTCGTGATGGTGTAGCAATTTATCTAAAAGATACGTATAGATTTAAATCAATAGCAACTATGCAATTGAAATATATTTTGAAGTTTGCTGCATACAATTAAATATAGGCGATCTACGTGCTGTAATTCTGCGTATATATAGGTCCCCTTCTGGTTGCCTTAACACATTCATTGAAAAATTAGAACTTCTTTTAAGGAAGAAAATGTACAGTAATTCAAAAATAATTCTATGTGGTGACTTAAATATTGACCAAACAAGAAATAACTGCAATTATAAGCTTTTTGATAATGTCGTATCCTCTTACGGTCTTAAATCGAGAAATAATGAACCTACGAGAGTATTTACTAACATATACGGCGTTACATCATCATCATGTATTGATTACATTGTAACAAATCTAGATTAGAAATTAGTAAACATTGACGTTGTTCCAGCAAATATTGGCGACCATTTATGCCTCATAGCAACTCTTAATATCAAAGCCAAGCATGAAATATTTCAGATAAATCATGGGCAAATTAATGAATTTAACTTAGCTGTCTTGAGTCATAGCTTAAAAGGCATAAACTGTAACACTATCTATCAGGAGTGTGATATCAATTTAAAATGTAAATATATCTTAGATAGTATATCAATGTACTTGCACCGATGCTGTCCTCAACAAATAAAATTCGTCTCTGGCAACGAAAACAAACAGTGGGTAACCAGTGCAATAAAGGAAAAAACGCATATTTCAGAAGCTTGTTCTGAAAGCACAGAAGATAAAAAGTTGCAGATGACATATAAACAAAAAAAATAGGAACTAAAAGCTGAAGTAATACCTGCGAAAAAGAATTTCTATTCGAACTTGATTAAAAATTCGGTAAATATTATTAGAACAACTTGGAATATTATTAATACTAATTTAGGTCGTAAAACGAGAAAAAAATGCCTAAATCTCTCACAGTGTAGAATAATAATATATCTGACTCGGCTGAAATGGCACTTTGGTAACTACTTCCCAAGTATTATACCAGAAATAAAAAAAATACTTTAGAAAATACATCACCAGTAAATTGTACCACCAGTAGTACTGTAATGTTAAATTCATTTTTTCCATGCTATTACAGACGTGGACATTTGGAATACATTCAGAAAATTTAATAAAAATGCGCCTGGTCCCGATGGGATTTCTTTAATGACATTAAAATCAATAATCAATGTCATACTTCCCCACTTAGTATATCTCTTTAATCTATCTCTCAGTGAATGTAAATTTCCTGAGAGTTTAAAAATAGGACGCATACTACTAGTTTTTAAAGATGGAAATGATGATGACATGAGTAGATATAGACCCATATCTATACTTCCTATTATTTCGAAATTACTAGAAAAATTAGTCTATACTCAAATGCTTGATTACCTTAATATAAAAAATTATTAACGGTAGTCAGCATGGTTTCATGCCCCAAAAATTAGTGGAAACTGCTCTTTGTTCATTTATGATCTATGTTATTAATACACTTGGCAACAAAAAAATTATTATTATCTTGCTCTTTGATTTAACAAGAGCTTTTGACTGCGTAAATCCACAAATTGTTTCAGAAAAACTCAACACCTATGGTTTCAGGGGTCATGTGTCTTCTTCTGTCTTACTTGACGAATAGAAGTTTTTTTTTGTTGAAATAAATGGTAAAAAATCTTCAAATAAGAAATTATTGTATGGTGTATCTCAAAGGTCAGTTCTTGGGCCACTATTTTTTTTACTTTTCATCAACGATTTACCAGAATATATAGCATGCAATTCTATTTTATTTGCGGATGATACGGGTGTAGTAGTTACAAGTTGAGCAATTTAATTTCAAGTGCATAGATGTAATATTATCAATAAACTCTTGGTGCACACGTAATAAACTACTTCTAAACGCTGCTAAAACTGTATGTATGCATATTAGCAAAAGAAAACAATTACCCGACGACTTCAAAATTGAAGTAAATAATGTGCAATATTCACTAAGTGACTGTGTGAAATACCTGGGTGTCTTTATAGACCGGAAACTCTCATGGGAAAACCATACTGATCACGTATGTAAAAAATTAAGCCAAGCATACTTTGCTATTTCGCAAATGAAGCAACAAATGGACCTTAATGCACTGATAGCTAACTACTACTCTCTCGCTTACTCTCATATGTCGTATAACATTTTGGCGTGGGGTCGGTCTGTTGAGGCAGAGAAAGTATACATGGCACAAAAAAAATATTCGAGCTATTTTTGATATAACAAGAAAGAATACGTGCAAAAACGCATTTGTGGCCCATAAATTGTTAACACTAGCCTCAATTTATATTTATAAAACGGTGTGTTACATTAAGCGAAACATCCACAGCTATACAACGCATAATCATAATTATCTAACTTGACAGTGTAATTTATTAAAACGAGAGAAACACCATACACTTTTTAACAAGTCGTTCTTATTTAATGGGAAAAAAATTACTATTCTTTACCGGAAGAGATAAAGCCACTTGACTTTACACAATTTAAAAAATATATTAAAGATATACTGCTAACCAGAGCTGCATATTCAGTTGAGAATTTCACATTCTGCCTTCTATTGACGGTAACAATATATATGTATATACATAAGTATGGTTCTGTGTGTCAGTGTGGGTGTGTATAAATGCATGTGTGTACATGTGTATTTATATATATACAATATATTCTAAGGTTATATATGTATATTTCTTTTTCTTTTTCTTTTGACGTTCACATCTTACTTGTACGATGTATCATATATTGTATCTTGTGGCTTACGTGAATAAAGTTATTATTATAATAATAATAATAATACACGCTTGAGCGTATCTCTCACCTTGTCTTCGCCAAACATTTACATGCCTATCTGATGAATCACGATTCATCGGAAAACAATACAAGACTATAATCCGCTATTGTCCAAGCCAAGTGTTCTCGTGCAAAATTCAACCTCGTAATCCGGTGTTTACGGCAAAGGGGCAGTCCAGTAGCTCTAGTTCGAGAAGATAACCCAGCAGCATGAAATCGCCTCCTAACTGTCTTATCACTTATGTTTACATTTCTTACGTCATACAAATGATTTCAAAGAGAAACAGCCGCAACCGTTCAGTTTCTCAAAGCACTAGAAGCACTAGCTGTTGTAGTCTTGTCTCGCCCTGAAACAGGTCTTCGAGTGAGCAGACCAGTCTCTACGTACCGCCGATATATTCGTTGCACACTCGAGAGACCAATGTTTCTTATAGTTTCGGCCGTCTTTAAAGCCACCACAATTCGTGTCGCAATAACAGAATTTATGCTAACTGCATTACTGCATTTTATCTGTAAGAATAATTACATTTCCCGGTATTTGAAAATAGTGTAAACTGCTAAAAGTATTCTATGCTATTCTTATCTTCTAAAGGGTATTTCAATAGGGACTTCTGAACTTTAGCAGCTGATACTGACCATAATGTTGATGCTACATCTGTCGAATTGGCTGTCTTGTATTCATTTTTTCTGCCAAATCATCGTGGATAGATATAACGTTCAACTACAATGCAAATGATAAAATTGTTTTATCAAAATGGTTGTTTGGTTCGGGCAACGTTCCTAGTGCTTCGCTCATTTTATGGTCGCCATAATCGTCCTACTGGATAAATTTGAGCCCCCTGGTTCAGTAAACAAGGAACCAACACTCGCACGACGACTAAACGCAAGATCTGCCGAAACAATCGCGGCTGTCGGTGAGAGTCGCTCACAGACAATTTTGTATTGTGACTTGGGCCTGCACCTGTACAAATTTCAACTGACTCTAGAGCTGTAGATAAACAACCATACACAACGACGTGTGTTTGCTGAATGGGTCCTGAAGCAGTTGGAAACTAACCTAAATATCGAGGAATCTATTCACAATTCTCACGATGAGGAATTGTTACAAGTGGATAATGATAAATGGGAAACAGTCCGAAATCGTCGCAAATACAAACAGCGTACTATTTTAGGTACATCCAAAAGTAGTGCTATTAAAGGGATTCCCCAATTTAAATATATACATGTATTTATGTTAGATCCTAAACTTACTAAGGATGAACTCACTAATTATCTAAACAGCTGCAGTTTTGATAATGTGAGGTGCGAAAGCTTAAACTCTAGACGACCCGAAGAATACTCTTCTTTTAAAGTGGACGTACCGTCAAATCGCATCGACGACTTGAAGAAACCTGACATCTGGCCAGAGGATGTACGCATAAATAATTTTTTTCTAACCGCTCAGAAGAAACTGCCTGCGAAATAAAAGTGCTGTTTATCAACATACAGTCAATACGCAACAAATGTGATGAATTGGGTTATTTTTTAGCAGATAAACACTTCAATTTTATTTGTGTATCGGAACATTGGCTCTTCGATGAGGAATGTCAAATTTCCTCAGTGGGAAATTTGTTTTCAACCACTTTTTTTGCGCGTAAAAGCAGTAAACACGGCGGAACAATAATGTATGCAGATGAAACTGCATCTATTAAAAATTATAATAATATTACTGGAACATTATCTGTTGAAAAAAATAGTGAATTATCTTGTGTATTTGTTCATAACGTAAATTGTTATTTAGTTTGTGTTTATCGTTCTCCTAATGGAGATTTTAATGAGTTTATTATAATTTTATCCCAATTATTAGAACGGCTTAATCTTAAACGAGGCAATATCATACTTGGGGGTGATTTTAATATACTTTTTAACACCAATGGATACAAGGAATTATATATTACTGATATTCTTGCTAGCTATGGCTTACACAAATTAATAAGTTTTAAGACCAGAAGGGAAAACTGTTTAGATAATGTGTTCATAAACATACCTTTAAATGATATAAGACCACGTAATCTAGAAACTTATTTATCGGACCCCAGCGGTATTTTATTAAGTATAACTATGTCTACATATGAAAATAGTATGCCACCACCGCTTGTTAGGGTAATTACTAACTTAGGTAAATTTAATTTGTATCATAGAATAGGAAATATAAGTTGGAATTTCATATCGGATATTTCATTAAGTCTGAATTATAAATGGGAGCATCTACTATCAATTTTAACATCTAATGTGAAATTGTGCTTTCCGACAAAAAAAATAAAAAATAAAGAACGCAGAAAGGTTTGTAATTTCAGCAATGAAATAAAAGATATGCGGGAAAAATTAAATACAATAAGTGACATCTACAGTAAGTACCCTTCAAATGAATTAAAGATTAAAAGAAACAATTTACGTAATAGCTATAGATCTTTAATCAAAGATACTCGAAAGCGAGAATCAGGGAAATATATTAGCAAAGCTGTAAATAAGACAAAGGCAATGTGGTCACTAATTGATTTCGCTAGGAAAAAATTGAAGAAACGAATAAACGATTGTCACTTTTCTTGTGATGAATTTAATCATTTCTTCAGTAATATTGCAGAAAAACTAATAGGAAATCTGCCTATTTCAGCATTTGATCACTTAATTAAAATTAAAGAATTTCTGAATTTTAAATTTAATGAAGTTTCCCCAATAGTTGTTAGAGATGCAATACAGGATATAAAAACAGTAGGTGTGAGGATATTTATTGTTTATCTGTGATCCATATTAAATGCACACTTGACATAATGATTACTCCCCTCACAAAGATAATTAATGAAACACTAGTCACCGGGATTTTCCCAGATGCTCTTAAAATGGCTAAGATAATACCAATATTTAAGTCTGGCGACGAGCGTGACTTGAATAATTACAGACCAATTTCAATCTTGCCAATTCTATCTAAGGTAATTGAAAAAATTATGAAAAGTCAAATACTAAACTATTTTGAAACAAATGGCCTTTTTAGTAAAAGTCAGTTTGGTTTCAGAACTAACATGTCAACTTTGAATGCTATCCTTGCTCTCAATGAACTGATCATGAACGCTTTTGGAAATAAAAATGTCTCAGTTGTTTCGTTCATTGATCTGAGCAAAGCGTTTGATTGTGTCTCGCATGACCTACTTATACAAAAATTAAAAGCGTATAACTTCACAGATACTAGTATTAATCTTATTAAGTCTTATCTAAGTAATCGATGCCAATGTGTTCACTTCGATGAAGTACTATCGAAATCTGCAAAGATAAAATATGGGGTTCCGCAAGGTTCTATTCTGGGACCTTTACTGTTCTTAATCTTTATAAACGACCTTCCTTTACAAACTAATAGTGCAAACACTGTCTTATTTGCTGATGATTCTACTATCATAAGTGATGGTGGAAACATTCAAGACACAGAAGCAAGAAATGAGTTAGCAATGAACCAGGTAAAAACATAGGCTGCCAAAAATAAACTTGTCCTAAATGATAGTAAAACAAAAAAAATTGTGTTTAGTTTGAAAAAAGGAAAACAAATGATGAGTCATTGTTTCCTAGGAATGTCTCTTGCTACATCGCTTGCAAAAAATGTTTTTTTCTTACGCAATCTTGTGGGTAGAGTGCCGGCGAATATAATTAAAATTGCTTACCATAGTCTAATCGAATCACGTTTAAGATATGGAATTCTGGCTTGGGGACATGCTTCATGTAGGCATCGAATATTTAGACTACAACGCAATGCAGTACGCATACTAGGAGAAGCTAAATATAGAGACGATTGTAAGCTAATTTTTATACGTTTAGAGAAAAACCAACATAAGTACTCCAATTTAGAACATTCTTATGCAACCCGACATATAGAAATCGTTCAAATAAACAAAATAAGACTTACAAAATCCTGTAACCGTACGAACTATTGGGCTATTATAGTAATTAACGTTCTAAGTCCGGGAACACATACTTTACAGTATGAGTGAGACATTTAAAGACGAGGCGACAAAGGAGCCGAGTCTTGAAATTCGAAACGAGTACTGTAAAAAGTGTTCACGGATGAATGTCGTTATGTATTTTATTTCATTCTGTGTCAAATTGCGTTTTAAAGAAACATTGAAATTAATTTAAAAATAATTTAACAGATGCTCCAAATCTAGTTACATTTTCGTAACATGATTAGCAACGGTTGTTTGGAAAATGTTTAATTTGTTTAAATAATTTGTTGTGTCAAAATGAATTCTTATGCAAATTGCCCAGAAATTGTAAATCCTCCAGTAATTGTAAGAAAATCTGAAGAAGCGTGTGCGAAATTAATACCTATTAAGTTTGGTGAAAGGTATCAAAAACAATTCAGCCATTTTTGTGAATGGAAAGCAGAAAATAATGTGATGAAAATTACGGAAGAAGTTATGTTGGCCTATTTTTTAGATTTGGTAAGAATTTAAATGATTACATTTATTATTTTATTTGTGAACTAATGTTTTTAGTCTTCTTTTTGGCCGAAATATTCCATGATAAAATCAACATTAATTGCGAATGAAAATCTTGACATATCTCGTTTTTCTAAAGTGGTTAATTTTGTGTTTCCAATAGCAACACTTTACCGGACCGGTCGTTTTTTGTGTTTTCCCGGATTGAAACTGTTGACGTAAAGTATTGGAATTTGACAAAGTATGAAATAAAATTTTATAACAAATAACCAAATGATTGGAAAGTCTTACCAATTAAACAGTTCAAGAAAATAGTAGTGCATTTGTTAACAGAGAACTGCTTCTATTCTTTTGAGGAATTCCTAAAATGCACAATTTCCATTTCACATTCATAAGGTAATTTTTGATAAGTTGTGTCGTAGTTTTGTAATTGTTGTAATTTTTTAATTTGTTCATTTCTATATTTAACTATCAGATATTTTAAATAGTTTTATTATTCTTTTAACCATTTTAACAAATGATATTTTAATTTTAAAAATTTGATACCCTTTTAAATATTTTCTTTCTTCGTATTATAATAAATTTTATTTTTTTATCTAACTGTGACATTATTTTAATATATTTTATTTTTTTTATCTCTTGATTTTACTGTGATAATATTTTAAATATTTTATTTGCATGTTTTCATATACTTCTTATTTAATTTTATATTGCTTTATTTATTTATTTATTTATAAGATGTATCCATTGGAATTACTTCTCGTATTATATTGCCTCCGTTTAAAATTTATTTTTTTAGCTTTGTATGTATTTTTATTGTATTTTTTTATCTTTTTGTGTATTTTTAATGTATTTTGTATTTTAATGTAAATGATTCATAATTGTTCTCTCCGTAATATTATATAACATTATTGTATGCATTATTTTATCTAATTATTATTATTTTTTGTCTTGTTATATATGTGACGTATGTAAGACATTGCTGTCAAAACATGAATAAAGCACTTACTTACTTACTTACATCAAAAATCATCAATTTCTTTAAGAACCACGTTGACCAGGCCACCAGCGTCAACGGCGAGCGCAATAGGTCGATGATTACCAACTTCTTTTGTCCTGAAATATAACATATACTGTGGCTTCCAGTGCTTCACCGCAATTATTATAAATATGATAGCTAATATTTGTATAATCCGAATTCAACTGTCCAAATTATGGTTGCTATTTTTATATGTAATAATAGTAATAATAATAATAATGGTGTTATTAATATTTTACATATTTTACGCAGGTAACAGGTCTTAGTAATCGTTTTTTTATAATCATCAAGATAATGGCAGATGTAAAGTATACATTAAAATTATAATAAATATATAAAACATTCAAAATTCCTTGCCAACTTTTTTCTACGCTTCCCATGTCAAATGTGTATCTCTAACAATACCTAAGAACTTAACGGATTGATTTTCGCCTATTTTGGCTTACTTCGGGGAAAATGTTAATTCGACTATTTTATTAGCATTCAATTTTAGTGTATTGCAGTCGAACCAATCGTTGGCTCTTCTGATTGCTAAGTCTAATCTAGCTCTTGTTTCTTCGACATGATTTCCGCACAATGGTACGGTTGTGTCATCAGCATATAGGACTGTTGGACGTCGGGAGACTGGGTTAGAAGGTCATTTATATATATTAGGAACAGAAGCGGGATTTGACCTTTGTGTGACGTTTTAATATTAAATATGACAAATTGGCTTCTATTTGACATAAGTAACCTTCAGTTTTCCGGACTGAAGTAAAAATATAACTTTCTCAAAAGAATTGATCTTGAGACACAATCAAATGCTTTGCTTAAGTCTAGGAGATTACTTCTCATTACATCACCATTTTCGAAAACATCTATGATGTTATTTACAAAAGAAGTGATTGCTGATGTTGTTGACCTTACACGTCTCAAACCAAACGAGAATTTGTTAAAATATTATTCTGCTCTAAGAAATTAGTTATTTGTTCTACCATTATTGACTCGATTTAGACAAAATAGGTTCGTTGGATCTTGCGTCGTACGTCACAAACTATCGCTTCAAAAAACGACGAAAGTTTTACAGTGCGTTCTTTTTCTAACGCATTTGGTTTACTTTATCAGACTGAATGTTTTTGCGTCGTTTCTCGAAGCGATAATTTGTGACGTACGACGAAAGATCCAACGAACAGACTATAAGATTGAAATTGGTAGGTAGTGGTTTTTGTCATTTTCGATCTTTAAGGGATCCGAAAATTTTCCTGTTCTTAAAGATCTATTGATTCGTTTTGTAATTGGTATTCCAAAATATCAATTACCAATCTTATTGAATACATATTTATTCCATATATGTCACAGCTGATCTTGTTTTCAACATTTAATATTGTATCACGGACTTTTGCAAATGACACTTCTTTAAATTTAAAGTACTGATAATTTGTTTGTGTGCTTGCATGGGTCATCATGGCTATATGATCATCGCTACAATCAGGAATGGTATTAATAATATTTTTTTGCAATGGTTGCAAAATACTCATTAAATTCATTCGGAATAATAATTACCTCCTTATTATTATTAATATATTTTTATGTTCTTTAGATTTAATAATATCCAAGATTACTTTAGAACAATTGACGAAAGAGTTTATGTAACGTTCATTAGATTGTTGTTCTCTTATAAGTCTGTTATTTCTTATTATGAAGAGCTTTATATTGCAACTCCGTATTTTCGTTTCTAATTCATTTCTAAAGTCACGAAGTAAATACAATTGGTCTCTCATTTGTTTGAGTTCGAGCCGAAACTATTGAATATTACTTTTATTATTAGAAATTTGTACTTGTTTCTCCGGGAATGCAGTTTTATAGGAAAGACTGACGATGTTAATAAAAATGTCACAAGAAGCATTTATATCAGTTTCTCTGTTTTGTATCTTCTCCCAATTATAGATATAAATAAGCTAAAAAAAATAAATTATCGTCTGCAATTAGTTAGAATAGTATGTAGTTCTATATATGTGCCTCAAGGTTTTAACACGCAGCAGCTTTTAAATTTATTGGTTTAAACGTGTTACTTGCGATATGCTTTTTGGATGACCTTACCTGCACATGGGGACTTCCAGAACCCCAAGTTGAAAAATTACTTAAAAAATTCTTCTATCCTCTATATAGGATTACAGAACTGTACAAAAGTTTTAATTGGTACATTATGGACTAGAAAAATCAGCCATACTAGAGAGTTAATTCTTTTCCCTCGAGGATTGAGAAAATAAGTTAGGAAAATTCTTAATATGCATTTTTCTTTAAAATTCGTAAAACTCTTATTTAGTTATAGGAAGACTTGAAATTGTAGGTAATGGTGTATTTTATACTATATTCCAAAGAAATAAATACAGTACAAGGGCTTCTTTCAAAAAATTTTCTTGCAAAAAACTACAGTCAAATATATAAAAAGATTATTCCATGTAAAAAATGGGTATTTTTTAAAATAAAATAAATTAAATGCCACCACAATGAAGACATAAATAGACACAAATAATTAAAAAGTACTTTTAAGAAAAGATGGGTCCCACAGGAAGGGTTAATAGGTTAAAGTTATTATCATGTTTCTAGCTCTGAATAATTTATTTCGTCTGTTCCATTATTTGCTGTGGTTTAACTGAAATTTACTGAAGAAGGCGAATAATATTGTAGCAACATTTCACTCCTCAAATTCCCACACTAGTAGTTTAATCAACACGAAAAAAAAATTACTTATTGCAATTTTTAGTCCTTTATTATAATCGCCAAAGATTGATTCAAATCTCTTTTAATTCGAGGTTTGTCTCAAACTGCCTCTGATAATCTTTTTGCTTTTTTCTAAAAGCTCCTTTCCAATCATGTTTCAATATTCCATTTCAATGATTCTGTTGAAAGCCTTTGGTATTTAGATGATATGTGTCTTTCCAAATCTAAGAATAGATATTATTTTACCATGAATACTAACAGATTCTTTAATTGCAGTTGCACTTCGAAATGTTGTTTGTCAAACATTATGCATTTAGTAAAATATCAAGAATAATAGTCCAAGGAAAACTAGTAGCTGTCAGTAGTTGGCTAGAGTTTTCATCAGTATAGTAGTCTAGAAAAAACAGTATGGGCGTGTTTTAGCCAATTCGCTATATAGTTTTCTTGATTTGTCTGTGGTTATCCATTCAAGCAAAGTTAGAAAATATATGGCACATCTATGGTAATATATTGATTGATGGTTCACCTGGAGAGTTAAATAAATATTTATTTAAAAAAAAGAAAAAAATTGTTTTAGTCCATAAATACAAATCAAACTACATCAAAAATATAATTTATATAAAAAGGACTATTATATAATAATAAAATATTCTGTAAAATTTGAAACAGATTTTTGTAACTAAATTTATTTAAAAAAACGATTTATTTCCTTAATACGTAATAAAATCTACTTTTCTTTGCTTGTTAATAAAATTGTCAATATTAATAGCCTTTCTTGAGACATCGTGGCTCGCAGAATAGATAGTATTTGTAAAATTATTTTTATGTTGGGTGAATATTGGCGTCAAATTTTCTGTATGCATCTTCTTGTAATTGTTCTTTTAGTTTATTTTTATTTTGCCATTGTAATTTTCAAAATTACAATTCAGACTTAATTGCATGTTGCATTTTCAGGTAAAATTTAATTTAAATATGTTGCAACAGATTTTAAAGTGACATCTAAATCTTCACCAGTTTGTTGTCAATAAAACACTAGGTATTATTGTGTTAAAAGTGAAAAAAATCATCGTGTCTTTATTATATCTGTATTGCAGATCTGTAAAATTATTCAGGAGAGGTAAATATATATTAATTCGATAAAAATCTTCTCTTCAGTTGAGAGGAACCTAAAACAGCGAACCACGTACATGCAAAAGTGCATAAAATAGTAAATAAGTAGTGTTAAAATATATAAAACTAAAAGGAAGTGGAAAATAAAGAAAAGTACAAAAAGAGAATATCGACAGCCCTGAATATGGATTTTAAGGTTTCCAAATGAGCAATAGAGAATAGAAAAAGATAGAAGAACCGAAGCAACGAAACAAAACGTTGTAACAACAACATGTCACAAAATTAAAACAAATGAAGATGAAAACAAAGACAAAAGGAGGCAAATCTAAATATAGCTAAGAACGATGTGGAAATGGAGGAACTAAAAAGCATGTTTAAATTCTTGATAAGAGAAATGGCAAAAAACTCAAAAGAACTAAAAGAAGAGATTAGAAAACTAAAGAAAGAAATGAATAATAAAGAAGAGAAGTTAGAGCTAGAAAAGCAAGAGATGTTAAAAAGAATCGACAACCTGGAAACAGAGTGGAAAAGAAAGAACAGCAAATTAATAAAAAAGAATATCATAATGACAGGCTTAGCAGCAGAGGCAAACCAAGAACAGAAGGAAGTCGAGCATTTCACATTAAATAGAGAAAAACAAAAAATATGAGTTGAAGTTGGGACATGAGAAACAAAACAACAAATAATAAGTGCTAAAGGAAATTTAAGAGGGTCCAAGATATACATAAATAATGACCTAGCACATGAAAAAAGATGCGTACAAAAACTAGAGAAATAGCAAAAGGAAAGATAGTAAGAATAGGATACCGAAAGATAACAATAAACGGAGAGGAGTACGAATATTAAATCAACTAATAGAAAAGCAAATATATAAGAAGACCTCACAGCGAGAAAATGGTACAAGAAAAAAGTTAAATATAATAACAATGGGAATATGGAATGAAATAAGTATTCAAAGAAAAGAAAATGGGTTAATAGAAGAAATGAAAAATACGGAAAAAATATAATATACGAGGCAAGGCAGGAATGATCTACAACACAATAAAGAAAAAATTCTCAGAGAAAAAAGAGATTACAAAAACAATAAAAACAGAAGTATATAAAAGAATTGTAAGACATTCACTGCTATATAGTAGTGAATCATAAGTAACCGCAAAAAGTAATAACAGCAAAACCAGTGCAATGGAAATGAGATACCTAAGAAAGATAGAGGGAATTACAAGAAGAGACAGAATACGAAATATAGAAGTAAGAAAACAGCTCAATATTAAACCAATAATATAATAGAAGAGAGAGAATAATGATAGTGGGGTCATATATACAGATTAGAAGATAATAGATTAACGAAAAGAATACACGAGGTAAAAACACAAGGCCAAAATGAATTAGGAAGACCAATCATAATAATTTGTTTAAACGATGTGGCAGTATTTTTTCTCTTATTGGATAAAACATCAAACATTATTGATTTATCAAGTTATTAGGGTTAGATTTATCCATTTACTCAAAGTTGCCCTATTTCTAAAATTATCGGGCAAAGATCGTAGCGTAACTGTTAAAATTTAGGTACAAATTGAATTCTTTAGCAATTTAGCTTAATTAGATTATCTTCTCATTGCGAGATTAATTCCAATAACTCCACAATGTTTAAAAAGTATGTTTATTACATGGTATCTTTTGAACGAGACATTAAAAAATTAAATGACTTCTTTAATGGTAGCAATGGCATTGCGGGCAGCCTGTACTTACATACATTTTGATATGGACAAATTTAAAGCATGGTTGAAACATAGTGTTCTTAAAACGTTGGACAAGGTTTACTGCAATATAGATACAGCACCCTTTAATTCTTCCATCATAACGGAACATTGATCTGTTTCGATTCAAGTATAGGCTTATGAGTAACACCATTATAATTATCATATTTTAAAAGACATTTGTGAAATATGTTTAACTGTTTTTCAAAGGTCATATATATCTGTCATGCTGACATAAACAGCCAAAAAGGGGTTAAAAAAGTAAATACAAGTATTTAAAGAAGAATACGGATGTCCAAGAGGATATTCGCACGTTCAGCATCTTGAACAAAAACAAGGGTTAGAGTGGAAGAACATCGCAGCTGCGTGAACTCCGCCCAGCTTCATCCATCCAAATATGTGTACGTTTTGTTATATTTTGTGTATATTCATATATATTTTTTAGACTAATAAACATAAACATAAATGATTTTTTAAAGTGATGTCACCAGCTGAAATTCGAAACGTAATATTTCACGAATATTGCCCTCGTTTGTAATAGATTTTGTATTTAAGAGAGAACCAGCATCACGATGATCGCGAAAGGGAATATTTTGTTTCTCCCAAAAAATTATACTTTTGATTATTGGTTTTTTTCTATGTCTAATTTCTTCAATTTGTCGAAGTCTTCCCATATTTAATTTATTTCTCATATCTCGTGATGGGGTATTCAATGATTTTATAAAATTGTCGGCTTAAACAATTGTATTTTTATGACTTAACGAAACAATATCTTTACCTGATAATATTTGCAATATTTGCAAAAGATTCCGTTTAAAAACATTAACCAATTAAATTGTCTAAAATGTTTTTCAGACAAGTAATATTTAACATCCCTTCCCCCTTTTTTATGTACAGAATAGGGTAACATAAAAGTGTCATTTAGTTTCCATTAACAATTTAAAATTCGAAATTTCTAAATTTCAACAACATTAACATTACTAAATTTAACTATATCAATCTAAATTTCAACGTTACTAAATGTACATGTTGTATGCTACTTTTTCTCTTGCTGAGAACAACTTAATGAAGATTCCGAAGTTTCTCCTCTGTATTCGGTAAACGTCGATGTAGATGGATGATTTAAATTGACTGTTGACATAGATTGATCTTTATTTGTTGAAGAATCGTCATTTTTTTAAATTTTCTGAACAAATAAATCCAACGTGGATTATCGATTTTTATTTATTAATTTAATTAACTACAAACAAAAATCAGGAATAAATTAATTTAAAAGAATGCATATATTATTCCTAAAATAAAAATAATACCTTATGTATGTATAATTGATTGAATTATAATAAATTGGTAATTAGTCAGTAAACACTAAAAATTTAGGATTTATATGTGACGTGCACACAGTTTCGGTTTCTATCTTTTACATTTAAACCAAGACAAGAAATATTATAAACTGAACTAAGAAATGCGATTCGTGCTCTCTTAATATAAAACAATGTAATGATTAACGATACCAAAGAGGCGAATAGTATCAATATATTTCGAGTATAATTAGAAAAGGGAACCCCCCGTGCAAAGGAAGGAAGTCAACACTTCTCTGGTGCTTGAGTAGATAACTTTAATTTGTGTACATAGCCTGTATGTTTTGGAAAAATGCACCGTCATAGATCGCTGACTAGATTCACCAACACTTAAATTGTTGATTTGAAATTTTAGTAATTTTTAAAAATAAAAAAATAAGCGAACGAATAATTCTTAGGGGGGGGGTTACTGCCTCGAGGTAGAGAAAGAAGTTTCTGAACTCCTGAAAATGTGGCTCGAGTTAGGACAGCTTCGGAAGCAATTCCACGTCGATCGGAATTGTGCATTTAGATTCACCCATACAAGATGATGGTTGTACGAAAACTTAAACCAAATTATTTCCAGGACTACTCATTTCGCTACGAGGGTACATCGAGTACCCCCACGATCACCTGATCTTTCGCCCTGCGATTTTTTTCTGTGGAAATACCAAAAGGAGAGAGAAACTACGCTTTTCAATTCTATCACCCGAGAAATTCTAGCCATTCCGGTCAACATGTTGCAAGAACTTGACTTCAGGAGTGTATGGAAAAGCACGTACATTACTTATATGACATTATTTTGCGTACATATTTTTTTAAATCATTTTTTGATATGAATATGAAATGGCAAATCCACACCTACCTATTAAACAAATAAAATTTTAATCTGAAAGAAATACATAATCTTCTTTGCCGGAACCTGTATTTATCAGCTGGTTGCATTTTGGTCAACAATATGTCTGCGGAATCAATGGATCGTTGCTAGAAGGATTTTGATGCGTGTTCCTTGTATCATTTGTAAGGTTTCTCTAGTATCTCTTATTTCCCAAATATATTCACTTCTAATTGTGGTTTCGACTTTAAGCCTATAAATTATTGTGTCGACTAATTTAGTTACGTGAGCAACGCTTGGTGTATTTTTTATTTCAAAAAACAATTCCACTGTTCTTTTCAAGATTCTTGGTTTTTTTTTTATTTCAAATTTCCGCACACTTTTATAAGACTTTTAGTAGTTTTTAGCTATAAATTTTAAATATGTTTAAGGTGTGCTTGACCATACATTATACAGGGTGAGTTTTTTTCGATGTTCTCTATGGGGATCTCGGAAACTATAAGAGATAGAGAAACGGTTAAATGGGGAAAGAAGTGTAGATTTACGAGACGAATAAAATTCCACTTTCAAAGTTTTCAAAAAAGTCAAGGGTAACTAGATATTTTGAAAAAAGTACAAAGTGTCTATTTTTTCAAATCAATATATCTCGGTTATTATAATAGATAGAAAAAAACTGTAAAGGACAAAGTTTTAGATAATTTTATGCAGATTAATAAAAAATAATAAGAAAATTTTTATCCCCATTATTTTCCGAGATATGACGCAAACTTACATTTTTTTAAATGGAAACCATAGTTGGCTGTGACCTTATTCAAAAGGTAATTTTTTTCTCTTTAATCCAATATGGCATACGACATAGTTATTTCTCAAAATGAGTGAGTTATAGTTATTGTAAATTTCATTATAAATAAAAAATGGGTAGCCATGAAAAAGATGAAAGTAAAACAATTGCAGTTGTTTATAATATTAGCAATATTGTAATTATTAGTTTTACAGAGATAAACCAAAATGAAACAACTACATAAAGTAATTCTGTAATTATCAATATATCAATGGGAGAGAAATTTGAATATTAAAAATATATGGTCAAAGAGTCCACTATTAATACTATTATGACATAAATTATATCTCTTTAAAATTGAATTTATGGCTTTTTGACTATTCTCATGTAAATTGAATTAAATGTTTCAATAACAGCTAGTTTATGATCCTCCACAGATTGATATGATTTTTCATATACTTTGGTTTTTACATAACCCCACAGAAACAATTCTAAAACTCGCAGATCGGGAGATCTAGGTGGCCCTGGGATTGCTTTATTTCTTCCGACTTATGAGTTAGGAAAAGCATCATTTAAATAATTTGTAAAGCCAACATGTTATGAGGTGGAACACCGTCATATTGGAACCATTTTAATCTTGCTGGTAATGATAAATTTAAACAATCGAGCGTATCTTCAAATGTTTACTGAAGAAAATGAAAGAAATCAGTTTCACTTAGTAAGCTTTCAAAAATATATGGACCGAAAATTATTAATCCAAACAAACCATGGATTAAACCCAAATTTAATTTGTAGTTTTCTCTGTGAAACTTCTCGTGGATTCTCTTAAGTTCATCTATGTTCATTGTGGCGATTAAAAATACCACAATTAGTTAATCGCGATTCATCTGTTCATAATATTAATAAGTATTATCCTCTTGACAAATGGGTATATACCATATACAGAAGGCCATTTGATAATTACAAAATTATTATTCTTATGCTGGTTTTTCATTTTTATTTAACTTTGTAGAACTAATAATTACAATATTGCTATTATTATAAACAACTACAATTGTTTTACTTTCATCTTTTTCATGGCTACCCATTTTTTATTTATAATAAAATTTAAAATGACTATAACTCACTTATTTTTAGAAATAACTATGTCGTATGTCATATTGGATTAAAGAGAAAAAAATTACCTTTTGAAGAAGGCCATAGCCAACTATGGTTTCCATTTAAAAAAATGTAAGTTTGCATCATATCTCGGAAAATAATGGCGATAAAAATTTTCTGATTATTTTTTATTAATCTACATAAAATTATCTAAAACTTTGTTCTTTACAGTTTTTTTTCTATCTGTTATAATAACCGAGATATATTTATTTGAAAAAATTGACACTTTTTACTTTTTTCAAAATATCTAGTTACCCTTGACTTTTTTGAAAACTTTGAAAGTGGAATTTGATTCGTCTCGTAAATCTACACTTCTTTCCCCATTTAACCGTTTCTCTATCTCTTATAGTTTCCGAGATCCCCATATAGAACATCGAAAAAAACTCACCCTGTATGCATAAGTGATCATAGTTAATGACTTTGTAATAATATCTGCAGAGCATTCGTCGCATTTTCACATAGTGATATGATCATATGTTATTTTACATTCCAAACGTTTTCTGTTGAATAATTGTCAAATTCAATACATGATTGTGGAGGTTTTTACTTCTTGGTCTATTCTTAAATAATTTTAATAAAATGAGCAACTTTGTAGCAATCGCACTTGTATTTATTGAAATTGCTTTCAAAATCTTTCCGGTTTCACATATTTAATAAGCATTATACTAAATTTATTTGTAAACCTATCTTAGATATATTTTTTGTCGTACAAGTCGGGCAGATGATTAGGTTAATTAAAACTATATACAACTATATGTGTCGATGTAAATGTTATTATTAGAAATTAAGTTTGGAGTAGCAACAGTCGTAATTTATAACATGTCGTCCTGTGTTCAATGATACGTATCAATGCATTCAAAATAGTACTGGCGGTTCATAGTACAGTAGTACTTGTGGGTCGCACACCCGCGCTATCTCAAATCTCAGACCGCGTCGTCGTCCGTCCGGCCAGACTCAAACATGACCGCTTCTAAAAACTACAAGACTCCTTTATTTGTAATCCTAAATAGAGGCGCCGGTAGACAACTACATGTGTTATTATTTACATGCTCGACGGCTTCCAGCCATCTCGCTCTGGCCGGCCGACCCTCTCCTTCCTTTCTGCCAAAACCGCTTTTTGCCAGGCGCCGATTTTTTTTCTTTCAAATCCGCCCGCTGAAAGAGGACGGCGGGATTCTATGAATGAAATTTTATCCTTCTAATTATTCAGCATTAATACAGCCGGAATGATGTGGAGATTAAAGGGAGTGCCGCTGTCGGAACCAAAATTTCAAGCGACAATTAACGCACTCGACAGAAAAAAAAGCAAAACGACCGACACGCATCGCCGGATTAAGTCGTCAGCTAAATTAATTGTGGGAAACCCAAACCTAGTCAATTAAACACTATTGACTCTGAATTAGAAAAGTAAATTTGTTACAGTTTTTCACTAATGGATGGATAAATACTACAGTTTATCGTAGCATATGTTAAGAAATTGTTATCTTCCATGTTTATATTTGCAGTATCCTGACACGTGTTTCGAACATTAAGATTATAAATTAGTTTTCTAAAGTTAATTTGTTATTGGTTTTAGTAATAGACTGGTCTAGAAAAAATTGTACAATAATTAATGTTTGCATTATTATTATAAATGTCGCTGTTCACAGTATTCTTGATTTATCTGTGGTTATCCACTCAAACAGAGTTAGACAATAGATGGCACCTCTATGGTAATACATTGATTGACGGTTTATCTGGAGAGTTAAATAATTCAAAGTAAAACTCGTTTCCTATCTCAAACTTCGCAACCCTGTTGAGATCCAAAATAGATCAAAACCGGCCCGTGGCTGTTGTTGACAGGGATCATTAATTAATGTTTTCACTATTATTGTAATAATTATCGCTGTTGACAGTCCCTTGATTTTTCGGTGGCTATCCATTCAAACAGGGATCTAGTGCAACGTAGAGACAATAGATTGGACCTTTATGGTAGTATCTTGATTGTCAGTTTACCTGGAGAGTAACATCCCTTTTTACTTGATAACCTAAGTCTTGTATTCAATAACATCAAGTCAACCATTATGGCGATTTAAATTCCAAAAATTCTGAGTGGTAAAGTAGACTTACCAATCGTAATGGTAGAACTCTCCGACAGTTCAATATAACTCGAACATGGATATTAAAGCGGTGAGCCCTGAGAGCTCAACGTTCTACCACTATAATCTAAATTACCGGCCTGATATAGATATCTTTGTTTTGTCAAACGTTATCTAGGACCATATGATTTAGTATTCATAATTCTGTGCTTCTAGACCTAATTATTACTCGTTAAACTAAGTCTTGTATTGAATAACATCAAGCCAACCCTTATGGCCGGCGATTTAAATTCCAAAAATCCTGAGTGAAATAGTAGACTTATCATTTTGACTGGATCTAAAACGTTTAATAATTCCGAATTTGATTTTATCTGGAGCGACTATTTTAAATGACCCCGAATGGTCCTTGGATGTATTAGATTACTTTGAATGTTCATTGGATGACCTTGAATGGTCTTTGAACAACCGTAAACGGTCACTGGATGACCTTGAATACTATTTGACTTGAATTTGTAATTATAATAATTTTGACTGGATCTAGATCGTTTAAATAATCTAATTTCTGGAGCAATTATTTTGAATGACCCCGTACATCTATCGAAGGACCGTATTAGATTACTTTGTATGTTCCAATGGACATTGAACATTGAATAGTCATTGAACAACCTAAAACAGCCACTGGATGACCTTGAATGCTATTTCATTTAAAAATAATTGTCATATCGATAAATCGAAGAAAAACTTAAATCTATAATTTGATTAATTTTTATTAGGGGACGTAGAGTAATAATTATATGACCTTTGATTAGATGACCTGAATGTTTTTTTTTATGACCTTAAATGCCATTTCCTGAGAAAATAATTGTCATCCATAAATCGAAGTAAAATGAAAAGAAATGACTTGTCTTAAATTTATTATTCTGATAATTTTGACTGGGTTGTAATTTTCTGAACGTCATTGTTTTCTGGAGCGACTATTTGTATTACAAACAATAGATGTTTGTATATATAATTGATTCGCATCTGTAATTTAAATAAATTTGATTGGATGACTTAGAAATAATTACATGACTTAAAATACTAATTATATGACCTTGAATGACCTTAGATCTCATTTCCCATCAAAGTAATTGTCCTATTTAAATAAGTTTGATTGAATCTGGAATAATCAAAATATAACCGTTATATAACCTTAAATAATCTTTAGCAGGGGAGCAGATATTTCTATTTTTTGCTTTGATTATTTTTTTGATGCAAGTTTGTAATTTAAATTTTGGTTCCAAGGTCTACGATTATTAGACCTCTGGATGACCTTGAATGATCATTGGTTAACCTTAAAGGACCCTTAGATGATCTTGAATGGCCTCGAATGGTCATTATACGACCGTAAATATTTATTTACACCTTTAATATCAATTTTTGTGAATATAATAATTACATCGTTAAACCGAACAAAAATATTTTGCTGCATAGTGAAGATAAATAAATTGACTCATAATATTGTTTAAAGTAATTTTCATTAGACCTAAAATGACCTTAGATCTCATTTCCCATCAAAGTAATTGTCCTATTTAAATAAGTTTGATTGAATCTGGAATAATCAAAATATAACCGTTATATAACCTTAAATAATCTTCAGCAGGGGAGCAGATATTTCTATTTTTTGCTTTGATTATTTTTTTGATGCAAGTTTGTAATTTAAATTTTGGTTCCAAGGTCTACGATTATTAGACCTCTGGATGACCTTGAATGGTCATTGGTTAACCTTAAAGGACCCTTAGATGATCTTGAATGACCTCGAATGGTCATTATATGACCGTAAATATTTATTTACACCTTTAATATCAATTTTTGTGAAAATAATAATTACATCGTTAAACCGAACAAAAATATTTTGCTGCATAGTGAAGATAAATAAATTGACTCATAATATTGTTTAAAGTAATTTTCATTAGACCTAGAATGACCAAAATATGATCTTGAATGGTCGTTAGGTAACCTTAAATAATCCTGAATAGCGTTTTTTCGAGCAACGTAATTGATTTAAATTTATAGTTGACTAGATGACCTAGAATAATAATTACATTATCTAGAATAATAATTTGATTATCTTTAATGGTCGTTGAGATACATAACAATCTTCAATGTGATGTTAAGAAACATATTTCATTAAAATCTATAATTCAAATTATTTTGATTGGATGACCTAGAATGATTATTAGATGACCTTGAATAACCTTGAATGTTAATCTTCAATACGTTGTTTGTAACATATTTCAATAAAATCATTGGATGATCTTGAAGGTTTATTAGATGACCTTCAGTGATCTTGAATAACCTTAGAAACGTGGTTTTTGAGTGTTACGTGAAGATAGATTTGATAATTACACAGGAAATAATGGTAACACTTTCTTTCACAAAATATTTTTTATTCGCTATATGTATACATTTCGAGTGCAAAGCACTCCTTATCAATAGCTTACAGTAAGCTGTATACATATAGCGAATAAAAAATATTTTGTGAAAGAAAGTGTTATTATTTCCAGTGTAATTATTGAATAACCTTGACTTCTAATTCCTGTGAAATAATTGCTGTATTGAGTAAAAAATTTGAGTCAATTGTATTCCCGGCTAAAATTTGAAATTCAAATCACTTTGTTAGGTAGACAATATTTCACTAAAATCTATAATTCAAATAATTTTTATTGAATGATTTAGAAAGATTATTACCTTACTTTGAATGACATTGAATAACCTTAAATATCTGGTGTACGTCCATTGCTTATAATTCCTGTGAAATAATTGCTACATTGGATTACACATTTGAGCAAATTTCTAATTAAAATCACTTTGTTCGGAAGATCAAAAATGATCGTTGGATAACGTTATATGACCTACAATGATTATAGGTGATCTTGAATTACCTTGAATATCCAGTGAATGTCCTTGTATTCTAATTATTGTGAGAATAATTCACTAAAATCTGTAATTCAAATCTTTTTGATTGGGTGACCTAGAATGGTTAATAGATGCCCTTGAATGTTTGGTGCATCATGCCCTTCTAATTCCTGTGAAAATAATTGCCACATCAATCATAGAAAAGTTTTGCGAGTAAAGAAACATTGTCTCAAATTTGACATTTTAGTAATTTGGATTGAATGTAAAATAATTTAAAATATGATTTTAAATGGACGTTTGGATGATCTAATCTTGAATACCGTTTCTTTTAGATTGTTTTTATTGTAAGTAATCTTTATTTGTAGTCAAGATTTATTTTGATTAAATGACCTAGAATATTAATTACATGACCTAGAACGATAATTCGCACACCATGAATAAATCATTATATGACCTTGAATAATATTGAATGTCGATACAATTAATTTAAATTTGTAATTTAAATCACTTTGTTTGGATGACCAATAATGATCATTGGATAACCTTCTATGACCTAGAATTGTTAATAGATGACCTTGAATGTCTAGTGTATGTCCTTGAATTTCAATTCCTGTGAAAATAATTGCTATATCAATCAATCGAAGCAAAACAAATTTTGCGAGTGAGATTATTAGATTACCTTAAATGACTTTGAATTACCTGAAACCTATGTTGATTTGATGACCTAGAATAATAAATATGACCTATTGATTTATTTCACTAAAATCTATAATTCAAATCATTCTAGGTCATCCAATCAAGTGACCTAGAAAATATTATTAGATGTCCTTGACTGACTTTGAATATCTAGTGTATATTCTTGAATTCTAATTGCTGTGAAAACAATTGCCACATCAATAAATCGTAGCAAAAACCACGTCGAGAAAAAATGAATGCTCAAATTTGTAATTTCAATCATTTTGATTGGATCTATAAGAATTGAAATATGATTTTTAATGGTCCTTAAGGTCATCTAAGGACAATTAAAAATCATATTTTAATTATTATAGATCCAATCAAAATGATTGAATAATATTCAATGTCGTTTCTTTAAGAGAAATTGTTTTTATTGTAAATAATTGAAATTTATAGTCAAGATCTTTTTTTAATAATTAAATGGCCTAGAATCGTTATTACATAATCAAGAATGATATTTAGTGGACCTTCAATCGTTATATGACCTTGAATAAATGATTGGAGATACAATTGACTCAAATTTATTATAATTTAAATCACTTTGTTTGGAAGACCAAAAATGATCATTAGATAACCTCAAATGACCTAAATTGATTATTAGATGACCTAAAATGACTTTAAATGAGCCAGAATATCTATTTTGATTTGATGACCTAGAATAATAAACACGACCCAGAATGTTGATTCGATTAACTTATTTCAATCATTTCGATTATTATTAAAGTGATTATTAAATGCCCTTGAATAAATGTCTGAAGTTTGTCCTTGAATTCTAATTCCTGTAATTAAATAACCTAGTAAGTTAATTACATAATCTAGAATGATATTTAGTAGACCATTAATGATCATCAGACGACCTTAAATAGATAATTCAAATCACTTTGTTTGGAAGACCAAAAATGATCATTGGATAACCTTAAATGACCTAGAATCATTAATAGATAGATTTAAATGACTTTAAATGACCTTGAATTATTTTGATTTGATGACCTAGAATAGTAAACATCACCCAGAATGTTAATTCATTTAATTTTTTTCACTAAAATATATAATTCAAATCATTTTGATTGGGTGACCTAGAATGATTATTAGATGCCCTTTAATGACCTTGAATGTCTAGTGTATGTCCTTGAATTCTAATTCTTCTGAGAATAATTGCCACATCAATAAATCGAAGCAAAGAAACACGCAATGGTAGAACTCTCCGACAGTTCATTAATAACTCGAACATGAATAATAGAGCGGTTCAGAGCAACGTTCTGCCACTCTAATCTAAATTTTCGGCCTGATATCATAGATATCTTCATTTTCTCGAACGTTATCTGGGTCTGGATCTGATTTTCACAATTCCGTCCTTCTAGACCTAACAGTCGGAACAGATAGACCAGTCAGAGAAATTAAACCTGCAATTGGCCTAAATACGAGTTGAAGGTGGAAAGCTCTATCATTACAATTCCTCTCATCAATTCGACCATCGACCTCGAAGCAGCTATCTCTTACCTCTTAGATACCAGCAACTACCAACTCATATACTACCAATAATTGGCAAAATACTTGAAATGGCAATTAAAATCCGACTGTGCTATTAAACTCACAATTTGTACAGTGTCAGCTTTAGTGGTTTCCGTAAGATATATACACACATCTAATGATAATGGTCAATATATAAGTGCCCTCTTCTGTGATCTGATAAAAGAATTTGACTGCATCTCACATGACATACTACTACACAAACTCAGTTATAATAAACTTGATGAAAATGCAATCAAACTCTTTAAATCTTACTTTTCGGACAGATATCAATACGTTCAATTAAACAACATAAAATCCAATATAATACTGATAAATCGTGGTGTATTGAAGGGATCTAGCTTGGGACCGCTATTTTTTATAATATACATAAATGATCTTGATCAACATATAAATAAAACAAACTTAATTATTTTTGCGGATGACACATCAACACTAAATTCATCAGGAAATATAGACACATTGTTATCGAAGACAAACATCATCAAAAACATTGATTAATGGGAAATGAACTCACATTAAATGACTCAAAACCCAAAACTATTATCCTTGGCACCCGAAAACTAGATGAAGCTTATAAAGATCAGAAATGAAAACTTCTAGGTATGTTTGAATAATGCGCGAAGCTAGTAAATCAACCATATACCAAGCTCATATACTTATTCAGAAACATAGTTGCATCGAAGAAAGTCTTGGTTGACGCCTACCATCCATTATTCCACCGCAAAGATGAGTTATGGAATAATCATCTGGGGTCACTCTGCATCAGTTGAATGAATCTTTAGACTGGAGAGAAAAATATTAAGGATTATTGTAGGCACACACTATAGAGAAAACACGACACCAATTTTCGGACACCTAAATGTACTAACACTTCCTGGCATCTATATATTGCAAAGACTTGTATGTGAGGCAAAACCTACATAAATATGAACGTGTGAGTGAGACACATCATCGCATGAGAAGAGCCGCTGAAAATCTGTATTGAACAGAACCCCAGAATAAAACGAACCCAAAGCGGTGTCAACTATTAAGGTATAAAATTGTATAATCACGTTCCATCTCATGTTAAATACTTAAATTTTAAAAACTACAAATGTAATATTATATATAAATGTCCATTTCATATTGAGGAATTCTTAAGTTATACTTTCTAAGACATGTGTTATACTTAGTAACTATATTGGTTACGACGAGTGTAAATATTTATTTGTAAATATTCTAGATCACTTTACTTTACTTTACTTTACTTTACTTTACATTAATCTCCTCAATCATGCTCTCAGCTCTCAAAGTGTACACAATTTGCATGATCTCCTCACAGGTTGATCTTCTCCATAACCCACCCGAGCTCAAATCTCTTATCCTTTGTAGAAA
Organism: Ontholestes murinus; assembly: GCA_963969525.1. Lineage (NCBI taxonomy): Eukaryota > Metazoa > Arthropoda > Insecta > Coleoptera > Staphylinidae > Ontholestes > Ontholestes murinus. Next base: position 29,700,749 of record OZ018390.1, read on the forward strand.
GATAGACCGCCGTAGATGACAAAATACGCGAGACCTATTCTTTTGTATGAAAACTAATCAACTTGATGATCGACATAGAAGTAGCTATCTGTTAGATCCCCACGGCCATGCGTTTAGCTCTTAAAGAGTCCACAGTTTCCAAAAGAAGAGGATTCTGTAGACATAAAATTAATAAGAAAGTTCTTTGACAAGAGTATACTTCATGCCAATAGTAATACTATGAAAAGTTAAAGATTGTATTTAATGAAAAAACAAAACCCCTGAGAGCTGAAAGGGTTATGTGTCATTTGCAAAGGAAGGAGAAAAAAGGTTCAATGAAGCTATAGACTAAAGGCGTGGCAAGGGCATTAAAGATATGTCAAAAAAATTTGAAAAGCAAAAGGAATAATTTCAGATAACTAGCTCGGAAAGAAAAGAAGTTATTTGTATTATGGCTATTAATTGAAGATGCTATAAGGGAGCCAAACAAAAATATACCTAACAAGAACATGTGAATAAAATACATTACACAAATGTTTGAGAATATATCCCTCTTATTCTCAAACATTTATAAAATATTTTTTAGAGTAAATAAGGAAATTAATTGGAGGAGTGTATGAAAATACTGAATATAGCAGATTTGGAAGTTTTTCAAAATGCTCAAGAAAGGATACCCTATAATCCACGGCGAGAGAGAACTCGATTTTTCCTATACTAAAGTAAAAGCGTTCGCCGACACCCTGTAGTGACAATTTAGTATAAAACATAGTGATGATGATAACTTCATTAATGATATCAAAAGAAAAAATTAATTTAAGTTGATGTAATTAAAATAAATTAGTAAAAGCAATTAAATAATTCAATACTCAATTTATAACCATCTGCAGACACGTGTTTCGAACTCTCGATCTCTTCAGTATCAAAAGATATCATAAATTATATTTCTAATTACGACCGTGAGTGGTTCTGTAAAATAGTCACTCTGTACGAGCTCGATGGGCCGATCAAACATCTTAAAAATCGTAAAGCTATTGGTCATGACGGCATTTCTACCTTAATGCTGAAAACTCTTGCTCTGCTTAACATGGCAAATGTGTCTAGAAGATTGGGCTATTTTCCAGGTGGGTCGATTAAACAGCTCAAAAATCGTAAAGTTATTGGTCACGACGGTATCATAAAGGTGGAAATCTTAATGATGAAAACTCTTGGCTAAAGTTATTGGTCACGACGGCATTTCTACCTTAATGCTGAAAACTCTTGCTCTGCTTAACATGGCAAATGCGGCTATGAGATTGGGCTCTTTTCCATCTGCTTGGAAGTTGGCCGCAGTGGTCAACATACTCAAGGTGAGCAAATATTATATATCTAATATATTATATATCTAATATTTCCCTAGAACTATCTTCTAATTAGCTTGCTTAGTGTTCTAGGAAAACTTCTCGAAAAAATCCTGCTAGTCTTTAATGAAGATCATAAAATTATTCCCGGCACTCAAGTCGGTTTTTGGGCTGGTATATCCACTTATCATCATCATCTGTTGATATTGACTAATTACAACACTGAGGGCTTTGTCATTGAAAGAGACACTCATACAGTCTCAAATGTCTCAAAGGTGTTTGGCAGAGTTTTTGCACGACGGCCTTGTCTATAAATTGATAGCGCTAGTACTCCGAATACTCTGTATGATTTCCTTTGTAACAAGAAATCTTGTACTAAGGTAAAACTACATTTAGCCAGCGTTTAATATTAGCAGTCGTTCCATAGTGATCTATCTGCGTAGATCCCATGCCTTGTACAGGCTCCGGCAGAGAAATATGATGTTTTTGGAACGTGTATGCCTTAGTATATTTGTTTACGACACTTACATCGAAACTGGGCGTTCTGTAGTGGCTACACAGCGCAGATTTTGAACACAATTCAATCTTGGAAGGCACGATCATGTGTTACCGGCGTTCAGTTTACCTGAACGTGGTAACAAATGCGTAATTATATTTTAATCCATTTTACGAGCTACCCATTGCTCCTAATAATAATTTGCATAAATTCCGCATTATTGAAATAATCCAAACGAGATAATTTTCCAAAATGTGCAGCTGCCAGTGCGGAACAATAGGTTGGGCCCTTTTTCGGCGAAGAGGATTATTACCTGTTCCCGGAATTGCGGGGCCTACGTGACCGAAACAAAGCCGCGTCACCGAAGACCACCATATAAAACCAGGCTCCGGCCATCGCTCTTCACCAGTCGTCTGCCATCAGCAGCGGTGGTCAGCCTGGTCGGCTTTGCCGATTCAAGCCTCTTGCTCTTGTATATATTGTATATTTATCTATGTCTATTTTCTGTCTATTCTGTTGTAATATATTCTCTTCCTCTCTGGCCCCATGTTTAATTTACACACTTTCTCTTGTTCTTTTACTCTTTTCATAGCTAGCCGGTGCCCATACATTGACGTGGCGTGGAAGCTCAAGCAAGTATCACCGACGGGAAACTGTTTAATCGAAGCCTGCGGCTGCTAATCGATGGTGAGCCTCGCCAGGGACCCCTGGGCCGCCTCCAGTGCGTGTTGGTTCCAGAAAGTACCGTCGGTGCTACTTCCTTGCTAGTCCACCACGAGGACGTCTTCCGCGTCCACCGTTAACACATGTTCCTACACGAAACATCATGCTCAAGTGGGCGCAAAACCTCCTTACTAAAGGATCGCTAATCCTGTAGTACCTCGAAGTGGAGAAAGATGTGTCAGAATTCCTGAAAATGTGTCTCGAATTAGGGCAGCTATGGAAACAAGTCACCATGCTGCGTGATGTTTCCTTCCATAGTTAACAAGGCGTAATGTTGATATTAGAAGAGCATTTTTTCAGCAAGATGAGGCAACTTTTTTGCCTTCATTTAGGCTTATTTTCCATCTTTGGAGATGTAATATATATATATATATATATATATATATATATATATATATATATATATACAAGTACACATGTTCTAGTTTATGTCAGAAAAATTAGATGACAAAATCTCTTTAAGACTGTAAAAACATTTACTTATTAAGTACTGTTATAGATATTACTACTTTTCACAGAAGTCCCAAAGTCAGATTAACTGTTCATCAATTTCACTTGGAAATCAAGATTTTTTTCTGAAAGGTATCTAAACACCACCGTGAATGGGTAGGATTTATTTATCTAAGAACGGATTTTAGGTATCTTATCTTCTCCAATATGAACAGAATATCAAAAAAACTGCATTGCAATAGTGTACTTTCATACTCTTCTTCTTGCATTATACTAACCTTTTATTCTCTGTTAGTGAAAGTAATTATTCCCTGACTCTGTATTCTGAATTACAAATAGATTCGAAAGACTAATTGCTGAAACTATTAATTGTCTTCTTAAGAAACCGAATTAAAACAGACAATTTTATGGCAATCTTTTTTTTATACAAAAAATTGCATTTGATCAGCATGTTTAACTAGTTTCTTTTTTTTAACTCTAATTGCTCATTTTGAATATCTTAAGACTAAACATAGTAAGTTTGACAAAATTGTTTTGACTGAAGGTATTACATATAGTCCATCTGTTGGATCTTCCGTCCTACGTCACAAACGATCGCTTCAAAAAACGACGAAAGTCGCATTTGGTTTACTTTATCAGACTGAATGTTTTGTGTCGTTTCTCGAAGCGATATTTTGTGACGTAGGGAGGAAGATGCAACGGATGGACTATATTACATTTTAATTCAAAACTTTTTACATCATAAATTTTATCTTTTATCCGACAGATTTCTAAATATTAAACTGGAAATAATAAATAATTAGAAGAAGGCTACTTACGCTCTCTGCTCATTTTAAAGAATTTATTGATTAAACTGTTGTCTGCATCAGTTTATTTTTTGAAGAAGAAGTGGGATTAATTTAGCTAGTTAGATACCCCTTTACATTTACAGCTATAAAATACACATTGAAGAATCTCTTCAGTCCATCATCATTTCGTAGATGTCTTTTCTTAAACTTCCTATTATCTGAATTTAATTGCAGCTTTTTTCTTTAAATCTCGCGTGCGTTTTATGATCCTATTATCATTCTAAATTGTTTAAATTAATAGTAATGTGTTTCTTAGATTTGATTCTACACCCTCTCTCGAATTCCCCGAATCTCACAAACTCTGATTGTTAATTTTAAATATCTTGGAACAAAACTAAACTCAATACGCTATAACAAAGTTGTTTTGTATGAAAAGACGTATTATTTTTCATTCAAAACTTTTTACACCAAATGTGTATGATCTGTTTATGCTCCTTTTTACCAAATTCTTTGTTTTTAAGTTTTGTTTTATAAAATTTTGATGCATTTTTTTTTAGATTTTTTATGTGTCAGTCACAGGTGATTGAAAAAGCTCCAATGGCACAAAATTAAGCGTTTCGTCCCGTCAGGCAAGGTGTCAATCACGTGTCTCACTCTCACAAACATTCTCTCTAACAAATACAACGGCCAAAATATTGCAAAGGATTCTACAGTGAGAATTCAAAGAATCATGGCAGAGAATATGCCAAACGTAAAACTACACAAGTTACAACTTATAATCCTATACCAGCCGCACTATTATATAGAATGTTTTAATAAAAACAATCGCTAATTTTTATTTATTAAATATACGGGTTTTATTTCAATATAGTACATTTTTTTCCGAAATTATACCTACAGCTGTTTGAAGGAATATTAGGTGAACAAGTTGTAGTAACGTACAGAAGGGCCGTATCAGGTAATACTAGTAATAACTAACACCTGTCACTCGTGACTGACACCGCTAAATAGTAAGTTTAAAGTAGGTACTCAGTGTCAGTCATCGGTGACTGACGCGGCCCCATTGGAATACTGTGGTGCTGGTCACCGGTGACTGACAAAGCGGTCAAAGTGTTAAATGAATTCGTATAAATAGTAATTCTGTTTTCTTGGACTTTTTCTACACCTTGTCTTTGCAAGACCATTGTTTCTACAAGCAACTATACATTTTAATGTTTTTTAATAATGACACAGCCTATTGCATTTTTAAGAGAACAATTTCCAGGACGAGTCATTCCGCTACGAGGGGGACCCACGATCGCTTGATCTTACGCCCTGAGTTTTTTTTTTCTGTGTGGGTATTTGTTAAGAAACCACGAACCCTTTATCAGCTGTCAAATGCTATCACCCGAGAAATTCAAGCGATTCCAGCCAACATGTTAAATGATGCATGAAACACTTCTCTACTCGACATGAGGAGTGGGTGGAAAAGAACTGAGATCACTTAGATGACATGTTTTTAACATTTTCTTTGATATGAATACGAAATGGCAAATCCTCATCTACTTATAAAACAAATAATATTTTGATTTATGATTTTTGCAAAAACGTCATACTTCTCTACCAGACCCTGTATAATATCTATAACAGCGACATACCGAATCTGGCTCCGGTCATGATCGCACAATATGCTGGTCATACTGATCTGTGCAGAGGAGTAATTAAAACCCATTTGGAGAAAACTCTCTCCAGAAGGCAATGGATTCCTTTGATAAAAATTAAATTAGTATTTCCTGATAAAAGTGCCACCATTTACTTCAGCAAGTTTAATCCTAGAGTCATTCACAATCCAAAATTTTCTTTCTGTAGTCTGAGTCTATAATTCCTATTTAAGGTGAAGTTAAATACCTCTGAATAATTTTCGATCAACATTCGGTCAACATCTAAAATGACCGAGAACAATTTCAGCTGACCTATGCAACTCACGTATGGAGTTACTGTAGGCCCTCTACGATAGCGATATGTTAGGCCCCGAATAGAATATAATAATAGAATAGAATAGATAGATTAATTCACCTAGTGATATCTCACTGACTAGAAAAATCCTTTGGCATTGAACCAGTCCCTCAAAAAAAGTTCCCCGGAGGATAGGTTTTAGTCGGTAAGAGTCCGACTCAACCTTACTGAAAGAGTATCAATGATGGATTTGCCCTCTTTGCATAAAAAACGCGTCCCTGTCTTCAATTGCGCTACGCTGATAAGATCCAAAAGAGATCGACATTGATCCGTGGTTGTTGTTGACAGGGAACAATAATTAACGCTATACTCTTTTATCTATAAACTATCCGATTTATTTTATTTTATTAGTATAGAATAAAAATGTGCATGTTAAACTATAATTTCATTTTTATTAATCAGACTGACTCTGTATCACTATGCATGTTAAAGTGGAAGATCATCGCAGCAGCATGAACTCCGCCCAGCTTCTTCTAGCCAAAATTTTTGTATGCTTTGTACTATATTTTTGTATTTTAATGTAAATATTTTTAGGAAAAAAGCTAAAGTATAATATCAGTTTTGTAAGGATTTACAAATTTTATCTTAAAGAATTAGACACCTCATTATGCAATTACACATTATTCAAAACAGTTTTATACCGACATTTTTCTTCTTATGATCAGATTAAAACGTTTTGATTTAATTTTGAATTGTTTAACTGGCATTGTTACATTGCTTTATTAATTCTATAGCAATATGAAACATATGGCCCACTTAAAATTGAACAATACATTTTAAAAGACCGAAGAATTATATACGGTGTAGTTAGTTAAATGATGTTTTAAATGCAAACCGATTTTGGAACAAATTATCGTTACTTAAATACTGACTCGATATTTCTTTCATGCCTTGAATTTTGCTGTGAATCCGCCAGGTTGCCGAAACAATCGGGCTCGTATAATACTTTGTAACTAATTGCCGATACAAATACTGGTTTTTATGGTGTTAATTATATTAATAACGCCTATATAGATGATGAATCCGATGCGAAGGGTTTTGTTACCAGATATTATTACATTTCCTACAGACACGCGAGGCTGTGTTTTAATTTGCCGCCACGTATTCAATAGCAGTAAGCGTGCAGTTAGTACCAATGTCGTTCTCGTTTGATGTACGTTCACATTACTACTAAACATGTGTTTTGCTTGACTGAATTGTGTTTTTGCTTGTATTTCTTAATTGGTTATCTGACATTGGCGAGTGCTGTATCAAGACGGTATCTTCCAGTAATTCAACCAGCTTTCTATTGGTGTCTGATGATTATTTAAGTCAAATTTATATACCTTATTAAAATTTGCTTACGTTTAGTTTTTAATTATCTTCTGAAATTGCGAAATTTTAAAGTATGCAATAAAAATCGTATTTAATTTTGATAAAATGTTAAACAGTGTTAGTACAAAGAAACTTAAGTCAAATAACGTTATCATAGTTCATAAGTAATAATAGTTCGTGGTTTTAATATGATATTCTAAGGAAATATTTAAATAACACTACATATTTTTTTATTGACTTAGGTGTTAACCATTCAGCCACGACAATTTTTTCTTTTCTTTTAGTTGTTTTATATAGTTATTTATGATGGTTTATTAGGGTTTATTTTTATTTTAGCATCTATTAATAACAATAGATAATAATTAAGGGTTGTTTATAGAAAAGGCACTTGGTTGGTTTCACAATTTTTTCGATTTATTCCGACTAGTTTCGATTTTTACATCATTATCTAGGAATGATGAAAGATAATGATGTAAAAATCGAAATTAGTCGGAATAAATCGTAAAAATTGTGAAACCAACCAAGTGCCTTTCTATAAACAACCCTTAATATTAAAAATGTTTCACCACGTGATAAACGAGAACCAAATTCAACAAATAATAGATAATAAATTATAAATAATCAATAAACCAGAATGCGTAAGCCAATATTTTTGTTGAATGTAGTAAAAAGCAATTAAAATGAACAATTGCAGAATTAAATTTGAATGGAGTTGTCCATTATTTACTTAACTCTAAGTGATATACCACTTATTGTAATTAATCTAGAAAATAGTACATAGTGCTTTTGAGTATTATTTTTGATCAATAATGTACTCATTTGTATATAAAAATAGTTGCGACCATTACTACGTGGTAATTCATAACAAACACTAAACTAAAATACCCTCTACATTAATCTGTTTGCATTTTAAGCAGATTAGCGTAGGGATTATTACTTCTTCTAAAAATTTCTGTAGCTTTGCCGAGATTGAGATTTGTACGTTTGGTAAAGGGATGCAAAAATGTTAACATATTGAATTAACGAAGCGGATACATGATGAAACTCCATAACGCATTGAAATAAAAGAACACAGTTGGGAGGGTTTCACATTTATTGTTGAACAGTGCAACATGTTTCGGTATTCATCTGCCTGATGAAGCCACTGTGTGGCGAAACATGTTGCAGTGTTCAACAATAAATGTGAACTGTGTTGTTTTATTTCAAAAATGTTAACATTTTTAAGTTTGAAGAATTGATCTTTTAATTTTAACGAATGATTTTAAATAATGCTGGTGTTTTGATTTAATCCAAATGCCCCAAAATGTTCAGAAAATCTAGTTTCGAAGCTGCGACACATTTATCCTATATATGTACAATTGCACAAAATTTCATAGACACGCATAACTTTTTTATTAGTGTTTTGTTGGATATCCAAATTTCACATTATGAATAAGAAGGTAATTAAATTAGGGTTATTATTAAATATACTAATTATGATTTTATGATGTTCAGATCGTGAAATAGTGACAGTTAGAAATAGCACTATAAGAAATTATAGTGCTATTTCTTATCCTATGAAGGAATTTAGAGGACATCAAATTTTAGCTATAACTGGCAGGTATTAAGTTGCCAGAAGTTTGTAGATGGGAGCTATTTTGCATTATCAATTTGTAGAGCCATTACAACCATAATGGCTCTACAAATTGATTTATAATTTTGGGGTGCTACATTTGTACCTATTTCATTCACTATGTAGGTTAGTTGCGGTTTTTGTTTTGTTTCTGTCATAATTGAGGTTCATTTCCTGGTGTATAATTAAACAATGATATTTTTTCCGAATATTGCAAAATTATTATCTTTTTATTGATAGTTTGTTTGGCAATGATAAGGAAAGCTTGTGATCAAAATTAACGGGAAGATAAAATCGCAGAGTAATAAAAAAATTCAGAAATGTTACTTAATATTTAAAGTTGTTTAATTTTTTCATTTAAGTTTTGTAAGGCTATGTCAGCATCATATTTTAAATATAAGCCTTTAGACTTAAGTATGTGAGGATGAAATGATATAGGTCATAACAGAATATATTATAAAGAGTAGGGAAAAGAGCCTTACTTGCTTGAAAAAAATCGTAACAGTTTTTAATTACTACTTTAATTTTCATAAGATACAAAATCATGTATATAGGATAATAGGTCCAGAAGAGCTTTTAAAATATTTAGCTTCAAAATGATCGAATTTTTAGACTTTGGGTATTAGAAGTTGATACAGCTATTGGATTAATCCGTTCTGCCTTTCGCCTTTGCTAAGTCCTCTCTTTTCTTTCCAAACAGTTCTCTTCTAGGAACTTTAGCCTTCTCCTATATATTTACCACTCCCCATAACACTCGTTGTATTTGCATTTTTCTATACAGCTTTGCTTCTCCACTTTTTTTACCTACCCCGACACATTCCTCCCTAGCTCCGACCACTCTTTCATAATCTTCTCTAACAAACCCATCCTCTCATATATGTTCCTTTTCGCTCTCCATTTACTCTCTTAATACATTAATTCTGAATTGCTACTATCATAGCTCGAAGTATCATAGTCATTGCAAATTATTAGCTTCTTCAAGAATAAATTCCCTGCCGTAGCATTCTTTGATCATATTGTCCGTGTGTCTAATACAATTTTCCTAAAAGTCGGGGTTACATTGATTTAATGCTTCTTGCCACATGCTTACAACTTTATCATCAACAAACCCATATCTACCAATATGTTTATTGTAATAAGTTTTTACTCTTGCCCACACAAGTTCAATACTTCATGGTAGCCCTCTGTTTTCCGAAATCATTTAAGAGAACTATCTTGCTATGATTATTGAGCACTGCCCTTGATGGGACCCTTTTTTCCCTGGCGATGAAAGAATGGGGGTTTTCTACTTGCACTGCTGTAATAAGTAATGATAGACCACGATTAACCTTTTCAGCTTCAAAAAATTTCAACAGGTTGATCACCATGTTTTGCGCTTGCGAACTTAATCGTTTTCCCGGTATATTTCAATAGATTCGTGAAACTTTAGTTTAGGTTTATTCCACATGAATAATACTAATAAATGCTGCGTTTTTACCAATAAGAAGTATTGCAAAGATTTTTTTTACACTGTTATCATTTTACTTTTTGGTGTTCAAGATTCAATTATAGGGATTTACGGCATCCAAACAGATGTAAATATCAAATTGATTAGTTATTATTGATTTGAGTCGAATATCATCTACAAGCGTGAACTCCATCAGGATGGTTTTAAAATTATATGTACATGTTGGGAAAAAATAACTTTCTGATTTAAAAATATCATATCTTATTTGTTTGTGAATATTTTTGGCAATTTTGCTTTTGTTGCAGACAATAAACTTGGGAGATTGTAATATGGAAGGATACATCATTTCACAGTGCACAAAAGTAGTTTTATTATTTTTGGAAAACAGCCGCTCTGTACTTGCCACTCAACGTGCATACCGGTAATTTTACGGTTTACAGCTTCCACTATTTGTGCTATGGTGGTTAAATTTGAGCGATATGAAAACGTTTGAAATAATAATAAATTGACTGACAGACCTCGTTCTAGGCGATTGGCCAAAAATATCGAGCTCGTTAGGCAAAGTGCTGCAAAAAACCCTAAAACATTAACTCGATGACGTACAACACAGTTGAGTGTAGCGTGGCATGCTTCGCCATATTATGAAAAAAGATCTGCACCTGTACCCCTACAAAATCCAGTTGGTTCAACAGCTCCACACTGGTGATCTGGCATTGCGTTTGGAATACTGCAGAGCTGTTCATAATCTCGCTAAGAATTTGATAATGACCAATTAGGCGCACTTTCACTTAAGTGGTTTTGTTAACAAGCAAAACTGCAGATTTTGGGGCACACAGGATCTCCAAAATGTTCAGCAACACCTACCTTATGTGACTGTTTGGTGTGGCATAACCTCACAAAGGATTTATAGACAGGATTATAAACGTTACCATCAATGAAGGTGGCTAACGAACAATGATTCAAGACTTCTATAGACCACTATTGCGAGCAAACAACAACATTAACACCATATGGTTTCGGCAAGATGGTGCTATGGCACACACTGCTCTTCACTTTTACTTTATAAAACAGGCCATATAAAAAGAATCCGCAGTTTTCGCCACAAGCCTTATCTCGAGCAACACTCGCCCGATTGTCTCGAACAAACATATGCTTAAAATGTAAAATTCTAGCTCATATTTTTGCCAAGATAGTTTTCTAATTCGTTGCTCGTGTAAAAAGTTATATTAATTTGAAAATGATTGAAATATCTGTAGAAATACGGTATGTGATGCTTTTTTTACTATAAAAAAAGGCAAAAGCGCAGCAAGAACATGCAAAAAAAAATGTGAAGTATACGGCGAAAATGTTAGTGAACGAAGGACCCAAAAGTGGTTTGCTAGATTCCGTTCAGGAAATTTTGATGTTAAAGATGCACCTCGCTTTAGCCGACCAGTAACCGAAAAAGTCGATGAAATTTTGCATCTGGTGGTGCAAGACCGACACGCAAGCTGTCGCGAAATAGCGGAGGAACTAAACACGAACCATGTGACAGTTTCGAATTATTTGAAGAGAGCAGGCTACAAAAAGAAGCTCGATGTTTGGATACCACATGAATTAACGGAAATAAATTTAATTGACCGAATTACCATCAGTGATATGTTGCTGAAACGAAAAGAAATCGACCCATTTTTGAAACGACTATGATTACTGGTGATGAAAAATGGGTGAAGTACCAAAACATCCAACGCAAAAGATCATGGTCAAAGGCTGGCATCCTCCGCAAACAACTTCAACGCCTGAATTGAGGACAAAAACGATTCTTTTTAGTGTTTGGTGGGACTGGAAGGGAATTGTCTATTGTTGCTCTGGCAAAACTATCAATTTGGTCCTGTACTGTGCAAACCTCGACCGTTTGAACGAATCAATTGGCCAACAGAATCATAACAATGCACGGCCACACACATCTTTGATGACTTGGAACAAATTGACGAAACTTGGTTGGGAAGTTTTGATGTATTCACCGTACAGCCCGGACTATCATCTATTTCGATCTCTGCAAAACTTCCTTGATGGTAAGAAATTGGCCGGCCGAAGCGCCGCTGAAAACCACTTGACCAAGTTTTTCGCCGATAAACCATGGAAGTTCGAATTATGAAATTACCTGATAAATAGCAAAATGTCAAAGATTTTAAAGGTTAATATGTACTTGATTGAAATTGATTTTCAATAATGTTTGCTTAAATTTGTATGAAAAAAACGCGGAGACTTTTTATACGACCCAATATAATTATTATATTATTAGTAGCTTGAATACAATATTTTTATTTATAGAAGCAATAGATTTTGTAAATGATACATTCTATAAATTTACATTGATTGTCTGTAAAACAATATTAAAATTAATAATAACTCAATAACAATAACGTTTCAATCAAAGATTTCCGAGAACATTCAGAATCGTAAATTCCATCTTGGCAAATCATTTTTAACGGCATCAATAGCCATGGAGTTAACTACACAGTAATTATAATAACGATTTCTCGTTATAACATTATTGGGACCGCCGTTGCCTCTGAATGGTGAGGTATTTTCAAGTGAGGGCAAATTAAAAGTTACCTGAGCGTATAAAACCGCATCGAAATGAAAACAAACGTAAAATAAGAGCACACCTGAATTGTAAATGCGAAGGATAATAATAACAAGAGAACAGACGTTCTCTGTGCCACAATAAATGATCAGATGTATAGAAAAAAAAGCGGTTGTGGGGTAAATCAATGGATTTCTATTGTGGGCAAAGCTGTATTTTATGTGGGAAGATTTTTTACTTGGTCGGTTTTTAAGTATATTTAGGTTAAAATTCTTAATATATTAACTATATTTAAAAATGTTATATATGTTAGAGGCTTCTACTTCGTTATACTTTTTTATAAATTGAATAAAACGCGATAACTTTGTTTTTATATACAAACAAAGTTATCGTGTTTTATTAAATTTATTAAAAAAGTATAATATATTAATAAATATAAAGAATATAAATAAGAGTGGTAAAACAAAGTTACTGAGTCTCCTTCTTTATGAATTGTATATATTTATTATAATTTAATTTAATTCAAGCATTGTCATTATTTATTAGAGTATTAAATATAATTATCTATTACATACGGTTATGCATTTTAAATTGTTATTGAAAACGGGTATTATGATATGCTTTGATACTAATTATGCCATGTTAACAGGTTTTGAGCATAAATTATTATACGCGCATGAATTATGTGATGCGAAATAAATACTTCCGTTAAGTGAAACTTAACACTAAGTGAATTGATTAATTGCTTAATGTTTTCAATTTACTTAAACATTTTAACTATACTTTAAGTTACTTATGAAATAGAACTTATATGTAATTATTATTTTCCAATTAAATCGAATTTTATGAAAGAATTGTTTTTATTTCAATTTAATTAAATTAAATATAAAAAAGTATTATAAACATTAGACAGTTTATTATATATCATTTGAAATAATTTTTTTAAAGAAAAAATATTTAATGATGATGATGATATAGATGATATTAAATAATTCTGCTGCAGAAGCAACTAAATCAATTATACAATGAATGCTTAAAAAAATAATTAATTGATAATAATGAATAACCCAAACAAAATGAAAAGAATTGATTGATGAGGCTGATAAATGTTGAAAGTTCATTTTCACTTTTATATAAATAAAACAATTTAATCAACGGGGAAGACTGATGTATATCCTCTATGGACAAATTACCTTCTCGCACCTGTTTTTATTTTGCAGTCTGCAAAGGAATTAATTCTTGAGATATTCTTTTCTGCCCCTGAACTATATCTTGTATTAAATTGGCTAATACAATACATTTAAATATTTTCAATAACTTGTATTATTTAATATATCTCTTCACGTAGCTCAAGAAATAAACCATTAGAAATAGATTTTGATCACTATAAACTTAACAGAGTTAAAAAAATATAAACATTTTTTGGCATTAAGCTATTACTTTAAGTAACATAACAAAGTTGAGTAACTAAACTAAAATATACACAGACTAAAATTGAGAAACCTGAGAAACTAATTTTTAAAACATTTTATAGATATAGATTTAACTCATTTATTGCTTTAAACTCTGTAAGAATTAAAGTCCGAAAGAGATAATATAGTAAATAAAAAATATATAAGACAGGAATTTGCAAGCTGTAAACATAAATAATAAGTCTATACCTTGAATTTTTAAATGAAAACACTTCTATATATGTATAACTTCATAAAACATACACACAAAACATAAGGTTTTAGTTTTTGTGTTAAACTAAATACGAATAATGATCAGAATTAAGGTAATAATAATTACAAATGATATAAAAATTGACAAACGGATAAGCATGCTCTAAGAAAATTATGTTAATTGGAATGCGTTTTTTATGTTGATTATTAAAGCACCTTTTTTTGTGGTTTATTCAAAGTTTTGTAATTTTCATCTAATATTGCATACAAGTTTACAAAATTCCTTCTTACGACGATTAATTATATTTTTTGAGAATATTAGGGTTATTGTTTGTATTTCGTATTTTCAAATTATTAGTTAATTTTATATAACACCTAAAAGGGACTAATTAATTAATATAATATTAGAATCTTTTGTTAGTATGTTAAATAAAATAAATAATACTTAATATCTAAAAAATGCAACAGCTAGAATTTATAGAATGACTTTATAGATATTTTCATAAAATAAGCTTTCATAAGCTTGAAAACAAAAGAACAAAATGTTGAAAAGATTTTTCAATAATAAGGTGCTTGTCTCGTTTAATGCACTCATTGAGATGGCGTGCCAGTTATCAATTAAGTGTTCTATAGCTGCATGTGATATATCGTCCGAAGTTTTTTGAATCCGTAGCTGGAGATCGTGTGTTATCTGGGGGATGTGATAAGTTGAACAATCACCTACTAATCGCAACTCATATATGTTCAATAGGCGACAAATGTTGGCTTCTTCCAAAAAAAAAGAAGTTGTAGCCCTTTCCGTATGAGATATTATTCTGTTGGAAAATTTTATTTTTCATCCCCTGAAGATGTGGAAGCTCAACGGATTCTAGCGCATTGGCAATGTAATCAGCTGTGTTTAGGTTGCCGTCAATGAAGACGAAGGATGATCTGCTACCAGAACATATTGCATCCTATATTATCACTCCTTGTGTCAGGGCTGTGTTCTTCGCGATCTGTAGTCCTCCGGGGACATCTCGATTCAAGGCGACTTTTCTGGACCTCTTCCTCGAACCATTTGAACCACCATCTCAATAGCGTTACAACAGTTCAGTTTACACAACGAGAAATATCTTTTCGAAAAAGTCTGGCTTCTCTTATGCCAATAATACGACCACATTCAAAATCAGTTATTTGGAAAAATGTAGATGTTGACGTACTCTTACCATTGTTCAAGTTCAGAAGGAAATCGTGGATAGACAATATGCAAAGTTGAAAGCTAATTACCCGCTGACTAGATTATTTCTTGAAATTTATTGTTACTTAGTGTAAAACAAACACTAGAAAACCAATTACTTGAAATTATTCTTAGTATAAATTTTCCCAAACCATAACTATTGAACTAACCCAAAATTTCCATTTATTTCATTTTATTTTTTAACATAATAATTAAGTCGGCTTACTTTTTATTTTTGACTTTTGTATTTATATTTTATGTCAGTTTGTAATAACTATTGATAATGAACACTTCGTGTTTGACATGTATAATAAAAACAGTGAAGAAACGAACATTTTAAACACTTTGAATATAACTCTTCACGTACTCAGTATCCCAAAAGAAATTTGATTTATGTCCAAAGTCTTAGTTGAATTGTTGACTTTCTCTTTGATACTATTTCTATCCTAATTTCAAGTTTGTCACACATTTATTTAAAAATTCTATTTGATGCAAAGAAAATATTTAATGCCATTAAAAAGATAGTTTCGCCGAAAACCTTAAAGAGATTTAAGCTTACTTAATATTAAAATCCCATACTACCTAATCATATAAGTGTGTCGGTCTCTTCTATTTTTATTTAGACATTAATTCTAAAAAGTGAAATTAGGTTATTTTGTCTTTTGATGATTTTTGAAACTCCACTTAATCGGACCGATATGTCTACCAGAAAGATTTACTAGCGGTACACCTCCGCAGTTTTTGAACAAAAGCTACCTCAGTTTCTGGAGGACGTACCATAGGCAACAAGAAATGTACGACGATGTCCAGCAAATTTTAGCATGGTTGCTCGTGAGTTTTTAACAGTAACATACGGAATTCGCTGGATTACCTGAGGAAGACCTCACGCATGGCCTGCTCGATAATCGGAATTAAACCCACTGAATTATTTCCTATGGGTCTATCTAAAGTCATTAGTTTGCACTACTCCAGTGAAAATGTGAAAGATTTGCGAAATCGGATAATTAATAATAATATTTTTACTCGAAAACTATGAGGTTTACACAAAAAGGCTATTTTTAATACAAGTTTCATG